>CAEMYA010000025.1:3163811-3195054 GCA_903131615.1 Diplodus sargus | reverse complement strand
CCCTCCAAGGCTGATCTTTACACGGCGGAATGTTAATGTTGCCACAGCCTGTCCGTGTTGTCTTTGGCTGCTCTGAGCTTGCTTTTTATGGCTGTGGTCGTCGGTCTGTAATGTCGTGGAGCATGACGGATATGATTTAACAACAGAAAAAGAAAAAGAAAAAAAAGAGGCACACACACCGCAGTAAAGCAACACTTCTGAGACTGGAGGCTGGAGTATGGAAGTGAGCGTGTTCACTCTGCACATGGTAAGGTGGAGAAAACTGTTCCTGTCTGCATTTATTTGCATGGGCATTTTTTGCCGGCGTTCATGTGAAAAGCCATTATCTCACCTTTACTGTGACAATAGTGGGACTGTTTGCTTTGTGAAAGGGAGGATGTGCTCGGCCGCTGCTTACTCAAACAAGAGCCTGACATTACTTGCTCAAAAGTGCAGTTTTGCAATGTAGCTTTCTTCTCCCTACACTTTCCAAAGAGCAGATAATTAAATTTCAGACCTTGTTGTCTGGGAAACTCAGGCCCCTAGACTCAGTGCAATTATCGTGCGTAGAAGGAACCCTTTTTGCATTTGGGTGCTATGTTTCCCAGCACAATGAAGATTAATTAGGTCTTAGAAACAAATGACTGTAAGGCCTCTCCCCATCTGTAAAACGCGGCTCGCCTCTAATGACAGCAAATCTGACGGATACTTGGAGGAATGAGAGTAAAAAGGCTTTAAAGTTGCTGTAATATTGTAATGTAAAGGCTTACAACAGTGCAGACTGTGGCCGTGCATGCTTTTAAGCGTTTCCTTCCATTCACGCCTGGGAATGATTTGTGTGTGTGTGTGTGCGCTTGCTTGTAACGGCTGCAGAGGAGCCTGAATGTCAGGAGCACCTGGTTCATTAGTTCATGTCACGCTGGTCAGCATTGTAGAAAATTACAGCGTTGGGCCAAATTGAAATACCACTTGAATGCATGTGTTAATTAGATCTCTGCGTGGCTTTTCAAAGTGTCTCTCCTCCTCTGCCAGTGAGTCATGTGCTGACTCTTTGACCTGTCACCGCAAACCCGGAGTCTTTGCTGAGGGCAAGCTGACAGGAAAGCGAGTTTGCATCGGTTTTTCCCAGCCAACCGCTATCAAATATATTGGAACGTATTGATTTACATTGTGGGCAGGAGGGGGGTAATTTCCTCTAAAATACTTGTGTAGTATCTTGGCTGCTGTAGCATCTTGGCTGCGGTAGCCTCGGAGTCTGCCGGAGCCCGTGGACAAGGTTAAGCTATTGAAAAATACATATAGTGGAGAACGAACACACCTCCAAGTTTGAGTTTACTTGAGTGGAAGCTTTTAAATTCGAGAGTAGATTACAGTGTGGTTGTAATTTGCTTGCCCCCCGCATCGTTTCGAGATGCTACCTCACTGAATCAAACTTTCTCCTTGTAAGCAAACGGCACAGCAGATATCGATGAGCGAGTGCCTTGCGCCGAATCCCGGATGTTTTGTGTCGCAGAGGGTTCTCCACGTGACCGCCAAACAGTCTGATTCCCAACATTAGGCTTGTCTCAGACAGCAGTAATAAGAGGATAACATCAAAGCTCTGCTTTATTTCTTAGAGACTTCAGAGCAAGACTATGAATAACAGATCACAAGGTACAAAGACTGAACGAGAGAACTTGAGCAGCTTTTATGTTTCAGCTGTTGTTGGGATTCACAGCGAGCTCATTAAAATACATTGATTAGTAACAGTCCCGATTCTGTGATTGTTGACTGTGAAATGGCTCGGCTAACCAGCATATTTTTGATGCAATGATTTTCTATGCTGGAATGAGCCACTTGGCCGATGCTCATTTTGGTTTATTCAAAGCCAGTCATTTGATGTAGCGTTTTAGAGACGGTACTTGAATTGGAAATGTGAAACCATACGCTCTTCCCAAAGCAATACATTTGTCCCTTTCATTTTCGAGCGGGGGCTCGTGTATGTTAAATCTCTTGCAGGTGTTGTCTGTGAATTTTATGCGCATAGCAGATTTTCATTTTCCTCACCCCGGTTGTTTCCAATGAGCAGCAGCATTTGTTGAATATCATCCGTTTTGCTAAATGAGACTGCCCTGCTGTCCCGGACAGCCGGCCGGAGATTTCCCAGGTACCGGTGATCTGCCAGCCGGCTCCACCTTTTCAGTCCTCCAGTCAGCAGGGCAGCTGTCAGCCCACGTTCGCCCACTCAGCCACCCACCACTTTGGTGAGACTTCGTGCGAGGCCACCCGATGTCTTCTCAGCTGTATGAGTCTGCACTCAGACAGGGAGCAGATGTTTGGTAGCCTTTGTGCGAGCGGGCAAAGTCAGGAGACCCGGTGTGAGGGGTCAAACACAGGTCAGGCTCGGAGTAAAGAACTGCGGCCACATGATACATCCAGATCAGGTGTTCAGGACATCATGGGCAACTTCTGGTTACCTTTGAGAACAAGGGACTGACCTGCAGGGCTCAGGCAGCGGGTCAGCTGTTACATGGTATTCAGTTTGGTTCACATGGGTTGTTTTATTTTCTGCCAAATGACTGCAGGCGATAGGCCTGATTCGAAGACACACTTTCCATCTTTGTTTGCTACATTTTTGCGTTCTCCATTACTTCTTTTTTTTGCATGGATTTGCATGTTAGCCGGCAGGTCCAATTAGGGCAAAAAAAAGTACTGCTCTTGCCGGGTAGTTTGCGTAATCAGCAAACCAGAGGCCTTAAGCTAGGGAATGCTGCAACCTGACGTGACAAACACCAAGACTAAAGGGCTTTCTGAAATTGTTGTGTCTTTAGCTTGAGGACAATCGGGGAAAAAATCTAAGCCTCCGGGTGACATTCACAGCGGAAAACAGCAGTCGTAGCAGCAGGAGGAACGAGTCGTGGTTTAGGAGAGCATCTGTGTGATCAGGCTTGTCAGAGGCACTGGAGACGACAGCGCTGTTTATCCACCTCCATCTCGCAGGAACAGCAGAAGAGCAGGGCAGATACTGTTATCTGTTTATGGCACAAGATAAGGCCGTTTCAATCGGATCACTGACCCTCCAGTGACACTCTCCACCCCCAGTGCCAAGCCCTCTGTAATAAGAGGTTGCCAGGCGAGTCCCATATCACTCTTAAGTAATCCTAATAGATGCCATTAGCATGTCTGTGGTTATTGCCGCCGTTTTTCCAGCGTCCATGCCAACTGTACATATCAGGGCATCATTAGACACAAGCGGAGAGGATCAGACTCTGACCCGGTCTGTGGGGTCAGAAAGAATGCCACAACAAAGCACCAGTAAAGCTGTACGGGATATCAAGTGGAGGGGATAGAGGGAGAGTGAGCTCAAAGTGTCATAGTTGGCGCAGACATTAGATAAGGCTAAGCTACCAGAGGATTAAAGGGGGAGGAGATGTAAAATGCTGTCGGCTAATTGGGCTTTATTTTTAATATTTCAGAGGGTTCATTAGAGACTAAATTGGTTACAGATTTCAGCTCTGGCTGTGGAAACTTTTTGGGACTAGCCTTAGAATCTGAATAAGAGCAGAGCAGGTCTTGTCATTGAAGCCAGGGAATAGTGTTTTCAGGGGAATGCTACTTTTGTTTACCAGAACGGTTAAATTTGATACATCTTGACAAACTTAAAGCCCAGTTATCTTACATCCTCGTGTGTAATCAGGTTCTGCACCGATTTATCAGCTGAACATCGGCTTCAGACTATCGGCAAATGAGCCATTCACCAATGGCAGTGACCGATGTTTATCTGATGTGTCACATCAGTTTTGTGCTGGCACATTCATGAGCTGCTGGCTTGTGACATCCCTGCCCGTCATTCAGTCAGTCAGTCAGTCAGGCTATGGGCTACTGAAAAAAAAAATCTTCTCAATGAATGAGTAGCTGTTAAGTTGTATAAAGGCTTTGAAGCAGTTACTTAAAAAAAAAAAAGAACCTTTCCGGTCGAAAGGTTGTTTCCTAAAATTATTTCTTATTTTTCCCGACAGAAAACAAAATAAACCACAAAACCCAGCATTGTCTAACAGCTCAAATGTTATTTTAAACATCAGTATCTGCCGAGATTTTCACAATCGGTGCCTCCCTAACTGAAACTCCTCTATTTGAGGTATTTAGAATGTCTGGGTTTTTTCGTATCTTGCCAGAAGAGTATCAGCGGGAAATTTGCACTAGAATATAGTTTTTTGCTCTGTTACCCTTCTACCCTTTACAGAGTAACAATAACCTGAAGGATGGACTGAAGGGTATCATACAGCTATCTTCTCAAAATTACAAAGCAGGGAGTGTATCTGAAAGCCGTACGAAGCAGCCGAGGCTCGGAGGCTTGGTCTGGGGTCTTAAGAGCCGCGCTGGGGAGGGACGGAGGCTGAGGTGAGCGGTCAGCGTGCGGCACTTTGCCATGACCCTCCTCAGTTTATCATCGCTTGCACCACTTCTCCAGGCCTCATTGTGTGTGGGTGTGTGTGTGTTTTTTTTTTGTTTTTTTTCTGTGTGCGTGCAGTGTACTGGAGATCAAGCGTTGCTTAGAATGGGGCCCTTTATAACCTCCTAACCCTCCGCTCCCTGTTCGCAGCCATTGTTGGCCACAGTGAATGGTATCTCCGTGCCTTGAAAAGTAACCAGATGACATTCTTCCTGTTGTTCAAAAGGGCCCGGGGTTGTGTTGTGAAAAGCGGCTGAAAGGATAGGCTAAGACTGTGACCTTCAGAGGCTAATCTCTGGCATGTCATTCAGTGCCCGTTTGAAGCGAATGCAGACCTTTTCTTCCTGATAGCAACATACCAAGTCAAACAAGGCAGAAATTCCTCTCAGCTTTTCAACAGCTACACTCTAAAAACATTCGACTTAGTTTTCTACTAAACCTCCGCTACAGAGGAACCAGAGGGTGTTTTGTAGCGGCTGAACTGAATCGTTATTCCAGACAGGCAGTGTGTCTGACACCTACATTGTCCAAACAGTCTCTCCAGCCTGTGACTGAGCCCTCTGTACACAGACCTGTGGCATCAGCAGCCCCCTCTGTACTGCATGCTGAAATACCGCCGCTGCTCTGAAAGCAGTGGGGATGAAATGCACTTAGTGAGACAGTAAACATCGGTGCAGCTCTCAAACTAGCTTACGTTGTTTATGTCTCCTCCTCTCTGGTGTATTTGCTGTCTTCAGCTGGCTGCGTTTCCTGGAATGTGCAGAGATGCAGTTGTCGCTCTGCGGGGGGATGTTGGCTGTAATCACAGTTCAGAGTTCGGCTCTGTAGTCGGACTCAACTGAGCAGCAAATCGGACAGGAGTCACTTTGTTCGCACGAAAAACTAAAACGGCACGCTTGACCTTCCTCTTTTCATGCATTGAGATGATCTGAGCGGGATTTTTATTATGAAGGCGCAGGTCATTTTTAATGTTCAGAATTCACTATTTAAACTTCAACAACTGCTGTTCAATTTCTGACAACACTCACAGATTAACAGCCTTCACAGTGTAATTCAATGTTTCCAACCGGTTGTAGCGTTTTATCTAACATCATGACACTCAACCCCTCCTTAACCAGATGCTTTTAGAGAGAACTCATCTTTACCATTAATGTGTTCAAGGGGATTTGCTTTTCAGCACGATAGAATACAATTTACTGGCATTGAGCCGTCTTTGTGCCGGTCTAAATGATCTCTGAGAGCAGGTCTTTGGTTGAGAACGTTTTCTGCCTGCCATCCTGTGAATAGCAGCTCCTGCTTCCTGTGTTAGCGGCGTGCCACCTGTATGGGGTTAATATTGAGGTCAGGAGCCTGTTGTCTGGGGGCCTCCTTTTTCAAGGAGCTGGTTGTGCTGGCAGAAAAGAAAAGCTGTCAGGTTTTTAGGGCCTCTTTTGTCAGACATCTTTCAACGGTAAATGATTGGCATATCTCCTGCCATTTCCCCCTTTTGTTTGTAGGCCCGTCGAGTTCGAGCGCAAAAAAAAGGAAAAAAAACGAAATTGACCATTATGTGCGATGTGTCTGCAGCCTGTGCGCGCGCGCGTTAAAAAAAAAAAGGCGAGGTTGTTTACAAAGGAAGCATTGAATTAGAAAAGGAAAATGTCAACTTTTATCATGCTACTGCACAACCATTTTGCATTAGTCAGAAAATATCCCCTGAAGTAGTGTAACATCCGCAGAATGTGATTGAGATAGAGTGGGGAGACGGGGTGGGGGCAGAGGAAGAGAAGGGTGGGCCACGATTTGAAAGGCATACTTGAAAGTACTCGTGTGTAAAGAGTCCTGAGGCAGGTTCATGTTGCTGTGTGACAGAGAAGCATTCGTCTTGCTGTGTGGATCTGACGTCCCAGGGTCTCATTGCGAGGGTTTGCCTGCGCTGCGTGTCGGCTTTCTGTAATTAATAGCCAGTAGCCCCCTCACCCCATCAAGGGACCAGGTGCTGCTTAGATCTGCACTGGCACAGTAAGGCAGCAGATCCGCTGGTGGTGGGTTTCACTTGTTATCGGGATAAAACTCCCAGATGTCACCAGCGTCTCTCGCACTGTATACATGTCAGCTGACTGTGTACATGTAAACACACGGTGCCAGACTCAAAACAAGGAGATGTATAATCATTATTCTGAGTTTTTAATGGTGCTCTGCTGATGGATAGCTTGTTGGTAGAAGATAAGGTTCATTTAGTCTACTTTGTGTCAAGCACCATTGTACTCTTGTCCTGTGCTGTTTAGCAGGGCTCGGGGCCCTGACAGATTGCCATCCCGATGGGGAGATTTACCCAGCCAGCACTGCCAATGGCACTGACACCATCATTAGGCTTTGATCAGCTGCAGTCTGCGAGGGGAAGAAGAGAGAGTAATATTCTTGATCTAATTACTAGCAGACATTTCAGGCGGTGTAATGTGTGATTTAACCTCTTGTCAGAGGCTATAAAAGGAAGCTGGGTTAATCTTCCTGGCAACCTCTTTTCCACGCAGGGGAGAGTGTCTTTAAATTTTCCTTTTCCCTGGTAAAAAAAAAAGGGAAAAAAAAGCCAGTGTGCTCACACACCAAGGTTGACTCTCTACTTGAAATCTCTCAAGGCAAAGAGTTCTCTGACCTTTGAATGTTAGCAACAGCTGGTCCACAGGAACTCATGTGCTGTGTGCATTTGGAGAATTGCAAGTAGAACAAAAAAACGCTGTCCTTTTGACTTCTGCTTCTGCTGTGCTTCCACCAAAAGGATTGTTTTTGCAGCCCCCTTTGTCTCTCTCTCCACCGCTTTCTCTTTCTCCATCACCACCCACACACTGCAGCATGATGAGTGCAGGAGACTTGATTGAACAAATAGATTGTAAGTGGAATCGAGGGGTTTGGGTTAATCAGTCAAACATAGTTAAACAATTCTTTGGACATGAAGGGATTAGTCTTGCCTGCGTTGAGCTCATCAGATCCCATTCTCCCCAGCGCTGGCTGGGCTTTTAGGGCCAAGGGCCACGGCCTCTCTGGCTCCATGGAGAACCACACACGCACCCCTCAGCATGCTCCATTGCCTCTGAATGCCCCACCACTCTCCTCTCCCTTTGTTACCGAGCACAATTGGAATGATGGATTAGCAAATTAAATGCAGACCTTTCTATTCATGGCCATCCTTGCTCAAAGTCTCATTCACTGGATCCATCACAAATCTACTTTAAATGGTTACCAGGTTCACTGTATGTGCTTCAGTTCCTGCAGGGAAGTCTTTTACCCTTAAATGCATTCTTGGAAAAACAATTTGGTGACTCCTTCCCAACAGAAAGGCTCTCAGTATCTTGTTTTCACAGGATGACTTCCTGTATATTTTCTTCCCCTTTTATTCTGAGTGCCGATCACACTGATAGGAAGTGGCCCTGATGTGATGATGTGTTGGCAAGCTCAGTGCAGAGCTACAGCCAGTCTGAGCCTGCTCTAAATTACCTGTGTCACTGTCTCCTCCATGATCCCTTAGAGGGGCACACCGATATGATTGTCCTACCTGACCCATGTTTACTTTTAGACCTCTTCTACATGTATTCTGATATTTTTGAAGAAGAATTCTTAGAAGTTTTGGCTTCTTGCTCTCACGCATAAAGATTTTTAGGTCACTAAAAGGGAGGTTTTTGGAAAACTTCTGTTTCTGTGTTATATGTGCAAGATGGAGCATTTGGAAAATGTTGATGTTATCTCAATTCACACATGCCCATTGTTGCTTTTTGTAATAAGCATGCACCTGAAACAACAACAACACTGAAAGACACTGAAAAACAACACCCGTTTGTTTATGTTTGGTGATGTACAAAATGTAATATCTCCCAAGACTCGATATTGTACCGTCCAAATACCGCGTTAGACAATGTGATCGTCTTACAGCAAAGATGACACGAGGCCTCATTCAAATCTCTTGGCTCGCCACTTTCTCCCACTTTAAACTCAATATATTGCCAATCTGGCGAGCTGGTATTATTCTTAGAAACTAAGTCCTCCATTTCTGTATGTTAAAGTGCTGTCAGTACATCAGACCAATTAACTTGTAATAACCTCTGCCAGTCCGGTCTCATTACCACCTCATCAGATGTCGACCACGTTGCCTCCGCTGCCACCACAGCCCAGCATGCGTTTTTCTTTTCAAAATGAAAGCCCAATTGATCTTTGATATTGTGAAAAATATTGCATATGTTGGCAAATATCGTGATATTCAAAAATATCTAATATCAGCCCGTCTGTTTGTGGACTGTTGACTGGATTTCTTTAAAACTGAATGTTAAAATATCCATTTTCAAATTTCCTTATGCTTACAGACATGACTTAAAAGTTCACGATCCTCATTTTTTTTTTGCCAAAATTTATGATTTCTCCTAATCTACCACTTTTTTAATCCATGCTTGATGTCAGTCCAACAAAGCCTCACATTATTACAAATCCTCTGCCGCACTTAAATCATTTATTATACTAATTTTTCAAAACATAAATGCCTAAAGAAATTACCTGAATGCACCTTCTCACCTGTAAGGAAATGCTTTGATGGTATTGCTTTGATTTTGAACTGTTAGTCAGACAGTGGGGTAATAAAGTGACATAAATTGGGACTTGAGGAACGTTCATTGTGCATTATGTCTTATGACAGTAACAATTGATTTTCCAAGATAAAAAGCCAATTAATCAGTAATGAAATAATAATAATCATTAGTTTCAACACGAGTTGTTACTGCAGGAAGGCATGTTCAGTATATCAATATAAAGCATTTATTCTCAAACATCTATCTTTTAATCACATAGTATTTTATTAATACTGTGAAATGTTATAATGTCTAAATTAACAAAAAATACTTTACCCATAACTTTTTCTCAAAATGAACTCTAAAAGCAGTTCCATTCACACTTTCGAGTTTAATGTAAACATGACTTGGAGAATTTGTGCTATTAAGTCCTTTGGTCAGTGTTATGTTGTGTTTTTCTCGCCCAGCCCTGTGCTGTTTATGCAGCATCCAAGTTACAAAATACTTTTTTTACATGACTGTTTTTCCCTTCAGTGCTAATCAAGTTTAATCCTGTATTTTAACGTTCCCTCTTTAAGCCCATGTTCTACTTTTGTTTTCTGTTTCCCGCCAAACAGAAAACACAGGCCCCTTCTATCTCTCTCCCTCCATTCTGCCCCAGTCCCTCCTCCAGTGCAGTGTGGCGGGGGGTGGATTGCTGTGCTCTGTAGAGACCCCAATTAGCAGGACTAGCAGGCCTGCTGAAGGTCACTCCCAGAGCTTTGGTGTGAGAACAGAGGAGGGCTGGGTCGGCCAGGAGCGGCTCTGAGAGTGGCGGCGCTGAACTCTCAGCTGGACCCAGGAGTTCTCACACAATAACCACACTTTCTTAACTGCAACAGCAGTTTGCATATTCTCCATTTTTGCATTGCACAGTGTTGGCAAAAAGTGGCTCAGGATTCTGCTAAAGGTCAAGTGTTCTTGGCGGACTGTCATAGTATACTGTGACCAATATCTGAGAGATCCATTTGTCATTAGCTCCAAAGTCCCCTACTTCATCAGCCAGTGTCTGGTGTCGGCTATCTCGGCCTGATTGATGGCTCTGTCCTTATTGCAGGGAACGGGGGTCGATGGCAAAAAATTTGCTGCTGGGTGCATTAATGCTGTGCTCAATGGCATAGACCTTTGAGCATGCCTCATCAGTCTTGAATCATTGGACGGCCGCAGGAGATCTGTATGAGCGGGCATGATGCAAGAAAGCAAGAGAGAGAGAGGGAGAGAGAGAGAGAGAGAGAGAGAGAGAGAGCGATAGGAAAAGGAGTTTTTTATCATCTGGGCCAACTCTATTACTCATATGACTCTGTCGCACTGGTACAGGCAAGAGGACGAGATTGAATATTGTGATTTAAGCTTTTTGCATTCAGCACTAGCCCCACACGCTACAAGTAAAAAAAAAAAATTGTTAAAGTTTTAGTACTGATACTTCAACCATGCAGCAGCCAGCACAGAACTGGATCAGACTTAAACTACAGCTAAATCAAGGGCAGGGTATTGTTTAAAATGTTAAAGTACGATAAAGTTGCTCTGGTATCAATACTGGAACAAAACTTTTTTTTTTATTGCTTTGCTTTGGTGCTGAAAAGTGTCGGAAATTCAATTTTTGACTCACTGGATGAAAAGTAATCCACCAGCCAAGAATACTTTTACCGGCCAAATTCTATGCATATACGATAATGACTACAAATTATTACAAAAGGTACCTTGTCAGGGGATCTGTTGAACAAGGATATGGATGAGTTTGATGATAATGATTTTATACGATTTTTAAACTTGGCAGGTCTTGATTTAGGAGCCTGGTGCTGACCATGAAATTGTGTTTTCATCCTCACAGTATGAACATGCACACATTGCAAAAGACTGCTTGAAATGCAATGAAAAGGAAAATCGCATTTGTCGCACCATGTTTTCACACTCCGTGTGCCAACATTTGACCTGTCTGATGAAGCCCCTGTTAGCTGTCCTCGGATTTATAGGTGTCAATTTGGTGGCGACTGCTAGGTGAGCTAGCTTGACGGCTAAGGAAGGAGAGTAGGGCTAATATGGGCTCTTGACATGGTTTTTATTTGCAGGCAGCAGGCCTACTTTCCTCAACGTAACCTCAGTCCACCTAAACTGGTTAACAAATCCTAGAACTATTTAGTTTGCTCCCTTTGACATCCCGTCGTATCAGAAATATTTTGCCAAAGATGCAAACAAAGCGGCTAAATCAGTAATTAACTAATCGTAAAATTGTACTGTGGTTGTTCCTTGACATTTGGCTTTTTTGCTTTGCTTTGTGCGGGTTTGTTTTTGCATATTAATTCTGTACCTGTGTAGGAGTGAAAGTTCTGGTGGCATGACAACACCAGTACACAACAACAATATGTGTAGGCTCGCAGTCTGACAGTCTGACAGGCAGACAGACGGAGGGCCCTGCGAGCCTGGGAGGGCCAGATGTTCCCATGCAGACACAGAGGTGAGATGTTTGCCATGCCGGGGCGGTGTTTGCCGACTCTCCACAGAGTCACCAACTGGCTGCTCGGTGGTGTCTGCTGAGGAAAGAGCTGTGGGCAGAGAGAACTCTCACATATACACAGAAGATGAAGGGGAGACCACAAATGTCTTGTGTGTCGCCAAAGGAGCACATCTCACACAACCCTGTCCGGTGTAGAAAGATCTCTTTTATTCTTCAGCTTCACTGTGGTTGCGAGAGGGACTCGTTTGGTCTCGCTGGAGGCCAGACTGAATGTCAGAGCTGCCATGGAGGCGGCTGACCTTCGCAGCCTCGCATAGACACAGGATGGAGACGGGTCAGCTTTTATCGAACATGTACACAGCAGGGTTCAGAATCGGCATTTAGACATTTGTTTTTGACCTGTATGGCTGCACCTCTCAATGCCGCAGTATATTTTCACCAGACCTGTGTCTCAGTAATCTCCTTACAAACTGAACCAGTGTGCCTCCATGCACTCTCAGAGCTTTTTTCGTGGCCGTGTCTATAAAAGATTGAGTGGCCCACAGTTATTACACCATTTAGATTCTTAGAATTGAGGGTCTTTTTACAGATGTAGTGTCTTAACTTAAGGCACAGTTAAGACTTTAAGGTATTGACAGCAGCATGTGAGCAATGTGTAATCAATAAAGAGACTAATAGCAACCAAGGTAATGTTTTTAAAGCAGAATAGTGCAAGTTTAAAATTGTTTGATTAAATTGTTGTCATAAGTCTAATTAAATTTGATATTATACTATTTTCATACATAATTTTATATATATATATATATATATATATATATGTATATGTATATGTGTATAAATAAAATTATGTATGAAAATATACAGCTCTTATGGGAGAGAGGCCAGTTAGTATAATTGCACAGCGGATAAATCTCTCACAGCAGGCCCGTGTAACACTGGAAGCTGTTTTTGTGCGTTAAGCCCTTTTAGGATGATTTGTGAGAGTCAGCGTTTGCACAGTTCTGCCTAGCAG
Source organism: Diplodus sargus (assembly GCA_903131615.1). Taxonomy (NCBI): domain Eukaryota; kingdom Metazoa; phylum Chordata; class Actinopteri; order Spariformes; family Sparidae; genus Diplodus; species Diplodus sargus. The sequence continues at coordinate 3,182,605 of CAEMYA010000025.1, read as the reverse complement.
AGCTGCTCTGACCCCTCTCTTAAATCAGCCTGGCCGCGCTCGCTAACAGGCCAGGGCTGGTTAATGCTGGGTCAATAATATGGGTCTGGGTGGGACAAACTCACAGAGGCTCAACTTTTTTTTTCTCTGTTAAACACAGCGTGCATGTCGATAAGAAGGCACTGGAAACACTAGAGGAGGTCATTGTTAATGAAAAGGAAAATCGCTGGTGTACATGTGCGGGTTCCTATGCATATATGCGCGCATGCATAGGGAAGAGAGGGAGACGGGGGAACAGCTGCATTGATTTGGTTTTGTTTGCCGAGTACTCGGAGCAGAAATGTAAGCCGTGGGAACACCTGGAGAGAGGGAAAATGGGAGAAGAGGTGGTGGCGGTGTCAGCTCTGCTATTGGCTCTGTACCAAGCATACATGCACACACGCGCACACACAAACACACCTCTGATGTGTGAGGGCAGCCTGGGATCCCAATCAGCAGCACTTAACAAAGCTTCCCTCTTTCTCCCTTTAATCGCAGGCTCAATTTGTCACTGGGGTGTCCAATTTCTGATAAGCGCTTTGACTGAGAGCAGCGAGGTGGGTGTGGGGGAAGAACACAAAATGGATGCACCTGCTAACAAATGAAATCAAACCACTCCATCTTCATTTCCCATTTTTCCGCCAGCTGGAACAATGCTGCTGCGCTTTAGCTCTCAGAACACTGAGTTATTACTAACCAGGGAGAAGGCCTGGCTGACGTACAGCCACATAGTCAGCACATGCTCTGAAGTCTACTTTTAAACCTCTGATGGACAACTGGGACCCATTTCTGTTTCACTTGAAGGCCAAATGCATAATTTGCTCAGAGCTAATGTGTATTTCCAGAACAATTATTTTGTCCGATTTTAGGGAATTTTCATCGACAAATAAGGAGTCAGAATTACAGAGCTCTTGTCATGTTTGTCTGCAAGTAATACTGGTTATAAAATGTTTGCTGCAGACTTTCAACACAGGCTCATCTGTTTGTTTAGCTTTCTTCATCTTGCCCCCACCACAACTGTGTGATTCATTACTGAGAGTTCACACAAGCCAGCAACTTGAAAAACCAGCAGCCTGAAGTCTGAAGATTTCTATCACCGCACATACTTTAACACAGAGAGATAGTACATTTATGGGAGTGTAGTATCTGTATATCTCTGTTGTTCTTACCAAGCTGTCCTAGTCCTGGACCAGACCCTAGTCCTGGCATCTGACACGGCAGCATGTGAGTCAGCACATTGCTGTCTGGTGTGATATGGGGATATGTGAAGATAACACCACTGAGGAGATGAAAGGGGCACTGTTGCAGTCATATGTATGAGCGACGTCTCTGAGTTGTGTGATCTGATGGTTACCAGATGGCTGAAGTTTCTCTCAGAAGATAAAGAGTGTCACCCCTGGTACTTTCATTCCCGTGTTTCTCCTCTGTTGTTAGCCGGCAAATCCGATGCACCAAGCTAGCACAGTGTGGCTCTACAGATGGCGGTGTTTTTTGGCTTTCGGTCCCTCGGTTAGGTCCACAACTTCAGACTGAAATACTGCAACGCCATGACATTTTGTAAAGACATTTGCTTATCCCTTGCCATTTCTTTCACTTATCCAGCGAAACATTACAACATCTGATCGATAGATTTCCAACTTTTATTTGTATATTGATGCCTCCCATATGATCAAAGATGCACAATAATATCAGCATGTCTTCAGTATCGACATCTGCGCCGAAATCAACATTTCTGCAGATATGACAGGTCGGTAATTATCGCTTAAATTAAGTGCGTGCGACGTGAACAATTGACTGTGTAGTGTTCTTATTTCCCACCGTGAATGTGTCGATGTGGCAAAGCATTGTGTATCTGCATCTGCTAGTGGGCCGTCAAGATGAGGGAAGGCATAGTAATTAGTTAACTCCACCACAGGAGAGACTTGATGTTCTCTGCAATTAGGTGGGAAAAAAATGTGTGCATAAATCGGTATTGGCAATCGGCCAAAACGAGTTGGAAATGATTGGCATACCTGATATTGACAAGTTTTGCCTTACATATGATGTATCCTGATGATTGTAGTGATCTTTTATGGTCACTTTTACTCAAGCGCCAACACCGTGTTACTGTCTGCGGTTTCAGCTGAATTGAACTATTCAGTGGATTTAATTTAGTACAGAAAGTCATTATGAATTATAATAACTTTGGTAATCCTTGAACTCCTTATCAAGCCCCATCACGTAGTGTCCTAGTACTCAATATTGGCCTGTCTCAGCTTGAGGCATATCACTGTATTCAACAATTGTTTGATACAGTCTGTGCTTCATGATGGTTTATATCCTCTGTTATATTAGTCTTTGTCTTGACTCGGTTTCTGTTTTGGTGGCCATCAAATCAGATCTACCTTGTTTGGTGCAAGAAGCAAGTGTTAGCATGCACACACGCTAAACTAGGATGGTGAGCTGCATGTTAGCATTGTTACTGTAGCTAACATTTAGTTGAGCTACAGCCTCACTAGCATGGCTGTAGACTCTTACTCCTGTTGATATTAGTTTACAAGTCCACTACCAAGTCAGACTGATTTAAATTGCAGTGCTGGGAAAAGGAACAGGCACAGCCCCCGAACATTGTCATGGATGATTTACCAACAGCTTTTGATTAATGTGACTAATTTCATGTGTTAAGCATTAATTAGTGTGAGGCTTATCAGGAGTGTGAGTAAATCAAATCCCATCTCTGGAGCTGCTTCATGAGATCTTTGCCTCTCTTTTACTACATGTCAGATCTCTTTTTTTTTTTTTTTTTTTTTTCCCTCCTGCCTCCAGCAGTTTAAAACTGTCATGTCTGAGAGTAGGCTGGCTTATGCCTCATTGAGGCGTGCCCAGCTTCTGGCTGCACTCTGGATGGATTTGCAGGAGATAAATAAATAACTAGGCTGGCACCCCTCACTTTGGATCCCCTCTGTTTTGGCAGGCCGTCCACACTGCATTTTCTATCAGGTGTAAACATGTCTGTCAAACTGCACAGCCAGGGGCCCCGGCGCTTTGGCATTCATGACGCCAGGCGTGCGGCGTTGCCAGCCCTTTCCGTCTGCCCACCTGACCTTGGCCGGGCTTGACATGACTGAGCACACTTAGCTCTACCTTCCACATTTGTAGAGCTCTTCGGGAAAGCCAAGTGGGCTTAAGTGGCTGTTAGTGAAACTGACCCTAAGTTGAAGAATGGACCTTGGCTGGCTGTCCCAGCAGCGCTGACGTTATGGACGGGTAATGGCCATGACATAGCTCTGGCAAAGATAGCCAGGCCAGGCCAGGACACTCGCCGCCTGATATCTTCTCATTCTCTCATCTCGCCACCATTACTGTCATCCTCTCTGTTGTGAGGAGAACTACTGATGTACAGACAAGAGAGGAGGAATGAGGTCAGTCTGATAAGAAGAGGCCACATACTTCCTTTTCTTAGTTTTCATGGTACACAGCTCCTCTAAGAGCCCGTGTTCTCATCGTGGAGCCAACTCTCCGTGTCTGACACGTATGCAAAGATTTAGCCGATCCAACTATGGCCTATGCATTATTCCAGGGGCATGCTGTCTCTCTCCGCTCCATATCCACCATCTCACCTCAGGGAACTGTCACTTTTTCATCAGTTAGTTACCGAGCGTTCATACAGCTTCCCCAGTTGTTTCGCAGACCCCTCCCTCCCTCTAAAGAAGAGTAGTTTCAAGTAGCTGTCTTCCTCTCTCCCACACTACTGCAGCGGTTTCCTTGTTTGACAGTTTTATCCCTGACACTACTTGGAAACCACTATTTTACAGACTCTCAATTTGTGTGCGAGTTATAGGCCTGGGCTGGATGCCTCCTCGTTTTCGCCCTCGCTATCATGGCCGTCTCCCACTCTCTCTCGCCCGTTCCCCTTTTTCAGTGTGAGATAACAGTCCGGGTTGATGAGGGCTCTCCAGCGACTGAAAAAGCAAGCGGCCCGTCCCAAACGCCTCGGGATGTGCTGGAGTCATCAGGATCCATTGTGTGAGGCGGTGAACGAGCCTGTCGTAGCCTCACATGCCTGTGGCCCTCTGCTAACAACAGAAATCCTTTTTTTACTTCTGTTGTTTGTAAAGCCTGATGGGCTAATGAAGGCCACACTGATGTGTCATTTCTTCCACTAACATGCTTAAGAGCCAAGGCTTTTTTCCCCCCCATTTCTTTTGACAGAGCGCTCCGGCTTGGTATTCACGGGTAAAAAGCCGCTCTCCTCTTCCTGCTTCTTTCTTTACCTCCTATTCAGACTCGGCTTGCAAAGAAAAGTAATTTCACTCTCTCTGTCCCTGAGAGAATCAACACAGTGAAGTTGCATTGAATTTCTGCTGCAACATTTTTTCTTGGCTCTATTTCAGACCCATAACCTGGGGGTAAACATGCAATTAAAATAACAGCAGCCTGCTTTCTCCTCCACTCCTCCTCTCCTTCAGCCGTTAGCACAAGCAATGTACAACATGGTGACTTGGTTCTCCTAATTGCTTTAGCTTTTAATTGGTATAGAAAAGCTGTTAATATTCAACCAGCGACCAAACATACTGTCTCACCTTGTTTTCCTTTTTCTTTATTGTTTTTCTCCACTAATACTGTTGTGCGCATCTCCTTCTAATGAGCTTATTTTTGGTGCGCAATCCGCACTTTTCCTCATGTGTTACCGCTGCTGGATATTTTAATAGATAATTTCCCATGTAATTAGCCTCATGCAAGTCCCAAATTTCTAACAAATGCAGACCATAGTTGATGGGGAGGATATTGATCAAAAGATTTCGGCATAAATGCCGTCAGCTGGTCCAATTTCCTAAATGGCTTCCGCCTATCCTGTTCCTCTTTCTCTTCATTTTCTTTGCACTTTTTTTTTTTTTTTTTTACTTTCCGATGGCTTTCTTTTTTTCTCCTTCCCCACGAGGAATGAAAAAGGAAAAATATAGGTCAGCTTTTATGGGAGCAATTTGACACATGACACAAGCCATGCGCATCAATTGCTCAAGTCCTGCTTTGTCTGCTCGTCTTTATTTGTCTATAATGAAAGCCGCACAGTTATTCGCACACTTTTATTACGGTTCTATAAGTAGCTGGTGGAGACTTGCCGAGTCACGGGGGCCCCGTAATACTCTGAGAACCCTGTGGTGTCTGTCTGCACGGGGCTGATAGTGTGAGACGCCTGGCTTAACTCCACCAAGCCAATCCCTGCTCCACAGGCCGGCCCAGCTGGCTCGGCTCGGCCTCCACAGACACAACTCTGTTTCCATTTAGGACAGGAGGGGCTGTGTCTCTATACGACAAAGGCTGCTCGGCCACCTATTTGCCTGGCTGGATGGAGAGTCGAGCCCTCTTCCAGGCCAGGCCACGCTAAAACCTCTGGATGGTGGTCAGAGGGTAATTAGGGCTCAGCGGAAGCACGCAGCCGAGCCTGTCACGTGCCGACGGCGACCTGAGGCGGAGCGCCTCCAATTTTAGTGAGCTCAGTCCCTGTGTGGACTCGACACTCTATCAGGTGTAGTCATCCAGCTCCTGATACAAATAGTCCATGTGTTGAAAAAGCCTCCGTGGGGGCGGGTGCCTTTGTAGCAAGCGCCAGTGTTTGGCGTGTGATGTATATTTGAAGTCGCTGTGGCAGTGGTGCTGATACGCGAGTCAGTAGACGTCAGGCGTCTGTCTGCTGGGTTTCATCTCCTCCTGCTCGGCGCTGCAAAGCAGAGTGTCAGCTGGGGCATTACCATAGACTGACCTTTGCCGCAGCACTCCCCACTGCACAGCTTTCTGACATTCAGGGGCGCTGTGGGGGAGGCAGGAAGGGGGTGGGCTGATGGCCTGTTGGCTGTTTTTTTTGCCTGTAGTGCGTTGATGTGTGTGTGTGTGTGCGTGCGCGTGCGCGTGCGCGTGTGTTCTTATAACAAATGAACTGACAGTTTCCGCTGGAGCTTTTTCTATTTTTTTTTTCCGCCACATCATTTCACTCTCTTGCCACTGTTCCGCTTTTGAAATCCAGAGCAAAGACGCTTTTGTATTTGATATTTAGTTTTTTTCCCTCCACCCCAAACCTGCCTGTTGTCAAAGAGATTGCTGTTATCTTTGTGTGAAATCTTGGCACCCCGATAAATGAGAGAGAGCTGGAAATCTTGCCTGCTGACATCAAGGCGCTATGTACCTAAAATCCTTCCAAGGCCGAGGGAAAAGAATAACATATCAGGCCAATTAAAGTTAATGCGTGGTGACACCCTGAATCGAGGGCAGGGATTGCTGCCATATGGCGGTCCAGGCTGTAAATCAGAAAGCAGGGGGAAAGGGGTGGAGGATGAGAGGAGTGGGAGGCTGGGTAGCAGAAAGGGTGACGCAGCACCAGCACCCCCAAATCCTCAGATCTGTCTCAAGACTGCAGCTCCGCCACCCACCTCTCTCTCTCTCCCTCTACCCTTTTCTCCCTTCCTCCCCCCTGCCGCCGTGCCCCTGCAGCACCCCAAGGTGCAAACGCTCCCAGGTATCTGTGTAGAACTGGCAGCTTCATTAAGCCTTGTTTTTTTCTCCTCTCGCTGGGAGGATTTAAATGAGCTGTCATCCTGACCTTTTTGAGCTCCTGCTTTTTAAAGCAAGTTCAGCAACCCCCCCCGCGCGCCACCCCAAACGCGCCACCCGTCTTTCTCCCTTTCCACCTTTCTCTCTCGCTTTGTCACTCTTTCCTCCACTTGTCTCTTCTCCCTGCAGGGGGGGGAAGACACTTTTAAGCCATCACCCTACGGCAGACAGGCACGCCAAGGTTGTTTTGTGGGTAATTGCCTCTCTCATAGACGCCGTTTGTCTGCGCACACTTGCCGCCCTCTTCTGATGCCATGCCGCAAAAGGGGAGGGCGCGGACTCTGTAGACTTAATTTGCTCCCTGACTGTTCTTCAGTGCTGATTAAGCAAGCATCTGTGGTGTTTTGAGTACAGCAGTAAGCCAAGTGGAGCATGGCTAACGTTTTCTCCCTCTCTATTACATCAGGTTATTGCACAAAGTGGCAGGCATTTATTGTCGCCGGAGCCCTGTTTATTCGTTTCTTTTCAGCACAGGCTGAGGCGGCCCCATTGTTTAATGTCCCCAAAATAAAGGCCTCTCTGAGGTCTGAAGGACCGCAGTATCGATCAGAGACTCACTAACTTGTCAGCGCCAGGCCTCCCGACTGTGTTCTTTTTCGAGTGTACAGGAGTCATTAATTTCCTCCGCCATGGTCTAGTTGAGGCGGGGAGAGGTAAAGTGCAGGTAGCAGGGTCCAACTAGCTGGCTAACATGGAGGGCAAAGAGGAGGAGGTGGAGGAGGGACGGAGTCGATTTAAAGCTGCCAGGCCCCTCAGGCCCAGTCTGCCCGTTTTACTTCAGCTGTTTGATGTTTAATTGAAGTTGTTATTGGCATCAAATGTCACCTTACCTGATGCTCCAGGTGTGAATCAGTTTCTAATTGAAAGGTAACGATGTCTCCCTCAGCCCTGTGCCGCCGGGGATCGGCCACAGAGTTCTATTAGTATGGACCCAGCCTCTGTATCACCACGCACCATGTGCTGCCTTGCAGTTATGTCTGACTGCTGACCTCTCTCCCTCTCTCCTCCCCTCTCCCTCCCTCCCTCTCTCTCCCTCTCTCTGCAGTGTGAGGAGAAGTGCGTGTCCCATGTTGCATTAGTGTCTGTGTGAAATGCTGGCCTGTCTGCCAGGGCCAGGTGACCTCCCCCTCCAGCTTCTCCCCCACACGCAGATGAACACTGGACTTCAGAAATGTAAGTACTGATCCTTAGACCCACACACACGCACACGCACACACACACACATACACACTATTAACTACCACCACCGCCATCCCACACAACAAACCAAGCTGTTACAATCCCGCTGCCCGCCCCGCGTCAGATGCCAATGCCAGCCCTGGCCTGGTTCTTCTTCTGCAGCTTTGTGTTAAAACCAGAATGAGGGAGAGAATATTTCGGTGCTCCAGCACCACTGATCTGTCTTCAAGGGAAATTAGGATGAACTGCGCCATTAATTTGCTGATGAACAGTGAACTGTCTCCCTCTCTCACTCCCTCGTGGCTCCTGAAGATCTGTCTGCCACACGAGTGCAGTCCCGTGTGCCGTACTAAAGTGCTATCGCCACATTCATGTGTTAGATTCAGCCGTCTCGGTTACTTTTCACCATCAGGAGGAGTCGGTCGCTGTCAGACTCACAGACAGATTGCGGCCCGAGCGGTTTTGCCCTGATGATCTCGTAATGTGAGCGAATTTAAGACGCAATCTGCTGCCCCCGGTTTAATGGCCGACGTGTCAGAGCTGGCCCAGTTTATTCAATGTGTTTGAGTTTCACAACTCGGCTGCTGACAAACTTGGACTCTCTGCCGTGTGAGGGGCAGCAGCACAAATGGAGAGTTGAAGCCGGCAGCGTGAGCTAAGGCAGGAACTGGATCTGATCAGTGGGATTGGAGGAGATTAATGCGAGACAAGTGATGAATGGAGGCAAGAAGTCAGCGTTGTTGTCCGTCTGTTGTACCTTGTCACATTTCACTGTTTTTTAAAGTGTAAATGTTCATTTGTGTCTTTTTAGAACCTTCATATTCTGTAGTATTGTGTGGCCTCAGTGGGGGTTTTGGGTCGTGAACAAAACAAGATGTCGTCTTCAGCATTTTTTGTCATTCAAACTGATTCATCGAGAAAATAATCAACAATGAAAATAACCGTTTGTTCCAGCCCGAGCCTCGGTGATGTCATACTGCATACACTATACCATCAGTCTCTTTATCCCTCCTGCAGCGAGCCTGTTAGATATACCAAAAGGGATCAATCACTTCCCAGACATCGATTATGGCCCATCCATTTGGTCAGCTTGATGCATTCGATCGTAAAAAAGTCTACATCTCCTTATGCTCCTGCCTGTTCCTCGGAAAAGGAAGCTCGGCCCCGGCTTGACCCATTTCTGCAGCAATTTTTTTTTTTGTTGTAAAATGCTCCAGCTCATCAAGACTGTAATTTCAGAATCACAGTAATCAGCCAACCCCCAGGAGATCAGCGAGCGTGAGGGAGTCTGCTAAGTGCCAACGTCTGTTGCCTCACTCAGGCAGGCTTGTGACATGGTGCAGCCGTCAGCTACACTGTTTCTCTTGCTCTTCCTTTATGTGACACACTTTAAGGCACATCGGAGCACGAGGCACAACCCGAGTTCAATTTGTTTCTCTGGCCGGCGCTGTAATCCATTTTGGTGATGGAGCGTGCTTCTCGCAGCACGGCCAGTCATAGAAGTGTAATTTCAATCAATTTTTTTTTTCTCTCTCTCTCTCTCCTCGTCATTCTCGTATAATGCCCTTCCTTTTAATCTGCTCTTCAAAGTGTCATTAACAGACACGGTGTTACATCAAAAGCTGTGGAGCTGTTTCTCATTTAGACTAAATCATTTTTTATCAAAGTGCCATAGGAGAGAATGAAATAAAAAGGGAAGAAAAAAAAAAATTGCTGTCAACTTTCAGACCTCTTTAGATCACCGTTCTGTATGTCTGCAGTCTGTGCAGCTGTTGTGTTTCCAGCTCTCTGTGCACTGCCACACACAGCCAGAACCAGGGCTCAACCCTCCCGGCTGCCCAAAGGACTCGTTGTCTCTGCAGAGCCCCGTCGTTCGCCCAGCATGGAAGATCATTTGACAGCTTAACTCCATGAGAGAGGCGCTTGACTGCTTTTAGGTGAAATTCACAGACTAGTTGTCACTTGCAATCTTTATTCAACACGCTGACAAGTTCCCTCAGCAACAAAAAAAAAAAAAAGGCTCAGATGGAGAGTTAGCATAATTAGCTCCAATTTGTGTGCCTTTCTTTGTGCACTCTCCTTGCAGCTACTCAGCCTTGTGTATCTCGTCTTTGACACTTTCCCCTCCCTCTGTTTTCGCAGAGAACTCTAGATCACCAGGCTCGCCGTGCTCTGCGACCTCTCGTGTGGGTGAATCCGCGCACAGGAGAGTCATTTAAAGTTACGAGCTTGCAGGTTGCTGTCAGAGGCAAGGCCAGAGCAGCTGCTCTGTTTATCATGAGGGAGTGACTGTTAGCAGATGATGGCTGCGAAATGTAAAGGCTGTCGGAGGAGTAGATCAGGTACGCAGAGAGACAGTGGGTCAGGAAGAAAACGGCTCATACTCCAGGCGGGATGACTCAAGAACCACAAAGTGGCCCCTGCTTCTCAGTTCTTCTAGGCAGAACAAACAGCGAGTACAGCTGGGCCACTCGGCGGATTTTCACATCTCAGTCCCTACTGAGATCAAAAGCAACCATGTTCTCTTCCCCTCCTTATAATATTATTCATTTTTCAAAGGTCTGCCAGCATGGGATGCTCTGCTCAAATGCCTGTAAAAAATGTAAGGAGGTGGCACCGTGTGAGAAACCAGATTCACATGTCTAATTTGACGCTGAAGCTTCAGACCTAATTTCCTGCTCTTGTGTGAAAATCGCAATTTACAGCAGCGTGAGCCCCTGCCCCCCGCTGCTTAAACCTTGTTCAATAAAAACAGTAGTTTGAATAAAAGAAACCCTAATTAGTGCCTGCTGACTGTGCACTTGTGTTCCAGCTAGCTAGCTAGCAGCGGGGTAATTAACGCATGGCCAGACTGGCCTCTTCCCCGTTCCCTTCCTGGGAACGTGCTTAGCTGGAGATCTGAGAGATGATATGCTCGCAGCCGCCTACAAAATTCACTCATATCCTCATTAACCCTCCCTTGATGCTTCAAGCTCTTCAACTAATCCAGGTTTCAGGTTAAGGTTGAAATGCTAATAAGCTACACTTGCTTACTAGAACACATAATCAACAGCTGCCAGATCCCTTAAACAGACATAAACAGCAGGAGGTCGATTTGATCCTCTGTTAGGGGAAACTACTCTAAACAGCAATTTACCGATTTCATTACATGTTTTTTTTTACTGCCGTTCTGTTAAACTCTTCATTCTGATTTGCTTTTTTTTTTATCCCAAAATGCCTGCCTAAGCTTTGTTAACAATGTATAATCCCTTTTCCAATTTAATGTATTGGTCAGTTTCCAGACATTGACATTGCTTTCTTTGCTACTTGCCTGGGTCTTCTTACTAAAGTATAAAACTCATTACAGAAGTGCCAGTGGCAAAGAAATAACACTATACACGGTGACATGCTCGCTGCCATTTTCCTTGCTGTATTTCTCAATCTAAAATAAAGAGAACGCTATTTTTCCCTCGACCTTTAACGGTTCACATTGTTTAATGTCCCTCTATAACAATATCAAATCAGACATACCAGTGTTATTCCAAGTCTGGTGGAAGACTTAGGTGCACATATTTGGCACAGAGTTTGGGCATCAGGAAGATTTTTTCTGTGGAAAAAATATGAAATTTCAAATCCCTTTGGACAACTGTGTACAAATTATGGAAAATCTCGAGCAGATGATAAATAAGAAACACAAAAAGCGTACACAAAAACTATCAAAAGAAGTCCGCTTGGGACTAACTACAACCATTAGATCAAGGAAAAGTCAGTTATCCGGTTTTGATGCTCTCCACATTGATTTTACATTCAACTGGCTTATAATTGGTGCCCAAAATTACGTGAGTGCTGCTCTTAAGCCTTATAATGGCAGGAGAGATCCTGCATACATAAATATGAATTTATTATTCATTCCAGGTATTATAGTAAAGGGGTTCTGTGGAACTTCTGCGATATGCTTGAAGCCAGTTGTTGCTTTAGTTTAGTGGACTTTAAAGTAACGTTGGCTACTGTTGTTCTCCGTTAGCAGAGCGGAGAGAGGCGTACTCCAGAGAAAATCTGACCCGAGTCCTTCGCAAAGAAATCCACAGTCCAGCATCATTAAACGTGCCATATTATGCTCATTTTCAGCTTTTTACTTTTATTTTAGGTGTCTATTAGAGATAGTTTACAAGCCTGATGTTCCAAAAATCACATTATTTTCTCTCATACTGTCCATTGCTGTAGCACCTGTAGACACATCCTCTGTCTAAACGCTGCATTTTAGTGCCTGATTAGTCAGTTCTCATAGGCCTGAGCAGGCAGCACCCGTTTTTTTTTTCTGCTTTAGCCATGCCAGTGTTTCTGCAGCCCTGGGCCTGCTGGGGACGTGACCGAGGGCAGTGACTGTATAGTTGTGACATCACAGCCTCACAAAAGTTCTGACGGTTCATTTAAAGACACAGTTTCTGAACATGAGCTCAGCCGAACTTGGACCTGATTTATAATCGAAAAAGAGGAGATCTCAATTTCTGATTTTGTTTTTAACAAATTGATACATAGATTCCCTTTTAAATTCCTATGTCTCATTATCTAGAATGTCCACATTTATGCATTAATTCTGCTTAACAAAGTCTGTCCATAATAAAACAAATTTTCTTTCGGGTCTATGATAAAAACAGTTTGTGACATTAGGACTAAATTATCATAACCTGACTGCAATTAGAAACCTATACAGAAACTACAAGTTGTTCTTGTCTCTGTATTAATAACCCCTACTTAACCCTTCCATTATGTACACTTATATCCCCACATAGCTCTTCTGCACCTCTCAGCACCCAGAGCAAACCCTGAAATAAGATGTTCCCTTTGAAGTCGCTGCGGTCTTTAACATTCATTCAGGCTGTCCACAATCCTGGTTTCATCCAGAAGATCTTATTCCCATGAAATGATAGAGGATGTTTTATTCATTGCAACAACTGATGGTACTCTCTTTCCACCTACTTACAACCCTTTCTACAGCTACATTGACACAAGGTTTGAAGACCAAGGAGGCTGTGCCAGAACTCACAGGCGCTAAATATATCTTGAATACTGACAGCAAATAAGTTGCATTTATCAAAGCGTAGGTTTGAAATGGTATATATTATATACTGTTGTAATGGGACGGTCTAATGATTGTTTTCATTATTTTCATTAAGTCTATAAAATGTCAGAGCAAAGTGACTTCTTCACATTGCTTTTTTGTCCAATCAGCTGTCCAAAACCTCCAAACTCTTCATTTACTATCATAAATGACAGAGAATAGCAGCAAATCCTCACATTTAAGAAGCCGAAACAAGCAACTGTTTGACATTTTTGCTTGAGAAATGACTAAAACAATTAATCAGTTACGCAAATGGTTGGCAAATAACTTTCTTTCAATCGACTAATCGATAAATCAATCAAACGTTTATTAAGCTCTACTTAATACAACCTGTTGATACCCTGAAAAATGCGTATGCTAATTGTTAACCATCAAACTGCTTATGTTGTTATTTAGTCTGCTTCTAAGTCACTATAAGAAACATCTTTTCAGTAACCATCATTCATCATTACCTGTGTTTGACAGATGAAGTCCGTCCTCAGCATGTCTGTGAGCCGGTGTCTAAGTGTTAATTTATCTGTGTTTGCTTACCCTGGCATTTATTCAGCAACAGACATTAGGCCTCAGTGATGGCGGGTGTCGAGCTCCAGCTCCTTGGCCCAGACCCCTGCATTAATGAGGCTGCCATCAGCAGGCTGAACACTTAGTCACAGGCAGCCCCCTGTGTGCCGCCCCATACCGGCCCCGCACATCGCTGCCCATTGTTTCCTGTTCACAAATAAAGCGGGAATTAATTAGCCAGTTGGCACAACTCTTGGTGCCGCCGTGTCAGTGCTCGCGGTTCAGCTCTGTGCCTCATCCCTCAAGCCCAGTCTGTCTGCTGTGAGACTGAGCATAATGGCCACGGCCGCATGAAACCACAGACCTCTGCCAGCAATTCAGAAATTACCACTCACTCAACAACAGAGAGAAGTAGCCCATATATGCTGTGATGATGACATCTGTTTTACCTGAACTAAAAAGCCCCCCTCCTTTTTAAACAAACAAACAAACAAACAAAAATCAATGTAGCTCAGTAACAAGTCAGACCAGCGATCCTTCCCACGGATCAGCTGCACTCACGTCCATCAGTCCGAAAGCTGTGGTGTAAGTAGGTCAGACTGGCAGGGCTGTGGTGATGTGGACAGAGAGACAGAGGAAAGCAGGGAGAAGAGCCTGTCATTCTGTAAAACGATTACCGCTGACTTTTATTGTGTTAGTGAAGAAAAGTGGAAGAGGGCACACTGCGTTAAAATGAAACACGCAGTCGTCTCCACCAGACTGAAAAACGGGCACATTATGTACAAGACACTGACATATCAGCCGACACCTGCGTGATCCTGCCGCTCGTTTTAAACAGGCTCATAAACGAAACGCGCTCTCGCGCTCACACATGCACAAACACATAATCATGTTCACATTGTCACTTTGGCATTGTTAAATTTAGCCACGGTGCTTAGCAGGTGTAACAAATGTCTGCGAGCCTGGGAGGTGTTCCCGCAGATCAGAGACGCTGCTGCTGTGTCTGATTACTTGTCTGCTGTCATGGAGCTCTGCTCTCTGCGTCTATCTCTTTCTTTCCTTCCCCCCAAAGCAGCCACAGGGGACCATCTCTGCCTTGCTTATTCTTTGTTTAGTTTGTGATTCAGTGGCAAGCAGCGTAGCCCCCCCCCTCCCCCAGACGCATTCTTATTGTTTGCCCGGATGCTACGTCAATTAAGGCCACTAAAAGCTCCTGACCTCAAAGTCGCAGCCGCCACCACTAAATTGGATATCGGACTTGGAATGTGTCGGCCGCAATAATTCAGCTGAGAATGAGATTGGAAAATCTCTTTGTCCTCCTGAGATGGAGTCTGCAAGGGTTTTAGGAGAAAAACAGCAAGGTATGGAATATGAGAGCACTGTCCAATCAGGTTCCCCTCAGCAGCTCAGATTACAATTGATGTGCTCTTTTGGGCCATATACACTTCCACCTGGATTAAGTTGTCTGACACAGTGTTCCTCTCTAACCATGCCCTTCATCTCCCCAATTCTGTCTCTTCTTGCTTTCTCTCTGTCTCAACTCTGACCTGTCCTGTCCTCCACCCCAGGGGACACCACACAAAGGATGAGATCCGCTCCGTTTCCAACCCCTGCAGAATTGGATGCATATGCTAAGAAAGTTGCCAACAACCCCCTCACCATCAAGATCTTCCCCAACAGTGTCAAGGTCCCCCAGAGAAACCACGTGCGCCGTACAGTGAACGGGCTGGATACGTCAGGCCAGCGCTACAGCCCTTACCCTTCGTCTCAGGCCAGTGCCAAGACAGGCCTCCTCGCCATCGTCAAGGTGCCCACCGTCAAAGGCATCTTAAAAGATTTTGACGGCAGCCGGGCTCGCTTGCACCCCGAAGTCATCATGAACCCTCCCGCCGGATCCTACCAAGTGGCTTCAACCAGCACTTTAAACCACCACCCACCTCTGCCGAACCTTCCTCGGCTCCAGCAGAGCTTACCCCTCCAACAACAGGACCCGCCTCAGACTCTACAGATGCCCCTCCCTCAGCAGCAGGGTCCCACTCAGACCCTCAGACACCATCCCCCCATGGCCCAGCATCCTCAGGGCCCACCCAGACTCCAGACTCTGTCTCAGCATCCAGCCCTTGGCCACCCACAAGGGCCCCCGACCATCATGCTTCAACAACAGCACCTTCAGCAGCAGCCACCACCTTGCCTGCAGGGGAGCAGGAAGCTGCCGGATGGCGAAGCTCCGCCTAATGTTACCGTCTCTACCTCAACCATTCCACTCTCCATGGCTGCTGGGCTGCACCAGGGCCGCCAGGCCGACCTGAGCACCATAGTGCATCAGATCAACCAGTTCTGCCAAGCTCGTGCCCAAGGCGCAGGAGCCACCTCCATGTGCGAGGGCCAGATCGCCAACCCCAGCCCCATCAGTCGCAACCTGCTCATCAGCGCCTGCTCCAGGGTGTCCATGCACAGCAACCCTGCAACCCCTGGCTTCCCCCCACACAACTGCATTATTGGCCCTCAAGAGAAAGCCACCGCCCTGGTGGGAGGTCACCCACCGCATAGCGTGGCTGCAATGAACCACTTGCCTTCCAACCACACTGATCTCAAGCAGCAGCAGCACCACCTGCAGCATCTGCATCCGCAACAGAATCAGCAGCAACAACAGCTGCAACACAACGCCCAGCATCAGAAGATGCGCTCTTGGAATCAGCACCAGTTGGCTCATGTTTCCCACATTCAGAACGGTGGGACCCACCTCTGCAAGCAGCCTTCCAGGGACCCCGCCTTCCATTTTAAGGGCATGGGCTACCCTGCAGAGGTGTGTGTGGGTCAGCCTTACACACTGAAACCTCCCGTAGAGAGGCCCACCCCCTCTCCCCCCGTCAACAACAACTGCATGCCCGGCCCCATGGCCCACTACACTAATGGTCACTACTTCCAGTCCCACATTTGGAACAGCAGCATCCTCCCCACACCCAACAGTGATAGCTCCGGGTCTCAGGACATAGCCATGCCATTCCACGGTGCGGGCCCAGGAGGGTGCACCACGCTAGACTGTGGGCCCGCTGGGGCTCCCCATTACAGGCTGGGAACGAGCTCCTCCACCACCTCCTCCTCCGCCCAGACCAATCTGATGCAAACGGCAGATTACTTGGGTGGGGACTTCCAGACGCCCTATTTCCGCGATCAGAATCTCGGAATGATGGGCAAGATGCACAGGCCTCCTCTGAGCAGGGTAGGTCCAGAGGTTGGGGATGGCAGAACGGCTCTCATCCAGCACCCAGGGTACAGATAAGCTATGGCCTTGTCTACACGACAGTTATCAAAACCCCTTTGTTTAGTCTTAAGAAAGGAAACACATGAATAAAACTAAATTGTTAACTTAAACAAATGACCGCTAATGTTAAAGAGGGTAAATTAATATATTTAATGAAGAACAGTAGTTTTTCTTTTTCTTTTTTCTTTTGTTCTTTTTTAATAAATCTTGCAAGTGATCAATTGCTGCTTTTATTTTTGTTAATGAGTGCTTTTACCTGGCACTTTAGGGAACTTTTTTATGCGTGTGTGTGTGTATACACATCTGTACTGTGTGTGTCATTCCCACCTCTACTCTGTTGTACTATCTGTGTGCCTGGATCTTAACAGATCCTGTGTTATTTCTACTTCAGAACTATCGGTTAAGTTTTCTTATGCATGTAAGAAGGTTCGATCCCTCACTGGAAAAAAAGCAACATCGGCTGATGGATGTTTTTCTTTACAGGGTCATGTCATAAATTTGTTGTTCCGATTAGTTTTATTCAAATTTTCATTTTGGTGTTGACGCTCAGATCTCATTGTCATGTCAAGATTAAACACAATCATTTGAGGACAGAAGAGAGAGAGTCACGAACTTGTGTCAGTGCAAAGCCATCAGACACTGGAGACTACGAAGTAAAGCTGGAAAAGCTCGCTGTATGCACATGTACACAGAGGTTTTGATTCTTTTTAAATGTAATTATTTATTTGTATAGTTGTGCTATTCGAGACCGATTCCTCTCTGTCAGATAAGGACACTTGTAATCAGGTTGTTTGTACATAGCAAAGATCCAGCAGGGAGCAGATATGTTGAAAAGATAATGCTCTGTCCCGCTGAAAATGCTGCAATGAATTCAGGTGTTTAAAAAAAGAAAGAAAAAAAAAACTTTTTGTCAATGCCAGGAAGGTTTGGCAACAAGATTGTGAAACGTTTAGTGCAGAAAAAAAGTCATGACAGATTAACTCTCATACCTTAAAATGGCCAAAGTCAGGTTAACAAGGACACACTGTTATTATGAAGATGTGCCATTTCGTGTTTGTTTCCTTTTTAGATCGTTATTGTTACCATGACAAATGTATTACTTGAATGTTGAGATTATTTGTTTTGCAGGTGTCGAGAGGGGGATAGTTAGTTATGAGGACAAAACTCTGGAGTAGAAGAAATAATAGTGTTACTAATGTCATATAGAATCGGACTACGCGCCTAACCGGAGTTTTGATCCCGACAGCGGGAACTTAAGTGAATTAAGTTATGTGTAGTTGCTACTGATTCTGATGTGAAGTCTGCTCGGAAAGACCAAATTGATCACTTGCAAGATCAGGTAAAACAAAACTGACGTTTTAAGTTTAAAGTGAAACAGCAAATGCATTGTTTATTTTATTGTACACTGGCTTACCTACTAGACTACTGTAACTTTAAAGTTTAAAGATTGTGTGTGAATGTTGCCTGCTGATGTGAGTAGAGTTAAGGGCGAGTGTGAGTGCGTGTACGTGAGAGTGTGTGTGTCTATAAAACACAATGACGCCCATGTTCTGTTCACCTAACTCCCTAACAGCCCTTAAAAAGCCTTAAGTGTTTGGTCCTTGGACTTCCCTTGAAAAATGAGCATGGTTTTAATGAAAACCCCAAATAATGAGGAGAAAGAAGAAGGAGAGGATACACAGAAACAGCAATTTTTGGTTTCTTTCTTTTTTCTTTTTTTTCCTGGTCTTTTTTATTTTAATGAAGTTTTGTTGAATAGACAGAGCAATTCCTTAGAGATTCTTTATTATGAAAAGCAAGAAAAATTGAGTAATATTTTGTAATTATATATTTTAGCAATGTGTAGTTACTGAGCTGTAACGTTTTTTTTTCCAAGTTTCAAAGCTTCAGTTTGCAGTTGTGACTATTTATAATACTTGATTTGCTTGTTATTTAAAATGTTATTTTCTTCTTTGTTTCTTGTACTATTGCTGTGAAATGGAAGAAGGTCCAGAAGCCTTTCTTTTGTGTCATTCTGTACGACAGATAAGAGGCAAGAGCGTGAGAGTTGTGCTACTCTTTTTGTAATATTGTAATAATAAAATAAAGTTCTAATTTATGCTTTGAAATGAGTCCGAATGTTTTTTTGGAATACATGCAACA
>CAEMYA010000025.1:3150393-3161912 GCA_903131615.1 Diplodus sargus | reverse complement strand
AAAACTCTGAGTCCGTGTTCATGTTCCTGCACCTCTGTGATGTCTGACCGGCGGGGCGTCTGAGTCAGGCTGCTGGACACGATCCCAGCACCCGGGATCCTCATTGATTTTGCCCAGGTTGATGTTCCATTTGTTCCAGTTGACTTCCTCCACTCTGAGACAACAAGAGGACACATGCTCCAATTACTGTCTGCCGTGTGACGCATCAATCAGCTGTCAGAGAAGGCAAATTAGTGAGGAACACAGTGCGCCGCGCATCAATCGATGCTGCTCACACAGCTGCGTCTTTCATTAAATCTTCGGGCCTAACCTTGTTTCTTCTCCATTATTATTACTTTGCCAAACCTGGCCTTTATGCTGCTCGGAGGGCCAAACCCAAGAGCTGATGATATCAGCCAAAAAAGGAAGGTTGGATGACAACCTCCGTACTTTATCTCTCTCAGTGTCCTCCCTGTTACCGGGTTGTGTCTTATCGAGCACAATGCGACACAGCCCAGGACCACTGCTGAGCAGTAGACATAGGAACAATGCAGCCGGTCGTAAAAAAAATGCCTCTGCTTGTCTTTTATAACTCCTGTGAAGTTAGCCAACCACCACAAACATTGAAGCGTGCTCTTTTTCTCCAGTTATTATCCAGGGCAGGATTAATCTGGTATTAGGGGCCCTGTGCTTATATCGGGTTGCCTTTAAATACAGGTACAGTGCGCATGCCAGCTTCACTACTTTTACCACTATGTGTCAGGTAGATTCTGGTAAAATCAATGGAATGCAATTTTAGCGATTCTGTGACACTGCATTTAGGCAACACGATGTAACGTTTTAACCTTACGATAAGAGTTTCAGTATCACGTTGATGGTACAGTGTCTTGTAATAGGTTGAACGGTGTCTCTGTCTCAGCCCCATCACTTGTTTCTGCACTATGTAACTTCAGTGAGAAGGTAGGATCACAGCGTTACACACGTTTACTTCAACGTACAAGTTTCCAACACATAACACAGTTATGACGAGATTTGTTTGTAGTCAGCACCGACATTACGTCTAACAAGTTGTCAGAGATCTTGGATTTGTATTTATCGACAGCGGTGCTGCGCTCAGAAACTTTGGAGGGTGCACAAAATGGCAATTTCTACATAATGTTGCTTTATGGGGTTTCGTGTAGAGTTTTTGACCTCTGCGGGGCTTTTCATGCAGCCCAGGGCTAAAAAGAATTCTTGGAATCTTTCCAACTGACTGGCACAATCCTCGCACATTTCAAAGTTGGGTAACCCTGATTTTTAGAGTAGAGCTCGCTCCGGAGAAGGCTTAGCCCCGAGTTTCTGGGATTATCCGTTGGAAATCAACTTAAACACATGGCCTTAAAGCCAGCGTGAAACACAGCCTCAGTAAACAATGGACTCGCATGTCGTTCTAGACTGTAAACATTAGTCTTGTGTTCCAACGGACATTTATGAATTGAATAGTGTATCGCATAAAACCCCCTTAGCTGTTCTACAGTCACTGTAAACCACGGACTCTCGGGGCCTCGTGATTTATTAACCCAGTAGAAGTGCGGTGTGAATCCTACAGCGCTGGGCTCAGGTTGACCAAAGGTTAACAATTTGTGTGTGAAAAGGGGACAAGCTACCGCAGGGTTTAGCGCTGGGCTCAGAATACGCAGTGTGAAAAGCCCTATTAGGGCTGTGGAGCTGGGTTACGCAGCACACATGCCTGTCTCCGGTGTTCGTCCTGTTCCACTGATCTACAGGCGGCGGTAACACACCAAGATATGCTGCAGCGTTTCAACTAGGACTGGGAAGTTAAGAAATGCCTCCAACACCTCGGGGACACAGCACCACTGGATGTGAAGATGACATTTGCTGTTTACAAGAAAATCCCATGGGACATTTTTAAGTGCAGTGGGTCTTTGAGTTCAAAACACAGTTTTAATCTGATGATGGCGCTTAGATGAAAATTAAGTAATATGATAAGATCAGGAGCGGTTCTAGGGGTGGGGGCCAACAGGGGCCATTGCCCCCGTAACTCTGAGTCCGGACCCCGCTGTTCCCCCCCCCCAACAGGGAGCCTGCATCAATAATACAATAACAGATTTGTTGCAATGATTTTGTACTGGAGGGAAAGACAGAAGTAGTGTCTCAGCAGTTTACTACCCAATCAAAATTGTTGAAATTGTAAACAGTTTTAAGTCTCTTTTATCCCGGGTTGTATGTGCCCCCTAACAAAAAAGCCAGCCCCAACCTGGCCCCTCTATTAAAACTGGTCTAGAACCACCACTGGATAAGTTATTTCCGTCTAGATATAAGTGGTGGACAAGCCGATATCGTATCTGTGATGAGGTGGGGACGCCTGTTATGGAAGTATTTGTGTCTTCACATGCAGCTTATGATGGATGGATCACAACATTTCAGACTCATTGTATCGTCATTGAACTGAAAGAAGCAGACCTGAAACACCGGCGACGGTCATCCCCGAGAGCAGTGCCCAGTTTCTTCTCCACTCCACAGCGAAGCCTCTTCCTCAGACAGCACGGCAGCCTTTTCTCCATGTCCAGGATGGTGATGGCCCTCTGGAAACAGCCACAAGTGCTTCATCAAACCACAGCCGCCTCGAACAGATACACACCCTCAACCGCCTGGACCCTCCAGGATCGCCTCACCTGTAGCTGCCAGATGCTGCCGCTCTCCAGGGCGGTCCTCTCCACCGTGCGGTTCATGAGGGCGATGAGCATGTTGAGCAGCAGGATGTAGGTGAGGACGATGTAGCTGATGAGGAGAATGTAGAAGACCTCCTTGTACTTGTAGTCCTCGGTGAACTCCATGTCGCCCATGCCGATGGTGAACTTGAAGAGCTCCATTGTGGTGTAGGAGATGTTTCTGTAGGTGGGTTTCACACATGGCTCGTCGCTGTCGACGTGACCGAAGATACGCCCCTTCCCCGGAGTTTTGGTGAGGTTTTTTGGAGGAGGCTCTATGAGCAGCGTGACCACCGCTGCGACAGGAGACAGGAAGCAGATACAGAAATGGCAAGTGTGCGAGAGTCTGATTGCAACTTCTGACCTAAATCAAATCAAATCAAATCAATTTTATTTATATAGCCCAAAATCACAATCACATTGCCTCAATGGGCTTTACAGTCTGTACAGTGAACAACATCCTCTGTCCTTAGACCCTCGATTCGAGTGAGGAAAAACGAACCTACTCGCTTCCTCTCCTACAAACCTGGCACATGAAATAGACATGCAAAGTTGGTTTTTTTTCTGTTATCTGTTCTAATTTCTGGTCCGAAAGCTCTTGTCGAATTAATCTTTTCATTCGCAGAGGAGACATACCCGCTGAAAATCCAAACAGGAAGACGACGTAGACAAAAAGAAAGCGCAGAATGTCGCTGAGGATCATCTGCAAAGAAGAGAAAGAGACGTCAGGGATCGGATCGTTTGCCAGATCGTCGCGTTCACTGTGGTGAGGCGCGACCTCTGTGGACTACCTTCTGTATCATGACGCTGTAGATGCCCATGTGTATGTCGCCCCTGGAGAAGTAGAGCAGGTTCACCCAGCTGAGAGCGAGACACAGTACGTAGAAGCTGAGGTACTCATGACGCTTGCATAGATACAGCACGGCTGAGATCAGGAAGAGGATGCCCTGCACAAAACTATCAACAGCAACAACAACAACAAAAAAAAAGGTACTGTAAACCATGTGCACTTTATGAAACGTCAGTGATAATAATGCAGGTTGGTACCGTTAAACGGGAGGCTACAGCTGGGTTTGTTTGACCGATATTTGACTCCAAAGTATGTGTGTCACAACAAAAATGGCAGAAGAAGAATTCCTCCTCAGATCATCTGAAGCTGTTACACGTCACAAGTCTGAGCTGATAATAAACCCCAGGAGAGATCGCCCGACCAAAGAACGACACAGTGATGTTTATTTTTAAAATGGCAGATTTTAAGATTTTACAGTGCCTTTTAAAGTGTTCAACACCCATTTGGAAGTTTTCATATTTAGCCTTCGACAGCATTAAACGGAAGCAGATATAGTATAGTTTTTTTTCAGTGATGAACAGAAAAAAGGCTCCTATGTCGAAGTGACAGCAGATCTCTACATGGGGATCTTAACGGATCACAAATATGAAATACGAAGTATTCACCCACTTTGATGGGACACATATGAAACGTCACCAGTCGCGAGATAAAAGGAGTTGACCTGTGTGCAGTCCAAAGGCTTCTGGTGAGTCAGTATGGTGGCAAAACCTACACCTATCTGAAAAACCAAACAGTACCGTAAATTGTTTGAGCGCGTACTGTAGGTCAAATATCTACAATCACCGACCACTACAGTATGAATGATTACTATCGATCAGCTCACAGATGCGGTTCCAAGGCCAGTATGCTCCCCGTGTGATCAAAAACCCTATTGGTACATCAATCAATGTGTTTTCTTAGCACCCCAGTGTTCACTGCTGTCATGTGACCAGTATGCTTTTAGAAATTATCGGGGCTCACGTAGTGTCTCTCGATCGTTGAGCGTCCAAGGGGCTGAATGCTTTTTATATACACTCCATGTATGCGTGACTTATGATTTAAAAGGTCTCCCAAACATGGAAGACCAAACAAGGATTTCATTCCTGAAACCATCAATTGCATAACTAGGTTAACAGCTCATTCCCCACTGAGTGAGGATCAGGTGAAGCAAGTTGATCCTAAACTGCATATTCTTAAAGAGAGGCGTAACAGCAGCGATCTGAATATTTAACCTTCTGGTGTGTCAGTGCAATGTCCAGCTACAGAGAGCAGAAAACACTGTTGACAGTCTGATGCTGGGGAACTCACTTTGGTAATTGATGTTAGATTGATCGCAGTTTAAATCAATTGCAACTTGCAACTTACCAAAACCAACTTGGGCACTAACCCTTAAAATATACCCTGTTTTACTGTCTATTTTGCTGTAAATGGATCCAGGATTTAAGAAGTGAACATCCTGCGGTACTGAGGATTATTTGAGACAAGTGATTGAGACCATAAACTCATTAGGATAAATATTTACTGAGGTAATAAAACCTCTTTTTCGATAACTAGTATAGTCGCCCTCTGTTGGCCTTTAGACACAATGAAGGTTTAATCCCCGCCATTCCAGTGTTAGACAGTCGGTGGCAGCCATGAGCAAAGAAGTAGAGCAAGATGTCAACGGAGGCAGAGAACAGGAGGTCGCTTGCAAACACAGACGTAATCACGTGCAATATTAGAAAAATCATCATTGCAGTTGTGACCGGCAAGGGGTGAAAAACTCTGAATTTAAACTCCACAGGGTAACCTTAACTATGACCACGCCCTTAATGAAGCATTGCTACTTACAAAAGAATCTCATAATATCCGTCAATCAGCAACGTCTGCATCTTTGGCCGTTTCCTCCTCATGTCCAAGATCTAGGGATTAAAAGAAGGCTTTTGATAAATCATTTTGGAACACAACTTCCTCAAGGTGGTGATAGGAACAACTGGATTTTTTATTCAAAACACAAGGAAACCTACATACCCCTATGATAAAGAAATAGACGTTGGCCAGTGCTGTCAGTAGCTTGCCTGTAACGTACAAGTAACCCAGCGGGGTATGTTCGACGCCAAACGGGTTCTGTGGGGGCAGAGAAGAAACATCAGCGCGGGCAGATCTGAGACGGCAACACGGATCAATCAAACAGTTTGTGGCCGCCGGCTCACCTTCCCATCCCTCCTGTTGTAGGCTACAAGAGTGAAGACGAGCAGGTACAGGAGGTAGACCACGAAGTTGAGACAAAACGTTCGTCTTCCGAACGCCTTCCACTTGGACTCCAGCAGCCGGCACAGAGGCTCCGTCTGGAGCATGTCGTGGCGGTTCTGAGGGGAGACAGCAGGTGTTTGAGCGCGGAACAACGTCAGCATGACTGGGCTACACAAAGCTGGGACTCACGGGGATGTCACTGCCGTAGACCAGTATGTCCAGTACTGAGTTGTCCTCGTACGAGTCCACGGAGGCGAGGTCGTACAGGGAGCAGGTGACGGGCCCGTAAACCCACTCGGTGAATTTACGGGACAAGTGTTTGGTGTGGCTCTCTTGGAACTCCCTTTTCAGGATGTGCGAAAAAAGCTGCAAAGGAAATAAATGTCAGAGAGAAATAATGTCTATGAACTCAGGTCATAGTATAATCTTAATCAGTAGGACTTCAGACCCCAATCCAGACACTCACAGGGCCAAAAACAACACACTACTTTCTGGGTCGGTGAAGCAGGGGCAGCCCATTGCACATTTCAAATCCTGAGTCTGTACTTTATATCAATTTCCAGTGTTTACCCCGATCTTGCCGGTCTTGGCAGCCATCTTGAGAGGCGTGAGCCCCTTATTGTTCTCGATGTTCTCCAGCTTCAGCTTGGGGTGCAGCCGGGCGGTGGTCGTGAGGATGCAGTCGTACATGCTGGTGATGAACTCCGTGTTCTCCTTGGAGTTGTCGGCCACCACCACCAGGGCGTGCAGCACCGTGTTGCCCTGAGAGTCCGTCATCTGCGCGTCGGCTCGCTGGTACTCGTTCTCCATGAGGAAGTCGACTATGTCGGGCTGGTTGGTGCAGGCAGCCAGGGACAGAGGCAGCTCGCCTGAGGACAACACGGGAAGGGAGACTCTGTTAGTCTGCAGCCTTTTTTTCTGTTTTACTGATTTTAAACGCATCTGAATGTTCATCTTGTGTCTACTTTGAATGCGTATCAAAGTGCAAGAATGAACTTTAAAGCAGAGATTTGAGACAGACAACAGCCAAGTTGATCTTCAAAGGTGAAACATAGGATCTTTTAAACATTAATGTATCAGCAAACATCTGCTATGTAAAGATATTATGGAGTCAAAACATTCAAATCAACAAATAGGCTATGCAGTATCAGAGTTTTGATTCACATCTGATCATTACCTAACTTTACAGTTTGATCTGAGAGACGTGCGCCTGCTTTTAAGAGCAGGACACAAAATAGTGGCTGATTCTCAATCAGCGTTCTCATTGTAGAGCCAAGCAGTACACCGAAATCTGATTGGGAAAACTTTCTAAGTGAAAATGCTGTGCAGCAACAGAACCTTGATTTGTATTTGATCGGCTCGCCGCTTTTATCTCCCAAACTTTACTGAGTTTCGCAGTAGAAGGTTGTTCTGGCAGTCATCTGCTGAAGGCTGAAAGTTTCTCTGTTTGACATTCAGCCACACAACACGGGAACTGAATGATATTTCACTTTTATTTTGGAGTGGACCTTCCCCCTTTAACCTCCACCACAAATGACTGAAAATAATTTTACGGTTTGGGGTTGGTAACAGTCAGTCATTTACACAAGTGTGATGGGAAGTAGAAGGCATCCTTTGTCCAGCTGTTAAACTTTTGAACCGAACAATATTTGAATATTCACAGACTCTGGGTATTTCAGTGGGGATAAAGGATCAGATGTGTTTCCGTTTATCCAGAGTGAGTGGACTTTTCTGTGGGGAAATTATTACAGATGCAAATTATTCTTCCCAAAGGCTAAAAGGTGAAGTTTATGTCTTAAACCGTACCTGGAGGGGACATTTAAAGTAGAAAACAGACAACTTTTCACCCCTAGAGCTGCCAAGTGGTATTGTTGGTGCCGCTGACGTAAAGACAACTGGATCGTTTCAGTTTCTACCAACTGACACTGGACAAAACATGAGCTTATTCATTCATTTAGTGTGTAATTGCAGCGCAATGGAAAGACAGAAGTGGTGCCGAGCTGCCTTCATTTTCCTGAGAGGTTTTGTGCCCAGTGGCAGACAAAGTGAAAACAAGGTTGTCAGAGAAGAAACGCAGATGGTGTCATTACGTTATAGCGATTACACTGCGCAATCAACATTAACTTCATACAATTCTGTTAAAGTAAAAAATCGTGTTTATTGCCAGTTTAACTAAACATAACCGCGAATGTTTGAGAATGTTAAACTCAAGTTATCTGGATAACTTTGCAAGGTCTAAAGTTGTCCTTAGTCTCGTTGCATGTTCCAGATTTGTATTATGGGTTTCAATCACAAAATGTACAGTTATAACTAATCTCTAACGCATCTGCATCTCAGAACAGGCCAGAGTATGAGTACACCCATGCACACATGCAGTATTACATATCAACAGCTGGTGGTGGTGTTGTCTTGCCTAAAATAGAGCGATGTGTCCATAAAACAGCAAAAAAAACCTTTACCCCTCAGCAACATGCATGCTTTGCACATATATATGTATATAAGTGATTTAAATACTGATCCAAACCATTGTGCACAAGACACCACCACACCCCTGCTAGCGTCCTGTTATAGCCACAATGCTTATCAGTAGACATCAACATCCAAGTGTGCTAATTTCCTGGGCCGACTAACTTAAGTTACTCATTGTCACAAAAAAATCTACCACGGTGCTGTTTAAAATAAAGATAACCCTCTGAGTCAGTAATAAAGTGGTAACATGTGACTCATCCTCTCAGTAGATGATCTTTGTGCGAGGGCTCCAGTGGGGCAGCGTGCACTCACCAAAGTAGAAGTTGGGTCCATCGTGCTGCTGGAAGAAAATCCCGCAGGCTTTGGCGTGAACGTCTGCACCTTTACTGACCAGCAGCTTCACGTAGGAAATGCTCCTCCTCTCGATGGCTATGTGGAGAGCCGTCTGGCCTGGAGGGGTCACACATCAGATCACATATCAGCTGTCACATCTCTTCACATCGCCTGCAAAGGATTTCACATCAGCGCAGTTTACCTTTGTAGTAGTTGTTGGTGTAGGCCGAATCCACAAACTTCTTAATGTCGCCCATCTTCTCTGAAATGTCAATGAGCAGCTCCACTGTCTCGTTCTTGCCGTCTCTGAGGTGCAGCAGGGCCTTCATCAGGGCGGTTTTACCGTAGGACTGATCTGCACGTGTAACAACAGTTAACACTCACAGGTCAGCAGGACATAGCTTGGTGCAGCTGTTGCATTATGGGTTGTCACACTCACACAAAGAGTCGGAGAGTTTCTTCATGTTCTGGTGCAGGTACTGGTGAAGGCCGGCCAGCTTTTGGACGTCCCTGCTGGCCACGGCTTCAAACAGCCTGTCGATGTTGAACGTCTTGCTGTCTCTCTTGCTGTCTGTCTCCGTCTCGCCTCGAATCGCTCTTTAAAACAGCAAATGTTTCACAGACAACAGGGTTACAAAAAAATTATGTGGGTCAAAAGGTCAAGCAGTCGCATTAATCAACACTGCGGGGCTTGAGAACACACAGCAGCCATGATATAATGGGTGTTACAGAAGGCAGAGAACAGTCTGTCTTCGCATGGGGAGGCTCACTTGTCAAAGTTTAGATTGAATCTGATTTGAGGCTTCGTCTTCTCCATTTCCTCCTGGTAGTCAGTGTCCATAGGAGCTTTGGGCGACTCTTGGCCCAAACCCATGGAAGAAGCCAGTCCGGACTTCTTCCCAGATTTCTGCCATAATTTCTCTTCCTCCGTCCTGTCGTCGGACTCCAGAGAGAAGTCAAACCTCTGTGCTTTATCCATCTTCACCTCTCGCTCCAGCGGTCTGCATGTAAAATACAGCACATGTGAACATCATTCAGACAACACTGGCAAGGGTTCTGCTCTTGCTAGCATTTATTGACAAATTATTTCTGATTTCATGTTATATTCTTCAATTTATCATACAAATCTGACCAGAGAAATGCCACTTTAAAAATAGGTCAAAAGAATGAAAATAAAGGTGTTGGCTTGTGTTGGCTTGTAGTAAGTCAAAGGTGCGCCAATGGAAAAAGTGAAAGTGTGCTTGTTCGGATTGCTCAAAATAGTCTCAAAATACAAAAATTGTTATTTCATTGTGCCTTTAACAAATGGAATGAGATATTTTGACCAGGAATTACACAATTAAACTATGCAAGATTTTGAGTTTTTAAAGTACATATGCCTCAATTACTAAGTAAATCTTAAAGGAGACCTATCATGCTTTTTCATTTGTAATATGTCACTTCTTGTGCATGTAAAAGGTCTTGAAAGTCAAAAAGGTCAAAGTCTGCACTAATAGAAGCTCCTCTCTCCCACGGGAAACGCTGCTCCTGAAACTCCCCATCAACAGTCCCGCCTTATATTCCATGACTTTGTGACATCGCACTACGTCACCATGTCACACATTTATAATGTGTTTTTATATTTTACAATATATGCCTAGCAGCAAGTCTGACTTGTTTTAGCACAGCTGCTCTGTTTTTGTCGGCGGTTAGCCGTGTGTGAGCTGACCAATCAGAGCGGACTGGGTATTCAGGAGGGGCGTTCTTAAAGAGACAGGAGCTACAACAGAGCGTTTCAGACAGAGGGGGAATACAGCGCTGCAGCATCAGACAGCACGACAAAATGCATTAAAGCAAGCAAATATTCCAGTAGTAACCCAAAACAAATAATGAACCTGAAAGCGAGCATGATGTATCTTACTAATTTCCCCCCTAAATTTTCATTTTTTCAGTGTGCAAAAATTGAGAATTAGAAAAATGTAATTGATAATTATTGACTGATATTTAGTGTATTTCACTAATCAATGTGCTGTTGCATGTATGATCTCAAATAAGATGATCCAAAAAACAGTGTTTTCCACTTATTTGAAACCTTATCAGACTCCACTTAATTCTAAACTGAACCATAATTCAGGATTTCCTGTCAAGTAGATTTAATATATTTTAACTTGTAGTAAGTCATTTTCTCTGCAAATTCAATGTTTTTGTCTTGTATCTTAGTTTTCCTCTTTTGCACCAACGGATCCAGTAAAGCTAATTGACCGCCAGAGGCACACGCTGTATGTGGTCAGGTATTGTTTGCTTCAACGTATTCTCCACCACATATTTCCTCACAAGCCAGTCTTATTTTGTGCTTGAGTGTAGGAAACTTTACTTTCCGCAGACGAGAGGTTTCAAACGAAGGGGTTATGAGTCATCCATGGGGTGTAAAATTGATTAACAGTGTGTGAAAAGGAAGAAACACACACACACACGCACGCACACACACACACACACACACGCTTTGTTTTCATGGATCACAAGCCAAAAGTGATCGAGGCTCATTAGTGTAAACACTGCAGGACAAAGTGTTTAGTGTCGGTGCATTAACATGTTTTGTTTGGGACTGAAACATGTGAACCACACAGGATCACCTCACTGGCCTTTAAGGGCACACACATATTTTCAGACATGTGATGTTTCAGCCACAGCGACTAACAAAGGAGTGTATTTAGAAGCACACAGCACTCGATGTTGTAGTCGCTGATTTGCAGAATAACCATTTGCAGCGCGCTTCACACAAATTAGTGAGTAAACAAACAAAATATTCCTGCAAGGTTCAGCAGATTGCACTCAAATTAAATTATGATCTAAAGGAGGACCCCTGAAGGATATGGAAACTAATCTTTGGTAGCTTTTTGTTCCCCTTTTTGACCGAAAAATGGGGAATTAGTGACTCACAGCTATGTGAGACACCCTGATCATCACAAGATATATATATATATATA
>CAEMYA010000025.1:3127830-3145367 GCA_903131615.1 Diplodus sargus | reverse complement strand
TTTTTTTTTTTTTTTTTCCCTTTTCTGCTCCATCCTGCTGCCTGTGACACAGAAATCAATTTGAGCACATCATCTTGTATGATGTGTCAATTCCTAAAATGGTCATTTGGGAGAGACGAAAGAGGAGAGAGGATGCACAGGTGTGCCCTTTGCGGAGGTTTTACCAGCACCTGTGACCGGAAGTGACATGACACAGTGTCATTCTTGTCCCCAAGCTCATGTGAACCCACGCTTCCCCGTGTGTCATCAGACAAGAGGCCGGCTGGAGACGAGCACTTTGAATACATTCATTGGTTAATAATGTGCACAGACGTGAAGGGTGGCCAGTAAAAATTATTGTGAAAAAATATGTCAAATTTGCAAATAAGAGGTTTCTGTCTGACAGCAACGATATCAGTAATAATTCATGTATAGGATATTAAATCAGTACAAAGCAGTGATAATATAAATTGGATAAAACACTGAATAGTAAACCTCCACCTAATGCAATGATTTATAACATAATAATTCATTTGTAAGATATATAATCAATTAAAAACTGTAATAATTAGTATTAATTAGTTCAACTGATATATTAAAAGTTGTGTTTCAAAATATTATGTTTTCAAATGCATGTTTCATGGGTTATTATTTTGCTCTGATAATATGAGGCACAACCAAAGTCGAAACAGATGCTGCCAAAATAATCGTGACTGATCAACTAATCAAAAAAGTAATCAATAGGTTAGTCGACAACCAAAATAATCGTTAGTTGCAGCCCTAATTAAAAGTAAACATATGCAGCATGTTGTGTTGAAATCTGTTCTGGTCTGCTCATCTGACAGAGACACAAAACAATACAGCAGTAGGCTTCAACAATGAGCAGATGATGCAGCTTTGCCACACAGATTGACATTGCTGTAAAATACAGGCTCCGAAGCGCAGATGCCTCATATTGTTAAATGCATTTGCCTCAAACTCTGTCTGCTGGTGTCTCCTCCTTGCCTTCTCAGCTTGCATCTCTTATGTGGGAGGAGGAGAGGAGAGCAATTGAGGACGTATTAACTGTGAAATGGGAAAGGCAATCCATCCAGAAGCAGTTGTGAAATTTAAGTCAGGACCAATGCGGTGGAGCAGCCAGCCAACAAACCTGACACTCACCCCATGAACCAAGCTACAAGGGTAACTAAAAATCCATACCGAGCTCTCTCATCCAGGAAGCGAGCATCTCCACAAAAGTAGCCAGTACGTTCCCTCCGTTAAGTGAAGCCGCCACCGCCAAGTACGAGTCTTCAAAGTACGGGAAGTAGGAGACGGGGGAGGCCGGCTGAGGAGAATCTGCCGGTTTGAAGTCAGCTGGCATGGCGAAGGTCAGCTGGGCTGAGGTGCCTATGTTAAGAACTGTGAGAGTGGGAGACAGATACAAGCCGTCATCGAAGGCTAATGAGCTTCCAGCACCAAACATGACATGCAAGAGACACTGATGGCAGGATTACAGTTAATGCATCTTCTGGGCTCTTGTGTTTTTTTCCGCTTTGCTATTGTTCTGTTAACCGATTTATTTTATCTTTTTTTGCTCTGGTAAAAGGCACCAAAATGCAGGGGAGGTGAATTTCCATCCGAGCTCTGATGAAACGTTTCATTACAACACATTAAGAGAAGCAACTTTGGAAAAGTGAAGCATTATCAGAAGTACAGTAGTAGAAGAAATCTAATGGATGCGGCATGTGATTATACTAAGGAAATGGATATATGGACACATGAATCTAAAGTGCATGGACTGTCAGAGAGTAATGCACCCGCTTGCATTAAGTGTGACCCTGACGTCAGAGAGATGACTGGACTTCCTGTTTCACCTGCGTCCGTCCGTGCACTTATGCAGGAGTAGACAGAGCACTGCAAGTCTCCCAGGGCTGCCCCTACTGGCGTACCGGCAGGGATACCATGCCAGTCAGAACACGTCTGTCCCGCCAAGCCACCAGACGGCACGCACCGAGGAAGCAGGCGCAAAGGGAAGCCGGCACCCTTCAGACTGGAGCATGCACACACAGAGTGGCCTGTTATGTAGGTTACACATACCAACTCTAACACTGTAAGTTACAAAGAGTTTAGTCATCGCAGGTCACACCAAACATGCACAAGCGACGAGGCATTTCCATGCATGTAATACTTGCCGTCACACATCAATTAAATGTTCTGACGTGTTGTAATGTGGTGTTATTAAATTCGGGAAGCTCTGCACTTTGCATACATGTCTACGTTCCACTGGTTGGAGGAGGTGTTGAAGAAGCCCCAGCTGGCTGCATTCTGAGGCGTCATCACACACCCGTCCAGACCGCACAGCATGGACACCACGTAGTCCTGGATGGTGCCCGCTACTGTGAACTCCTCCAGGAACTCGGGCCTGCAAGCGGAAGGGCAGCACAATGTTAATTGGAGTTCACTTTCGTGTCACGAGCGGCGCAGGTGGGCTTTTTTTGAAAAGCGCGAGCTGACCTGTGTCTCGTGTACCAGAAGATGGTCGCGCAGCCGAACCCCGTGGCCACGCTGAGATGCGAGCGTGGCTTTGGGAGAGACGACAGGAAGTCACTGCCGCAGCGCCCATCCTGCCAGGTGATCAGCTGACTGGTGTCTCTGGCTGTGAAGAAGTCCTTGTCGGGCCAATCACAACCTGAGAGGAGCAAGCGACAAGGGGAATTACTACGAACTTCATCCTCAGCTTTTGACTTCATGGTTTTGGTGTTTATATATAAAAACACAAATGTTCTATCATTTACATCTCTTTTCACGTCATGTTATAGGTGCAACCAGCAGAGGGCAACAGAGTTTTGAAAGAGGTTCAATGGACCAACACAGTAACTGTTTAATAAGGAGTTATTAGGAGAAAACCTCATGACTTCAATGTGCGCCTAACTTTTAAGCACCTATGCTTCTACAAAAGCATCTCAAAGGTCATCATTAGTATTACAGACTGGATAATCCATGTAGGGTACTGCAGCAGTCTAAAACATTGCTCTCTTCTTGAAAGACTTCTTCCAAATACCCCACGGTGAATGTTTTTCTAAAGCCCGTGGCCTGGTTAAACATTATGGGAAACGTGTGTCCAAATCATCCTGCGGAGTATTTTAAAGACTGCAATCTAAACAGTCAAGCGACTGTTCAGTTTAACAAACAGAATATGCCTCTCAACTTTATCTAAAAGAATCCCAGCGACTACATTAACGGATCCATGATAATAAAGAAATCACATTAAGAAGGAAACCAAACACTTTGCTTGGATTAGATGAAATAGCTCCTAATACACACTCCTCCCTGGTGTGTAACCCAATCCCTCGTCCCTCATCAGGCAAGATCGCATTAGGCCTTGTCTTGCAGTATGTAGACACGCTGGAAACTCTGTTATTGCTGTCTGTCCGTGGCACACACACACCCTCTGCTGACGAGAGCAGATCAATAAGAGTCGCTCTGTTGAGACAGGTCAACTTTCACTGAGGATCTGTGATGACACTCTGAACAACGGGGTTGCTTCATTGTCTAATTCGATAATATCATAACACACAATAAATTATTTAACAGGAAACAGTGACTACAATAGCCTCAGGGATCTCATATGAAGACCTCCGACTAGTGTCCTGTAGTCCTCACACTCCAGCACCTATTCATTTCTCAAGTGTCTTTTCATTTTATTTTATTCTATTTTACTTGTAAAAAATTATTGGTGTCCATCAGTTCTGCAAAAGATCTCTCTTAACTATGCCTTGCTGCTTCCTCTCTGATTTCTTTTACACTTCAAACGAGCCAATAGATGAACAGATCCGTTATCTGCTGCTCAGAGCACACTTGTATCACAGCCGTTGTTGCCCAATCGACCACATCACGCGTTGTGCAATGCACGCACTGTAGGTGGAGCAGGTAGGCAGGTGGTGGTAGTAGCCTTACCGCCTTTCCCTTTCCAGAAGACGACCCCGTGCATCTGTCCTGACAGCCCGATGCTGCTCACATGCTGCAGCTTGTCTCTAGGCAGCAGGCCGATGCACCGGTTCAAGGTGTCTATGATCCGGCCAGTGTGCTGCTCCTTAGCCTGTGTGGTATGGTGGAAACACAGCCGGGTCACACACGGAGCAAACACACACACACAGCAGTGTTGGTACCACTGCTGGAAAAAAAGTCGTGCGGCACGTGGAGCCACTCACCTTTATCCCGCCGCCGTCGATTATATCTGACGTAGTTGGCAAAGCGTGACTGTCAGCCACCACTCTGGAGCCGGTTTCTATTAAAACGGCTTTTACAGAAGTGGTGCCCACGTCTACACCCAAAATATAGGTAGACATGACTACTAATTGGACTGTGTACTCTGACACTCAGCTGTACGGTGTCATGATGACAATGCCCAAATTGATGCGTTCAAGTCTAGGTAGAGAATTGAAAACTCCAACTTTACTTGAACGTGTCCTAATAACTCCCAAACAGACCAGCTCCATTTCTGTAACACTGAATAATAATGATAATAACAGTAATAATAAAACAGATCACAGCACTACGAACGAAATCAACATTGTTATTGTTTGTACCATTGATCTGGAGGGGGGAAAAACTACAGGCAATAACTTTAAAGAGGTCGTTTTTACGCTTCTTCTGAACAACAGGCAGAATTTGTTTCTAATTTCTAATAATTTATTTAATCTCGTTGTCATTGAGTACATTTTGACATGCCAAATACTGGTGTAACTAGCAATATAAACAGACGAAATACTTCATTCCTACATTCAGATGGACTAGATATGCATCTTTATATTTTAGTTTATTTTTTAGCACATATAAGCCACTTTAATGGATTTAAAGAATTGCAAGCCTAATTCTGATAATCAGGCCAGGGTTTGTTTTTGAGAAAAGAATAAATTAAAACAAAGAAATTGTAGCAGTGAATGCAATTACAGTTGTCTTGTTGACGTTATTTTCCTTTGGTTTACACAATGTCAGGTTTTGCTTTCTATGGTGCAGTTATTCATATTTTGTTGTTTGTGCTTGACGTTAAAAAAGAACGGTTTTGCCTGAATGTACACAATATGTTATGTAAATTAACCTAGAAAATCTTTTTTACATGTCATGAAGCAAGACTTTCCTGCTCTTGAATGTTCTCCGAACGCACCATATCATCACCTCCTATTCCTGTTCCCACAATGCACTGCGAAGTAGCATGGCCGACTCTTGCCTAGGAGTGTAATCCAAACGAAGATGAATGTGCTGTTTCCGTCATATATGAGCTGACATTCCTTCAAAAAACAATCTAATGCTCAAGTCTGTGAAATTCATCTTACAGATTATGTTTGTGTAATCTCGCTGTAAGGAGCCGACGAGTCTCTGCGTTTATTTCCGGTGAGAATCTGTCATCCGTTACCGTCAGCGAGCACCTTGGGGGGCTAGCTAGTAATGCTAGTCTGTTAGCTTCATTGATGATGAGAATGCTAAAATAAAACGTCTTAATTCGTCGTCATGCTTTGGAAATTCGCGCAGTATTGCAGTTAGTTCAACGATAATGCTTTGCTGACTAGAGTTGTGTCCGTCTTTTGTTTTGTTTTTGATGATTTATGTTGCTACTTTTATCACTAGAGCGAGGCTTTAAACGCCGAAGCTAACTTGCTTTGATTTAATGCAGTCAGCAGCTAAGCTCCCGTCGAACAACACTGACAGTTTTTCTGTTGCTTCAGTCGGTTTTGTCGTTTTCTTTTCTCGTACTGGCCAATCTATTAAAAGTACCATGTTGACCTACGACCTACTGACGTTCTTATAGCCGATGCAAATGATCTTGCCTAGTAATGGTCGTGCCTCCTAGCAGTTAAATAAGTGGCCCCTATTAGTGATAAAATATGCCATTGTATTATTATTAATCAGTATGTGTCAGCCAGTTTCATATACTCTGTCGAGGTTGTGCTGACTTTAATGACATTATTTACTGTTGTGCTGTTTATTCTGCAACAATCCACTGCATTTTATGGACTTAGGTGTTGTACATAACATCTAAAACTGCAAGGTAAAATGTCTCCATTTCTGTGAAATACATGTGAACTGAACTCCTGTATTGTAATCATGTCTGAATCTCTCCTCAAACAGCAGCACCTACCTGTGACAGCTGACCAGAGCCAAGATGGCTGGAGTCGTAGCCAAGCGCGAGGGGCCACAGTTCATCAGTGAAGTGGCTGTGAGGGGCAACGCCGCTGTGCTGGACTACTGCCGCACCTCTGTATCTGCCCTGTCCGGAGCAACAGCTGGCATCCTGGGGCTGACTGGACTCTATGGCTTTGTTTTTTACTTCCTCTCGGCGTTTCTCCTCTCCCTGTTGCTCATTCTCAAGGCCGGACGGCGGTGGAACAAATTCTTTAAATCACGGCGGCTGCTCTTCACCGGGGGCCTTGTCGGGGGTCTTTTCACTTATGTCCTTTTCTGGACTTTCCTCTATGGGATGGTGCATGTGTACTAAAATGATCTTCAACAAATAACCCTGAATTAATCCTATCTAATGCAATGTAAACCAATAATATTGTCTGTCCTGCTGTTTGTAGATAAGCCATTAGTAAAGACTTTTTTTCTGTTATCAACTGTTTGATTTTACAGAGGATGTTTTACCAATAATGTGCAAAATAAAATGTCCTCTTATCCTTTTGCTCCACACTTAGCAGTGACTTTGAACTTATCTAACCTTTAACCTCTGCTCTGTGCTTGATATTATGCCTACCAGGACAAAAGTAGTAATGATAATGTAGGCTGTAGTGTCACATAGATCAAAAGAGATTACATACACACAAGTTGTAAGAACTTTGTATTACACTTCATGTACAATACTGTGGTTAAATTATAACAGATCTAAGTACTGATTTAAATAAATACCTCTGTACAATTTGTTTGTTTACATTATTAATTAGTTTGTCAGGCATGAAATCCACATGACAAGTACATCCAGCAATAAAAAGCATTCAATGGAGACACGGAGAACAAACAGGAGGGAGGGAGGAGTCCATGCACTTCAACGTCTTGCACTGTACCTTAACGACAGCCAGTACATCAGCAGAGAGCTTGTCCATTCACAGAAAACTCACAGTAGCACATCACGACTGCATTCCGCAGCGGCACAAATACATTTTGTTTTTAGTCGGGCTGTGTCGGAGCCATCGCTTTGCCGATATAAATGTCACAACCAACTCAACATACAGCAGTGTAACGGTACGCTCAGGCGCCTGTCGCAACACGGACACAACTGAAATATCCGCAATTAAGACCTTTCACACATTTTCCTGCATATTGCCTTCAAGTACAGTTTTTTGTTTGTTTTTTTACATTTTCTCTGTGATTCCGTGCTAACAAGATAATATCTCTCACCACCCAACATTGAATTAGAAGTGATGGGGGGGGGAAAGAATGAAATTATTTTACAATATTTTATATTAGACTACAATGTTTATTTGATCTAATCCAAGCCTGTATTTGAGGTCCATGGGGAAAAAATATGGAACAACATGAAGGGCTACAATTTCTATCTTTGCTGCAATTTTCATAATTTAGATAGATAGATAGATAGAAATACTTTAATGATCCCAGACTGGGAAATTATTTAATTTAGTCGATGATGAGTAGATTTGACATGCCTAACACTTGCTTTGTCTCTTTTGAGGTGCTGAGAATTATATCCCTCAAAAGATCCAGTGCCCAAAAGATAATTCCCGCACACTTTTCACCTCTGCATCAACCTCTTTTAAAGGGGCTCCGTGGAACTTCTGTATCGTGCTATAAGCCAGTCATTAGTTTATGTTAACAGACTCAATTTCTGAACTCACGTTAGCTACATGACCAACAATGTGCAAAAAGTAAAATTATCTCTGTTGATTAAAACCCGACCCCGAGTCCTTCACAAAGAAATCCACAGTCCAGCATCAGGAAACAGCTTTCACAAATCGTCAACAGGGAAAGTCTAATTTTTCACGTCATGTTCCAATCTGCTCACTTATGGTCTATAAAAAAAGGGACTGATAAATTAAAATGACTACAAATTGTTACATAGAGCCCATTTAATTCAAATAAATGCAGCGGTGATAAGTGTTCGTTGAAATGGGCTTATTTCTTTGGAATTAAAATTAAGTCAAGAAAATGGCAAAAATAAGAACTAAGGCCAATCATATATTGCTCAACTCGAAATGATGCTTAATTAGTCTGATCAACAGCTAAAAAAGCTAATTGATTATATGACACGAACAAAGACAATTAAGTCTCTGCGTTTGTAAAGCAGCAAGTCTTCAACAAATCATCTCCATCACTTTGCTAATTGTATCAGCATTATCACAGTGCTTTTGCGTATCACTATTTATGGACATGTTCTCCCACATCCCACATTTGGATCCCGACCCAGCCACTGAAAACCACCTTTCTGCGTATTTCTAAATCAGCGTCCTGGCTCACGTGCACAGTGCAAAACATTAAACAATTCTCTGGACCAATGTATGTTCAGTCAGGGCGAGCATCACTCAGGCTTAGTGGCATGCCAGTAGCTGTGCCAGTGGTTGAGAAGTGAACATCAGTCCGCCTTTTGTTTCCACCTCTCGCATCGCAACCGAGACCGCCGTGATTCGTCTTGCTCTGCTTGAAAACCTAATTGTGTGAAGAGAAAGTGATGTGATGCCTCGGCTCTGCACCTTGGTTAGAGAGAATGGCAGAGTATCGCTGTCCTGTGTTGCGTGGTATGGTGGGACCCCGACTGTCCACAGGCTGCTGGCTCTCAACAGTGGCCTCATTTTCCTCTGGCTTTTTGGAGTTTGCGGCCTCTTTCCCTGCTCCCGCCTTCCTGGATCTCCTTTCCTTGTGTCCTGCCTTCCCGTCCTTTGGTTTGGTCCTGTCTTTCCTGTCACATACAGTGAGGGAGAAGCGTGCCAATGAATGCAATGATCGACATTTGGGAAATGATTTAAAAAGGACCCATCGTGACAATTTGTTGGCCATACTTGAAGTTGATGATTTCAAACTTCTTCTCTCGGTAGTAGGAGCTGGTGTTCATCATGTACAGCAGGATCATGTCGCACACAAAGGCACCCTTAAAGAAAGAAAATATCAACTGGATGCTCACGAGCTGCAGAGAACAATTACTTGTGTCACTAGTGATCATCTGTCACCCTCTAGTGGCACTTGAATATGACATTAGTCAAGCTTAAAAGGATAAATTTACCCTCAAGACGATGGAAAGACGGGTGTCCTTTCGTGGTCCACAAAACATTTCAGGAGCGTCACTGCAGAACTTTCACCCGTCTTTTCATTGACATGGGGTCGAAAAGATAATGACTCATTTCTCCTTGTTTTTGTGTGAACTCATCCTTTAGGACATCTCAGTAATGAAGCCAATTACCCACTGACAGTCAACATAATATTTAGTAAATTACTCACTATTCCCCAAAGAGCAATGCCCGAACCAATGGCAATTATTGTTGGGACAATATTGAATTTTCCAGCCTGCAAGACAATATCAGAGATTTAGGCACGTCTGTTACTGGAATCATGCATTTCTCTAAGAAATAAAAGACTGCTCATCTCCCTGTAGTACCTGGCCATTGATCATTATATCGAAGCGAATCCCATACACTTTATACAAAGTGCGATAGGTTTCGCCGTTTTGATCCTTGTAATACCTGGTGTATCTGTGGGAGAAAGAAAAATCAGTTTGTGCGCGGTGTAAAAGACAAGAATAAAACATGTTGGACGTGAAGAACAGAGTGGATTGACAGATTTATTTCTCTTTAAATGCCTGACGGGACATACCTGAAATTGTATCCCGATGTGGCCGAGTTGTTCTGGTTCATGTCCAAACGGGTAAAGCTGTACTGTGGATTGCACTCTGAAGCGTCCTTATCCAGGTCACAGTTCCACTCGATGAGGATACCGACAGACCCGCCCTGACGGACAGAAACAGACACTTGTTAAAACCGCAGTATGTAACTTCTGTACATGTAAGTAGCATGGGATCATGGGAGTTGTTGTCTTCACTGTTGAACAACCACCGCTGCTGATGAAAATATCTACATGACTCGGGTAGAAATATTGACAGACGAGGTAATGTGTGATGTTTAATGTTCAACGGATCATCCTGATTGCATGTCTGAGTTGCAGCTAGGGAGCTATAAACAAATGTAGGCATATTTGGACCACGCATCTTAAATTTCATTACAGTGATAACCTGAATGATCTCAACGCTGCACAGCTGTTCGTTTGCACCTCCAACAACGTGGCGAATTGGTCCCTGCGCCCAATTACCTGTGTGTGTGCGTGAAACACCAGCGTCCTGAAGCAGCTAAAAATAATTCACCAGTCATTTATTTTATCAATTTGCACCTGTACTTTTTCGTGGTGTAATGTTTCAAAAAGTCCTCAGAGACAAAAGGTCTATGATAAAGGTGTAAACTGTCACACCCTAACAAGTAGAGAGAGTCACAGGAGTGGGAGAGCTGCCTGTAATCGACTAACCATCTCTACACATCTACTGATGAGGGTCACACAATGTGCATGAAAGCTCTGGACAAATTACGCAGGTAGAACTTATTAATGAATTATTTTAGTATTTATACTCAACCGCTGTGTGATTTTTCTGTTCCTGTGTAGGAGGCAGACTTCTCTCTCCATCCAGCTAGCAGGCATTCCATCACAGGATGGACACCTCACTAATAAATGATGCAAACCTCGAGCGTGGCTCCATATGCTGTAATTATATTACTTTTGTTTTATGAATGAATTCTGCAAAAGTCCATTTTGGATGATGAACTCTCTCTCTCTCTCTCTCTCTCTCTCTTCTCTCTCTCTCTCTCTCTCTCTCTCTCTCTCTCTCTCTCTCTCTCTCTCTCATAGTATAATATGGCTCTCCTCTCACACTCTGCATTGTTTTTTCAATTATGGATTTTATTTCCGAAAACCACAGAAAGACAGAAACGAAATTAACTCTGCAGAGCAAGAAGACCACCCCCTCATAAAGCCGATCAAATTAACTGGTGAGGAAGCCCACTGGTTAACTTTTAGACAGCTCAGAATTAAATGCTTATGTTCCCTGAGAAAAGCAAAGGCCAAATATCACATAGAATTTATTTCATGATCTTGTACAAACCCGTCCAAACTTTGGAAGGCAGTAAATGTAAAAACAAATTCCCCTATGTCTATTCCTTCTAATATAACATTTAATAACTGCCAAATAAATAAACCATCAGATATTTATGATGCTTTTAACAAATATTTTGCTGCTGCTGGAGATCGATTTGACATGGTGCACTCAGGTTCTGCTTTCAACAATCAGCTGCTGCCTCATGAGCCCTCCTCAACCCATATCTCTGTGTTTACACTGCAGAACTTCACTTCCTATATTGTTAAGGAGGCACTTCAAGGTGTAGATATAACAAAATCAACTGGGGAGGATAAACTAGACCCACATTTGTTTTAAAGCTACGTGCTCCATTTATTTCTGATGAAATGACTTCTCTTTTGAACCTATCCATTTCTTCTGGGGTTATCTGGAAGATCTGGAAAACTGCACGTGTTGTCCCACTGCATAAAGGTGGTGATAAAGCCAATATCAACAACTATCCACCACATTTCTAAACTTCCTTGTCTTGCTAAAGTCCTGGAATCGTTAGTCAATAATCAGCTCAAATGATTCCTCTCAGTATATCCTGTTGTGAGTACTCACCAGTCTGGTTTCAGAGCTAAGCATAGTCCTGCTACTGCTATCACCTCAGTTACTGATGACATTATATCTGCTGTTGATGAAGGGAAATACTGTGCAGCCCTCTCAAGAGCTTTTGATGACCGTTCCATGTTTTTACTGTTGTCTAAAGGGGTTCCGCAAGGTTTAATACTGAGTCCCGTCTTATTCACAATCTATATTAGCAATATCACATCGACCATTAAAAAACTGGAACGGCCATCTTTATGCTGATGATACAGTCCGGTACTGCTGTGCTGAAACTGCACATAAACCATTATAATTCTCCAGCAAGCTTCAGCAACTGGAAGATTCTCTTTTTAATCTGAAATTAGTCCTTGATGCAAACAAAACCAATTTGTGACATTCTCAAGAGCCACAGATATCGCAGACACTGTTCTGCATTTTACTAACAGGACACAGTATTGAAAGGGTTTCCGAATACAAATATTTGGTTGGATCAGAAACTCACATTTAAATGTCAAATTAACACACATGTAAGCAAACTAAGACAAAAAATGTGTTAAACAGAACTACTTTCCCCATGTTCTGCAGGAAACAGATCGTTGAAGCTGTCTTTTTCTCTGTCTCCACTCTTACACCACTAGACTCGGTTTATAGCTCTGCCCTGATTCATTGCTGGTGGCTGTTATTTAACTCAACTTTGTATTTTACATGAAAAGATTGGGTTGGCACCTTGAACAGTAAGACGTGACAGCCACTAGTTACTGTTTCTTTTTAAAGCCTGGAAGGGCAACATGCCTCCATATGTTAGCTCTTTATTAAAATGGGCAGAGAGACAGTATTCAACATGCTCTAGTGATTGTATAATGCTCCGAGTTCCCCGGGTAAACACCACATTTTGGAAAACTGCTTTCAGTTTCAGTGCTCCATACACTTGGAATTTTTTACAACGTACATTTAAACTTGACACAGTTATACCTATAGGTCAGTTTACTTTGATTTCAAACTACTCAGCATTTGAATGGAACTGTTTTTAACTACGTGCTGTCCTGTATGTTTGTCTGCCATTAATCTATTATGCACCTCTGTTATATTAGTGTTAGTTTCTTATGATTTTCAAGTCCGGGGATGTTGCAGTAGCAGCCCAGAACAGTTTTTTCACCCCCATAACCTCAAGAAATCCACCATCGCAGTGATGTTTCTGTTCCTGGTCTCTTCAACACAGCTGCCATGCATCCCTGTCACTAAGAGGTTTGATTACATTCAGAATCTTTAGTTCAGCGGGGAGTACAGGTGAATTAATCTACAGTTGTTACAGCAATCAAAAGCAGCTATAAGGGATTTCTATAACTCATAAAAGAGATGGTGTATTATAATTCTTTTTTATCAAATGACTGTGAGAAAGCCAGGAACTGAACCCACTC
This sequence comes from Diplodus sargus, assembly GCA_903131615.1. Taxonomy (NCBI): domain Eukaryota; kingdom Metazoa; phylum Chordata; class Actinopteri; order Spariformes; family Sparidae; genus Diplodus; species Diplodus sargus. Next base: position 3,132,281 of record CAEMYA010000025.1, on the reverse strand, counting down.
CCACACATTATTAAACTTTGTACCTTAACAGCCATGTCCTGGAAGTCATGTCCTGTCCAGCGTACCACATCCCCGACCCGGAAGATGGGGCAGTACAGGTGGGTTTCTCTGTCGTAGGAGCATCTTTTCAGGTAGGTGTCGTCTGACGTTTCAAGGACGTTGGACCTAGGAGTCAATCCAGCAGACATGAATTTGTATCAAATGTCAGATTTTCAGGAAACATGGAAACCAGTCTGATTTTCACATTGAACTTCGTGAATCTTTGAGTTCATCACAGTTCATCCTGTGACAGAGAAATTATTTTCCCATAGAAGATGAGAGATGGAAACAGAAGAAGACACTTGATCCTGCCAACTGAGAATCACAGGATTCTATCAGCTTCTCACATCGGCTTTGACCTTTCAGTCTCTTTGTGAGACACCATTGCTGCTTAGTTCTTCTACTATCTTCAATGATCTCTTAATATCACTATATCTGACTGCACTCGGAGCTTATATGCAGAATATGTCAACATAAACAGCCCTGAGTAAAATATATTCAGCGTGGCTCAAAAGTTTTCCTCTACACACACACACACGCATCTACAGTGGCATGTACAGTGTGTGTACGTCAATCAACCCGCTGCGTTACACCCTTTGACTCCAGTGTAACTGGATGTCTCATGCTGTAAGACATGTTGTGTTGCCAGCCATTCTGAGTAACACTCATAAGAAGGGATTTGTATTACCAGCCAATCCCCATCAAGCACAAGCAAAACAAGATCAGTATGGAAACATAGGAAGATAATGGCTGTGTAATTAGAACAAGATCGTGACTGATGAATTAGCCGTGCGTTGTGGCATCTATCTGCTTTCCTGCAGGACTTGAACAGACAACAGAAGAGAAGGCAGCACTACAGCTCGCTGGGCTAGCCCCATCTGATCTGACACCTGTCCAGGGCAAGGCCTGCTGTCAAGGACGTCTCAGATGACTGTTTCACTGTCTCACTGAGCGCAATGCACAGGCTGGTATAAATAGAAAGCTCCCTGCACCCTAAAGCTATTTCAAGCAGCCATCAGAACACATACATCTCTCAGCTCACTCTGCGAACTCTGTCATGATGCCTTGCAACCATCTATACACCGGCCATCAGCGCCACTTACAGCCACTTACTTGGAGAATTCAAACTTGGGAAACCTGACGAAATTCTTTATGTAGACGGTGAAGTTCTCTGCTTCACTCAGTAAGGGCTCTCTGGAAGTGAAAGAGACAGGCAGCTGTGTACAAAGCACAAAACAAGTGGAGCTGACAGGCTGTATTAGTAATAAATAGAACCTGTGAAATATCTGCGTCCCTGTGAGGGATCAGAGTGAGTGTCAGAGTAGTGGCACAACATGGCAAATCTCCAGAGATCTGCAAAAAGAGGAAGGGCTCTCACGTGGGTCTGCTGCTGTACTCGATAGGACACCAGGCGTTAATCTCACAGGTCCCAGTGCTGTTTAAACACACGCCCGTCTTGATTCCTGACGGAGAGAGCAAAGACTCTGAGCAGCTTTAGGAGGGTTTATTCCAGAACAGACAAATAAGGAACCTTTTCCTAATGTGTGTGCGGCTGCTTGATGAAACATGTATAACGTTTATCTATTAGAGAATAATGCTGAAACACCAAAACAGCTCTTTGGAATAATGAGTTTTGCTGCTAGAAAAGCCATTACCAAAAAATGGCTTAAAGGAACTGTTTACCCAAAAATGGCAATCAAACAAAACATAAAACATAAAATGGCTCCATATCACACAGCTCATTATCGTAATGAAAAAGTCTCTTGAAGACACGAGATCCAAAATGCATTTGAAAAATACTTTATTTACAGCCTTTTTTAAGATGAAATATTCACTGTAGCTTCTAAGCTACATCAATTAGCATGCATCCCGTCTGAAGTGGGTGTATGAGCTCAACCACACGTTGAGGGTGCAAATTATACCTTTCAATTAAATTTGGGATCTCATGGTTGCCAGAGACTTGGAGCCATTTTATGTTTATTTCAGTTGTTTTTTATACATTTTAAAAGAAGTGCTACTTCAGCTGTTTAGGAGAACGCTGCAATGCTGTTTTGCTGTGAAGCTCCAGATATGATTTGTGGGCTACAAAATTTCACCTGACTTTCCATCTGTATGGGGATGACTAGATCATGAGTGAATTGTCATTTTTGGGTGAGTTATTCCTTTAAGCCAGACACACTGTCCAAAAAAAAAAAACATATGGTATGCTACAATTTATGAAATGTTTGTAATGGAAAGAATCACTGTCTTTATTAGGCATTCAGAAATGAAATCTAAGTTAATCTGAAAAAGTATTTTTCCCTGAAATTTTATTTCTACAAATTATTTTTTTTTCTTCTACTTTTTAATCCATCTCAAATGAAAAAAGCTGACTAGATAGATTACTCAGTACAGGTTTCTGACTTATTACTTACAACTCATGCTAATATGTGATTCTAAAGACAGTTTACACTTGTATTACTTACTAATTAAAACGTATCACTTTTTCATCATGTAGAATATTGTGTAGAGTGTTATTGTCCAATATTCAAGATCTTAACCTCCAGATAAATATGTCCACCTGTAATTCAGGCTAAAACAAAAAATAAAAAAACTCTTAAGATTAGACCACAGTCCACTGAATGATCCTCACCATGGCCTGCTATTACAGCCTCCCCCTCCGCACAGTCATAATCACTTTGGCATCGTCCATCCGGCACCTTGAAGCTCTGTGAGACAGAAGAACCACTGCTGGAAATGAAAACGCAATTGTGTGGACTGTAACCTAAAGTCACATTAAAATGGGGGGAACAAAAAAACAATGAGTAACAATTAATAATTAGATCCCTTGTCTTCTGTTTGCTCACCTCAGCACAGTACCCCAGCCTCTGATTGGGCGTCTCTATGTAATTTGTCACGATGAAGAACACCTGCTCGCCCTACGAAACAAAATTAGACCCAGACAGTGAGATCGAGAAAGCGAAAGGTTAAACAAATTACAACTCCCGAGAAGTCCAATATAGACGAAACTGTGGAGACAGATGCTGAGGCTAATGATATATACTAAAACGGACACTCAGTGGGGTCATAATCTGTCCTGACAGGAACGTAATTGGGGAGTGATTTGACCTATGACATATGTAAACTGAGATTAGCTTTTTTTTTTGATAGATAGATAGATAGATAGATAGATAGATAGATAGATAGATAGAAGGGCTCACATTTGGAGGTATGACGTAATCCTCAGCGCTCCACAGGTGAGGGCCTGTCTCTGAGCTGTTGGTCAGCGTGACACCTTTAAGCTTGGTGATGACTGAGGTCTGGATGGCCTCTTCTCTCTCCTGGTAGCCTTTCTTCACCACAAACACCCACCTGTGACATTCATGCAAAACCTCAGACTTCATTATGGTTTTTTTTTTGGTTGCTTGTTTGTTTCTGGCTCCTCATACCAACATAATTGTGATGCAACAGTATGAGCATTTGCGAGACCCTCGTTTGTGAGCGTGGACCGGGTTGACAGCGCAGCACATTGTACCTGTCAGTGAGTGTGTTTACCAGCATGTGGCAGCTGAAAGGAGTAATGTTAATGTGTAAATGTATCCCAGGCTACATCACAGAATATTTTATGCACTTCCAATGGGACATATCTAAGTATTTTGTGCACGCACAGACTTCTGGAGTTGAAATCAGCATTAAAAAAAATGCACCAAAATACCTGAACAGGCCCGGACATGACATGGCAATAAAAAATAATTTAAACAAATGATATGAACATGAGCAGCCCTCTATGCCACAGACCCAAATATGACCCTTACCACCGGGCAGCCACTAAATTGGTCATCCTACAGTTGGAAAATAACTTTCACAAACAGTTGTAAAGGTCAAAGCAGATACTACGAACCCTCACCACCATACTGTCACTGTCACCTGTTCAGCTTTCGTAATGTCTCTTCCATACATCAGCGTGACATCACACATGAAGCCTTGGGGGGCACGAGAGCTTCCTGTCTCTACAGCAATTTTCAAAACGTTAACGAATTCAGCGACACAAGCTTTTCTTTGCAAAATAACACTGGGAACTCTGTCGCTGCCGCTTTAACGGCAGCTTTAACAAGCCTAACTTATTTTTAACTCTGTGAATCACTTTTCTAAACGGCTGCTTTATTCATGCATCGCGAGCTCACCCGATTATGTATCCCAGCACGGCCAGCTGGTAGAGTCTGAACAATATTCCGATCCTCCTGTTTTCGGCGATGACATATTTCTCAGTCTTGTAGTTGAGGAGAGAGAAGAAGAAGCCCCCCCAGCCTGCCATGCCTCCTCCTGCCCGGTGAGCCCGAGTGAGACAGACAGACAGACACGCAGACAGACAGACGGACAGCAGCTCGGAGGCTTCCCAGCTGATATGACAGCTTCGCCTGTCCTGCACGGAC
>CAEMYA010000025.1:3009737-3127550 GCA_903131615.1 Diplodus sargus | reverse complement strand
GCTGAAACGTCTATCTGGCACGGATCTGGTCCACAATCAGAAAACGTATCTGAGCTAGAAACGGAGGCAAGGGGCTTAAAACGGATCCGGGCCAAATGTAAAGGTTATCTGGGCAATGATAAACCACCACTGTGTGAATCTGTGAATTCACACCGTTTTGGCTAATACTACTTAAGATTTCATTAAAATTTCCCACTCTAAAAAGAAAAGTTACCGGATTTATCTTTCACTGGGACTGTGTGCGTCTGTGAGCTGCAGCAGTGCCGTGCAAAGAAGGGGGTCGGCCCACCAAATATCGATAGTATCGATCCAAATATCGATAGTATCGATACCAAGGTGAGTATTGGTCTCAGATCGATACTAGCGCGATGAGATCGATATTTTTGTTGTAGTTTCTCTTCTATAAGTTCAGCAAATCACTTGTATTTCTTCACAGAGTTTGTGTGATTGCAGCATCTCTCTCAGTCCTTATGCAGTGCTCCTCTCCCAGGGGCGGTGCTAGGGGTGGGGCCCAACAGGGGCCAGTACCCCCGTAACTCTGAGTCCGGACAAGCCTGTGGCCCCCCCGACAGGGAGTCTGCATCAGTAATACAATGACAAATTTCTTGCAATGATTTTGTACTGAAGGGGAAGGCGGAAATAAAGTGTCTCAGCAGTTTACTACCCAATCAAAAGTGTCGAAATTGTAAACACTGTTTTGTCTGAAAGAGGGATTTGTCTTTTTTTCCGGGTTTTATGTGCCCCCTAAAAAAAAAGCCAGCCCCAACCTGGCCCCCCTATTAAAACTGGTCTAGAACCGCCACTGTCCTCTCCACCACTCTGCTCACTCAGGTTCACTCCAATGTATGAATATGGCAAAATATAATAACCCTTTTGTGTATCTGTTGAAGGAACATTAGTATTCCTATTTAGGCTACATGCAGATAGGTTATAAATGTAATTATGTTAAATATTATTTTCTTATTTGGCTAAAATCTTTGTCCTTTGTTTTATTATTATCATAATCATGATCAGCTAATTAAAGACAAAAGTACAAAAATTGTTCAATGATCAGGAATTTTCAAGTATCGGTATCAGTATCGGTATCGGCAATACTGGCCCTGTAATTACTTGGTATCGGATCGATACCAGAATTTGTAGTATCGCCCACCCCTACTGTCAGTTGTGTATTGTAAACATTTATATTTTATTGTGTTGGTTTGTCAGCAGGATGACACAAAAAATGCTCAACATTTTTACATAAAACTTGGATGGAAGATGAATCTCACATCAAAACAGACCCCGATAATTTTTTGTGCAGATCTGGATAAAGGGACTGATCCAGGACATTTTTTCCTCACCTTCTGTAATGTTGTGAGCCATTTTTAAGCATTTGGGAGAAAGCAACCATGAGCATTCTCGTTTTGCAGTAAGCAGTCCCCTCGAGCCTCAGTGTGTCACCACATGAACGTTAAAGCGGTAATTGCTGGAGGTTCTGATTGGATGAAGTGGGCAGGGATACCGGAACATTTCTCTTCTTTTTTACTGCATGAGCAGGAGGAGAAGAGCCATGGCTTACTGACCAATCTCTATAAGTGAATGCTGTTGAAAAACAGAGCTATTCAACGCTTATTCTAATAAGAATTTAATTAATTTCTTGGTCATGCAATTCTGCATGAATTTTATTTTAAAAAACAGATGCATTAAGGTAGCTGGTGTCTATGAGTGAGTACAATTTGATGCAGAGCCCACTAAAAATCTATTGTTCTTCCACGACACAATGGAGGTTACCATTCCACCTGCATTGTTCTGTTGTCCTGCTGTTACAGGTCTGGTGAGCTTAAATTATTTGTTGGTGGTTTAAAATTTTGAGCTTTGTCGAGTTTCATATTTGATTTGGCTTTGTTGAATTAATGGGGAATGTTGGAGACATGGATACCTTGGAGAAGGTATCTGCTCCATTGAACGCCATTCTAGTTTAGTACTCTTCTTTATTGTGCACCTTTAGGCAGTTTGTGCACAGTTGGATGACCACTTATGGAAATCACAAGACAGAGTGCTCTGCTGATTTGCACTTCCATAGAAAATGAAAGACTCACATGGAACATTTTTTATTTTTTTTCAAATTTGATGCAACACAATCAGTTTTGATTACTCCCCATATTCTTCTTTCTTGTCAAACTATTGTGCCTACATTACCCACAAAGCCAATCGGTCACAGACAGTTATGTCAGAGATTGTGTTGTATATATGACAGTTGTATATTTTCATAGCCTAGGCTATATATTTTAAATGTCTTTTCCATTCTGATCCAATTGTGACACTGGCATTCTTAACATTCGGCTGGATAGTCTTTAATTCAGCAGTTTTGCATCTTAACCTCCACATTTTGAATATTCTCCTCCTTCCTGCCACTGTTTTACTGAAAACTCCCCTCTGCTCCATTTTCTCTCATTTCTCTTTAACCTCCACGGCGAGACACCAAGTGCCGTGCAGTGGCCCTATGACCACTGTTATGTGAAGGCTTCACATTTTTTGGCAGGGTGTGATGCTGAGTAGTAAGTCTATCATTGGGCCACAGCATACAGGTTTGTGTCCAATCAGAGGGTTTTCTTAAGCAACATGTTGCAATTCTTATCATCTTCAATTATGTTGCCATAGTTAATCCTGTCAAACTAGTATAAGCCTCAGCCATTAATTTTCCTTTTATTACTGGCTTTATGGCTGAGTGTCTTCCACAGATCTCCGTTTGATTTAGGTTTCTCAACTGCAGTTGCAGTTACTGCACTGAAAACCAGCATCTTCAACTTGTCTGGAGCCATCTGTCAGTACTTAGCTGGATGAACATGTTAGGGTTTGTGGCAGCAGGTTATGACTATTTAAGGCAATTAAGCATATGTTGTACACCATGCTACACAGGCACTCTGAGATTTGTGCAGTGGGAAAGGACATTTGTAACTGTTACTTCCAATAATCTGAGGGTGGGAAAACTACTTATAACATAGTGACCTCTAGTGGTTCCTTGTGAAGTTTCACTCTTCACCAAGTTTAATGTTTAAGTAGTAAACCCACTTTAATGTAACTTCTTACTTCAGTTCAGGTTGCAGATTTGACAAGGCATTTTGTACATTTTAAATCCTGAATTGTAAAATAATTTCATAGCATTTCACCGGAAGAAAATATAAAGCACACATTATAGTAAATTCTAAAAGAAAAAAATACAATAAAAATTCAAATATAACATTAATGAATACACTCTAACATTGCCCATTTTATTTCATAGGCTTTTAACCATGGAAATAGAAAATTGATCTTAAAGTATAATGGCAACTGGATTTTAACAGGTCAATGTTGAAAATCCATCAGTTCTCTTAGCATTCATACTCTGAACAAATGTGCACAAAAAAGGGAAAACACCTTATAAACTTTTTATATTTTATTGGGATATGTTGTCATGTAAATCAAGTAAAAACATGGAATGATTTATTGACCACCCCTCAGACGCAGGACAAGATGGAGGGTTGATTCTTTTTGGATGTTGTAGTCGGAGAGGGTGCGGCCATCTTCAAGCTGCTTGCCGGCAAAGATCAGCCTCTGCTGGTCTGGGGGAATGCCTTCCTTGTCCTGGATCTTAGCCTTGACATTCTCAATGGTGTCACTGGGCTCAACCTCAAGGGTGATGGTCTTGCCAGTAAGGGTCTTGACAAAGATCTGCATGCCGCCCCTCAGACGCAGGACAAGATGGAGGGTGGATTCTTTCTGGATGTTGTAGTCAGAGAGGGTGCGGCCATCTTCCAGCTGCTTTCCGGCAAAGATCAGCCTCTGCTGGTCCGGGGGAATGCCCTCCTTGTCCTGGATCTTGGCCTTGACATTCTCAATGGTGTCACTGGGCTCAACCTCAAGGGTGATGGTCTTACCAGTGAGGGTCTTGACAAAGATCTGCATGCCACCCCTCAGACGCAGGACAAGATGGAGGGTGGACTCCTTCTGGATGTTGTAGTCAGAGAGGGTGCGGCCATCTTCCAGCTGCTTTCCGGCAAAGATCAGCCTCTGCTGGTCCGGGGGAATGCCCTCCTTGTCCTGGATCTTAGCCTTGACATTCTCAATGGTGTCACTGGGTTCAACCTCAAGGGTGATGGTCTTGCCAGTGAGGGTCTTTACAAAGATCTGCATGTTTGTGCCTGTGAAAATTGAAGACTTCCATGTTAGTTGCACCATTTGATTTATGCTCTACATATAAATTGAGAAGGTGTCAAAAAAATCTGACATGCCAACATTAAAGAAAGAGGGCCTTCATCCTTTTTAAATAGAACATCTCACATCTTCATTTTAATGTATTGCCATTTATGCTAGACTGTGAACTCTCCCTGTCGGGGGAACAACATTAGCTTCTAATTAAATCACCTTAAAGACAGAAATTTCACACATACAAGCCATACTGTTCGGTTGGTTGCTTATTACTTTATTTGAGTAAATGGTGGGCTATTTCTCACTTTGTCAGATGAACATACTGGTAGGAAACCGGTGATTCGAGCACCAGCGCCATTTTAAAATAAGCTATTGTTGTTTGCCTTCGTTTTGTTCAGCTAATGTTACCAGCTAATGGACGACACAGCTAGAAATGCTGTACCTTTGTTAACGTTCACTAATGTCAAACAATATTGTTCAACCTGAGGATTGATAGGTAAAGTAATCCTATATCACGTAATTTCTCAACGTAGGTTAACGAGTTTAACATTCGGTTACATTATCATGTAAACGTGATGTTGAGGTTGCTAGCTAACGTTAGCATTTACAGTTCTTGTTTAGGAAGCGGTTAGCTGCCTGCTAAAAGGGGTTAGATAGCAGTTCAAAACTATACAAACTGTAAGGAAGAACTGTGGAGGAAGAACAACCGTAGATGACTTTTAAATGAACGTAAAATAGTTTTAAACTAACGACTGTAAGTTACTCACGATTTGTTTCTGCCGGTTGACCTAGTTTCCACTGATGACACCTCTCTCTGACTGTGCAGTTGCCACGGCGATCTGATGATTTATGCAGGGGGGGGACACGTCATCGAGAGATATTCATCCGCAATGGAAAATAGTTCCAATTTCTAGTGTTTATACGTAGTTTTAAACCTACATGGTTCATACATTAAGTATAGTATATTCTGTCCATGTATATCTATCTGCATCAAGCAAACCACATAATTACTTGAACTAATACATACATACTTGCGGAAGAAAAACCCCTGTGTGACAGCTGCTGTTGGTTTAAGTTGAATACAGCTGATCATTTACCAAGGTGATAATTCACTGAGGTGGAAGGAAAATATGGGAGAGTGTGAAAATGTCATATTTCAACCGCTTTACAAATATTCGTTTGAGTCTAGATAGACTTGTTATGATGATATAATCATTCTACAAGCTTGTTCCTGGACATCTGGCCTGAGGGACAGGTATGATGCCGCTTCACATTACAATCAGTAACTTTCCATTGATGATATAATTGGCCAGTGTATCTAACATGCTCCAGGTTGACAATTAATTTAATTTGTATTAGAGTTTATAGATATTTAGTGAATAATCTTGGAAAAACAAAAAAGCTTTAAAAGCACATTTGTTTTATCATTTCTTTTTAAATACAAAAAAAAGACTCACTTTTAAAAAAAAGTGAAATTCATATTTTAAAACCTAAACTGAAAACAGAATGAAAACAGACAAATCATTTGAGTCATTATGTCGGTAGTCAAGAGACCAAGTCACATGTTTTAACTTTCAATGCCAAGTCAAGTCTTTATTTATTTTCTGTGAAGTTGCAAGTCAAAACAGTGACCGGACTCCAGTCCACACCTTTGTCCCTAAATTCTAAGATATGTGACTGTTGACGAAAAACAGGAATTTATGTTTTATAAGCCAGTTAATAAAACAGAGCATGGGCTAAACAGGCCAAGTGCAGGCCTTATCTGGGGCTGACAAACTTAAAGATGATAGGATAGTCCTACTTAATACACTAGTTTTCTTTTGCAGTTTTCACATATTTTCTGTTAGAATATAACTGCTCTATGAAATATACTATATTGCAGGTTTTTGTCAGAATTTAATAAGTAGTGTGTTACAAGAGTTCTTTTTCATATACTCTCCTCATCTTGACGCACAAACTGAGAGCAGACTAAGGTCAGCACTGTGATGGGATGAATTCATTTGGCAGGATAAACAGCTGACACCCGATTATCCAGATGCCAGTGTTGAGCCAGTTTAGCTTTGGATTAGTTGTAAATACCACTGTACAATCCTTGTGCGAGCCATAATCCACACTACTATCCTCACTAGACTATAGTGACATCCCTAAATTTAGTCTTTATTGTAAACTCAAATATAAGTCATATTCTCGATGCTTGTGAGCCACATTTTTATGAGTTGTCAATGTATGCACAAAGGTCATCACACATTCACCTTACTCACATATAAGGCTGCTTGCTGAATAACAAGCATTATTAGTATGAATTTTCTGCCACTGATTTTTGCTGATAACTTGGTTTTCCTGTGCTTTAACACATTTATGCCATGTATATCCAACTGTGAGGGATATTGGGTCCTTCTTGCCTGCTAAGCCCTGACAAAAGGCAGTCTACAGTATGTTTGAAAATCTGAAAATAATCACGTTGCCCATTTGCTTTCTTGGAACACTCAGGCACACTCTGTCAACTATTCCAGGTCAGGATAAAAAAACGTCATGATAGTCACATTTTCCTGTTTCTTTGTGCTGATAACAATTTCTATCTCCATAAAGGAACTTCTTTTGTCCAACAACCTGCAAGGACCAAATCTTTGCTTTTGTTATAAGGTAGTATTATCTCTCCATTTGTTTTTATTGAAATCGTGCTTTTTCCCTGGGATGTCGATACTTTTCTTCCAGCTCCAGATCACAAATGTTCACCCCACAACTTTCTCTGTTAGACCTCTTGCTTGACAATAGATGGCGCCAAAACCTTATTAATAGAAACTAGTCGTACCTTTCATAGTATTCTGAAAAGCAACACTGCAAACACTGCAGTTCATTCACTCTTTAGGCGTCTGATTGTAACTTCAATGTACTCATTACTGATCACCACATCTAAACTTGTGACTGTAGATATGACATACAGATGTATACCTGGTTGTTGGATATTGACGCTTTTTCAGTGCTTTCATGTACATTATATATCCTATTTTGATCAAAACAGTAGTGGTAACAATGCCTTAGACACACATTAAATCTTACTGATGGAATATTGTCATTACTTCAATTTAAGATTTGGTTCAAAAGCATTGTTTTTAATGATTCACTCCAAGATGCTGTATTCTGTAGTGTATTTCTTTGCCAGCACACAGTGCTAGTTGAGCTTAATCATGTTTTCTAATGATCAAATTTGGCAGTTACTTATCATTGCCATGTCCTGTTTTATGTGCTCCTAGTAGGATTTACATATGAATGCATCTCAATATATCAGAATTACTGGACATTTGTGGTTGTTAAATAGCAGTTACTACACCACTCATTACCAGCAAAGCATTTGAAAACACACACAGACAAAAAAAAACACCTGAGGTTTGATTATCCCTCGACTACATTCCTTCTACAGACAAAGCTATGTTCTGAAAATCAAAAGACATATATTTCTCTTTAGTATTATGTGTAATAAGGAGCATTTTAGCTTCATGCTGTTGTTATCTATCTTAACTGTGGATTTGAACCATGAATGAACAACACCAAAAAGGTTCGTTTAACTCTTTATTAAGTGATGTGCATTGAACTTTTGGTCATGTTCAGGTAAACACCTTTTTCATGTGTAACATTTTTAACACGGCATGTACAACATGTCATACGTAGCACGTTAACTTGAAGGAAATGAGATTAAGAACATGGAATCATAAATCACTTTACTGCCCACCCCTCAGACGCAGGACAAGATGGAGAGTGGACTCTTTCTGGATGTTGTAGTCGGAGAGGGTGCGGCCATCCTCCAGCTGCTTGCCAGCAAAGATCAGCCTCTGCTGGTCTGGGGGAATGCCTTCCTTGTCCTGGATCTTGGCCTTGACATTCTCAATAGTGTCACTGGGCTCAACCTCAAGGGTGATGGTCTTGCCAGTGAGGGTCTTGACAAAGATCTGCATGCCGCCCCTCAAACGCAGGACAAGATGGAGGGTGGACTCCTTCTGGATGTTGTAGTCAGAGAGGGTGCGACCATCTTCAAGCTGCTTGCCGGCAAAGATCAGCCTCTGCTGGTCTGGGGGAATGCCTTCCTTGTCCTGGATCTTGGCCTTGACATTCTCAATAGTGTCGCTTGGCTCAACCTCCAGGGTGATGGTCTTGCCAGTGAGGGTCTTGACAAAGATCTGCATGCCGCCCCTCAGACGCAGGACAAGATGGAGGGTGGACTCTTTTTGGATGTTGTAGTCGGAGAGGGTGCGGCCATCCTCAAGCTGCTTGCCAGCAAAGATCAGCCTCTGCTGGTCTGGGGGAATGCCTTCCTTGTCCTGGATCTTGGCCTTGACATTCTCAATAGTGTCACTGGGCTCAACCTCAAGGGTGATGGTCTTGCCAGTAAGGGTTTTAACGAAGATCTGCATGCCGCCCCTCAGACGCAGGACAAGATGGAGGGTGGATTCTTTCTGGATGTTGTAGTCAGAGAGGGTGCGGCCATCCTCAAGCTGCTTGCCGGCAAAGATCAGCCTCTGCTGGTCTGGGGGAATGCCTTCTTTATCCTGGATCTTGGCCTTCACGTTTTCAATGGTGTCACTCGGCTCAACCTCAAGGGTGATGGTCTTACCAGTCAGGGTTTTCACAAAGATCTGCATGTTTGTGCCTGAATAGAAGAATAATTGAGATCAATTAAAATTGGGGCATTTATATAAAACTAATAATGAATGTTCGTGGAAAAATTAACAAACATCATAAAACATATTGGCATTTACAGTTATAAACATAAAGGTAATATTATCAACTCATGTTACAACCCTTTAATTATTCCTCAGAAGTTACACTACAATTATAGCTGACTACTGCTTAGACTTCAGGTCACATCACAAAAGCTTTAACTACATATTTTAAAAATCTGTTAGAAACGAAGGAAATGTACATTTGAATCTCGAAACTATTAGCAGCTCAGCTGCCTTTCCGGACTCAGCGCCATTTTGAGATCATATTGACCTTCCTTTTGTTCAGCTTGTTCCCCGCTAATGGACGATACTGGAAATGTTGAGTCAGTGCTACAGCTCACATAAGCTAACCACTACGGCGTTAACCTTACAGTTTCGTCAAAACCGACGACAAATGGTTCATGGATAAGGCGATCGCATAAACGGATACAACAACGTCAACTGATGTCGATGTAGACAGCACAGATGACATTTGCTAACCTAAGAATTCTCTTTTCATCCAACGTTAAGCAGTAAAACCATGGCACTGGTAACCAAAAAAAACCCAATTATAAACACGAAATGTATAAATGTTTCGGAGTATACCGACGATATGACTTAAATGAAGATAAAATATTACTTACTTTCAACAAACGCAGTAAATATTTCGTATTCTGGTAGCACGGGGCTGCTTTCTGTCGTCTTCTTCTGAAGCGTTCTGCTGCAGTACAGACAGACACTGTATTATATACCGGAGTCTGTACACGTCATCTTACAATATCCGTCCGCATGTGAAAGTAGTTCCCGTCCATACGAATCGCACTGTTTTACTATATTTATTTGCTTATGTATTTTGTTTTATTTGATAATAACACGTGTACTCATAGGCGTGAAGGCTTAGTGAAAACTGTATGCTTTTAAAGGATAATTCGACATAACTTCCGCGGCGGAGTAATATCTCCATACTGTCTCTAGAATTTGCTAGAAGATCATAGCAACAGGGACGTTCCCCGAGCTTCTGATTGGATTGTGAGATTGTTTGTTTGACCGGCGATTGGTTGCTGTGTTACAGTAAGTGATATTTGACGACTGCACTATCTTTATGACTATGGGATTTATAACACAGACCTAATAAAGAGTTATACAAGACCTAAATAGACCTCATCTTATAACTGTGTGCTATGATAGTGTAGCAAACATGTTATACATGCATGGACTACTTCTCATCCTCCTTCCCTTTAGAATGACAGACCCATTGCCGTACTAGGAAATCGCTGACTTCGTCTGACTGACTATGCATTTATTCATTCATGTAGCAGAAGAGGGACATGTTGAGACACGAATCCTGTGTCTCGCCATCAAACGTGCCCGTTAACAGATGGAAACGTGCTTTGAAAACGTGCTAGCAGCTGTTGTGACAGCAGGGTGAAGTAGACCTATTCCTGGCTTAGAGGATAACACTGTTAACTGACCTCATTTACCCACCTTATATTATTAGGGTTGTTAGAACCTCTCAATAAATAATACATTAATGAATCTCTAACCTGAAGACCACTGCAAAATATGCAATCTGTTAAGCAGAATTTGCTGGCAGTGGTGATGTGGCAGACACATAATATGGGCCTAGTCACGAGCACAGGCTTTACAGTCATGAGTGATGACCTGGATTCTGAAACAAGCTGTGTTTGAGTCCCAGGGACCTTTTGGCTGGCCCCTAGGTAGACTGTTTCATATTTAGACAACCTCAAGTGTTCTCCCAGATGTCAGTTTGGTTTGTTTTAAAGGTGCACTATGCAGTCAGTTTAATCAGAAGAGAAATGATCTTCATTGATGGATATTTTTTATTTATGCCTAAAGAAAACCAATTAAAACAGTATTTCCAAATGTTCATGACTGAACAAACTGACCTTAAAGCCCAACATGATTTCATACTTTGTAATTCGTTTATATTGGGTGGACTCTGCCACCTTTCTAGCCTCAAACAATGTTCTGAAGGCATTATTTTCAAATGATAGTGAAGTTGTTGCTGTGTGCTGGCACTTATCTCAATACTGCTTACCATGATAGACATACTGTACGGAGAACAGATTGTCATGGCAGGAGTGAACAAAAAACTAAAGCCTCCCAACATTTTGTGTCCTTAAAAGACACAATATGGCTGTTTAAGCATACATAGCCATAGCCTCCTTCATGTTGTCTGCTTGAGTTATTCATGCCAAGGCATAATGACAAGGTATACGCATTGTCTACGTCACAAAGCAGGGCTTGATACTTGTTCCATGAGCGCACGTGTAAGAATGCCTGGTATGACCTGACGCCCAGGTGATACTGTTAAACAAAGAGTTCTCAACTGGTATAGCGTGTTTTTGTGTTATGTTCCTGGAGTGAAGTGACCAAGCTGATTTAATACACAGATTTCTGTATATATTCATTACTGGCAGCTTCAAGTACAGACCAACCACTACTTCACTCCTCATTTTTGGCTCCCGATAAAATTACAGACAACTGTAAACTAAATTAAATCAAGCAGCATAAGCTCAGATGTGGGTCTGTTGCCCGCTTGGGCTCTATTTTGGGGTCATGGATATGATACAGCTTGGATGGTCCTAATTTATGTATTTAGGTCATAACATCCCCTTTACCCAGCCCTCCAGCACACTGTCATATGACACCCATCCCGTGATGCACCGTACCAATGCTTTCCAACACAGAGCGTTTGGCTGAACTAGTTCAACCTCTGTGGAATGTGTTTGTGCAAGTCTGCTGTACTTTGTCCTGCCTCTTGCTTGGAATGATTATGGACTGACTCAAGGGGTTCCAGGAAAAAAAAAAATTTCAAGCAGGATATAGGCATAGCTGGGTACTGCGGAGGCTGATTATCACATGAAAAGAAAACGTCCACGGCTCGGGACAATAAACTTGGCGCTGCCTTTTCTTAAAGGTACTTGCTTACCTTCGAATTTGATCAAAACATTCATTGATGTGAATGGGTCACATGCATAACTATCAGTGAAGCTTTTAATGTAACGCGTGACTCTTTATCAGTGATTGACTTTGACCAGGGCCATTGTTTAATCCAGCAGGCTGACTGGAACTGTTTAGGGTGGGGCGTGTAGTTCCACGTCAACAGGTTCCAAAGCAAACACGTCACACCAGTTTTATCAGAACAGCACTTAAGTGTTGGGTTCCTTGTTCCTTTTTTGCTGACATCAAGTGACGGAAGTAAGGCAAAACCCGTGATACGCAAATATGAACAAACTGTATGTACACATTATGATGGTTTGTTATCTTCTTTTAACTCGCAGAATGGATCCTGTGAAACATACAGGCGGCTGCCACTGTGGAGCTGTAAGATTTGAAGCCTGGAGTTCTCCAGACCTCCATGTTTTCCACTGCAAGTATGGATGTTAAATTGAATGATATCATCTCATTATCTTAAGCATACTAAAAGGGACCGTTAACTGGTTGTGAAACAGCCTCAATTTGATACCGATGTCTCGATATGACCGAAGACCCTTAGACGTGTATGATTTTGGATCTAAAACTTATATGTAGTCTCCGATATGTAATCACTGAATATACATTTATAAGTTTGAATAACTTATCATTCATCCAAAAACTGTCATTATGTACAGTAATAGTTAATCTTTGAATGTTCTCACCTCCCAAGTGGTTTATCATTTATATAGTTATATACGGGACTTGGCAGATGATTGGCTGAAAGGGTCACATGGTAATTGACTTTCTAAGCTCCCATATAAGTCTTTATTTAATGGTATGACAAGGACTGAAAATAGGTGAAATGGTAACTGTGATACAATTTAGCAGTTCAAATGGAGGTTACCACCAACATCTGCCAGTTGTAAAGGACATGACTTCCATTTTCCTCTATCACTGCTGAAAGCCACTAAGCTGCAATGGTATCATGTTGGTTGATATGGCCAGAATTAATCAGTGAAATTGAGATTTGTTAACTTTGTTGTTTTTATGTACACTTTTTTGCAAGTCAATATAAACTGATTTATGTTCCTGTCTCTACAGCTGTAGTGTTTGCACAAAGAAACAAAACCATCATTTCATTGTTCCAAAAAATGCCTTCACGCTCCTGCAGGTACTCAAATTGAGCAAAAGACTTGATTCAATTTAACTTAAAAACCACAAAACGATGGATCGAAACGTTTTCTTTTTCCTTCTTCCCAGGGGTCAGACAATTTGACCACGTACACGTTCAACACTCACGTTGCGAAACACACCTTCTGTAAAACCTGCGGAGTCCAAAGTTTCTACACCCCTCGCTCCAACCCTGATGGATATGGTATGACCTCTCAATGCTGAGGCAGTCACATGATTCTTATGTGTTGTAAACTCATTTCATCATCCTGTCCTGTTTACTCCAAACCAAGTCGGTCGTGTTTACTCCAAACTAACCGACACAGTCTGCTCTTTCATGCCCTAGATTTATGGTATTTGTAGAAAACAATAATGAAATATGTTAACAAAGGGACATTATTATTGGATAACAGTGATGAAACCACCCTTGAAATGTCATATTTTTTACATTCCTGAACATGTAAGGCCAAGTTGTAAATGTGCTCGAGACAAAGGGCTGTTTTGTTCATAAGCACATCAATGAGCTGTCATTTGTTGGTGCCGTTTTCTCCCCAGGTGTCGCTCCACACTGTCTGGATCCAGGCACCGTCCGCAGCGTCACAGTGGAGACGTTTCGTGGAGAGAAGTGGGAGGAGAGCATGCAAGCTCACAAGACCATCCGAGACATGTCTAAACCTGCAGCAGACTCACAGCTGAGAGACTAAATAACAACACTCTGATACAAGAATCAAACCTTTTTTAATCAGAAGTATACCACAAATACTCTACAGTATCTACAACAATCTTTGGAATTATGCAATGATAAGAAATTCAAACCCCAGTGTTGTTTTTATATACAGTGTAATGACCCAAAACAATACAAATGTTTCTGTGCCTAAAGGACACAACACGCTTCCATTACTGTTATTACATAGTGATTCATAGAAAGTGCTGTTGAAACAAATGTTCAGGCTACTTCAGCCAATAAAGTACCGGAAGAACTGTGAGCGAAAACACCTCATTGGATGTGTAAACAGGAACTCGATTCACAGGTTTCAAGTAGTTAGCTGGTGGGGAACACCTAACAGGAGTACAATCAGTGCATATGAATGCGATTAACTTAATAGATCTTCAGGTTCTTTGGTCCTTGTGGGATGATTTGGAATGTGTTTACAAACATGTACCGAGAGAAGGCGATGTAGAGGTGACGAAACCACAGGAGTTGAGTGCAATGGCAAAACATGGCTTGCTGAAAAAAAGGAGAGGGTTGTTCAGGAGGTTTTACAAGCCGTAACATCTCATGTCACAGCCATCAGTGCTGAAAGTGTGATGCTTAGAAAATGTATGTATTGCTTTATAAAATGTAAGCTTGATGAGACATACTGTATACTGAGTAAACTTCTCATTTTGCTGCAGAGGTTAGTTTTTTCATCTGTTTTAACACAAATATCTGTACTTCTTGTTTCTTAAGTTTTAAAAGGGCTCTAGTTTTGGAGAAGAAATTAAATTTCAACACCTACAATATTAATGAGGTAATAATACAAACCCATAACTAAACAAACAGGTTGTTCCCAGAGGAAAATAAGGTCCCCAGAACACTGTTTGAAGCTAAAAAGGTGGCAAAGTCCACCAAATACAAACAAAGTAAAATAGTATGAAGCTGTGTTTGTTTAGGCAAAACAAAAAAACAGTCAATAAAGATCTTTCTCTTCTAATTAAAAGTTATTCCCCAAAATGACAAAGTGCACCTTTAATGCATTTGAGAGTTGAATTATTGATAATAGATTATTTACAACCAACCTAAACTGTCGGTATTTCATGTCCTGGAAGAGACCCAACAATCAGCTAACACTGGACAAATGCCTCTGAGTATATCTTTAAGTTCAATAGTCTTTGAATTAAATCAACATGACCCGAGGGTCAGTTAGCTTCGCAAAGAAATGGCCTGTAGGAATGTCCTTCAGATGGCTACTTTTTACTGTCATACTAGTACATTTCAGAGCAGGGGACTTTCTTATTTGCTGAAAGTACCTGCTGAATCAGTACAGTACAGTTTTCACATAAGTATCTGAACTTGAGTGAAAAAGAGTGTACTTTTGTCACCTCTGCTCTGCTGTAGCGTCTCTTTTGCCAAACTCCGTCCCTGCTCTTGCGTTCTCAGCACATATACTGTACATGCCCTTGTTAAGCGGTGCTAAAAAAACATGTGCGCTTTCTAATAGTAGCCGGCGGCCCGTCTCTGCCAACGAAGTGTCTATTTCGAGGCTTACTTTGGCTTGCCTGTAGCCCTGTGAGCCTGTAGTGCAGAGGAGACATGAGGGCAGCAGCCAGCTGAGGGGGAGCTCCAAGAAGGAGATGTACTTCCTGAGGAGGCCGACGGTCACCAGGGAGAGCAAACAGCAGTCTGGGGGAGAACAGACACAGACCAAGTTAGCTGTTAATATGTTAAACACTTACGACGGCGGCAGACTGTCAACCGAGTTATTCTCGAACAGTGTAACCCGGCTTCTCTTTCACACTTAGACTGTTGACAGGAAATCTTAGAAAAACTGGATAACCCTCTACGAAGACATTAGAACTACAACCCGTCACATGCAGTGGGAGATTGTAGCGCACAAGAGGCTTTAAGCTGTTAGGAATGAGCACGGAGTCTTGCTCTACAGCCAGGTGAGGAGGCTTATAGAATCACGTTGGGCCTAATTCTGTGCCGCCTCCTTTCCTGGAGGCTACAGTAAGACCGGTCGATCAGGTGAGGTGTAATAAATAACCAAAGAGCATGATTAATGACGCACACGCCGTTTTTACGATTGCTCACTGCACGCACGGAGGGCAAGGCAGACTGTAGTTATTTTGTCCCAGATAAAGTACTGCGGCCTCGAGGCTGGGGTGATAATGTCTTTCCTGCCATTCAACAGCAAAGTGCAACCGTTGAGATCTCAGAGATGATTAACCGTATGCTCCTGCTGTGCTCGTTCCTTATCAAGCCGTCTGCTCAAACATTGATGTGGGTGTGCCCTGTGGGCCTCAAATGTTTACCAAACCAGCAAAGTAATGAGCTCCGAGCCTGTCGGAACAGGTCGCTCCCTCTCTGATCTACTTTTCTTTTCCCATCCTGTTTAAGAAGAACATTTGTAACTGAAAGTAAAAATGAAGTTTGTGTAGGTTGAAATAAAAAACAAACAAACGGGGAGACATTTTGCCTGGACGGCAAAGATGTCAAGACAGATTTTAGCATCTGCTAACATCACACGGAATTAAAGAAATGAGACATGGTTGACAACCAAACATTTGTGTATTGCTGATGTTTCGGCTATCCAACTGGCCTCATGCTGCCACCAGCAGACCAAAATGTATAGAGGAACAACATGTAGCCCCTATGAACAGGAGAGGGCGCTCTACATTAACAAAACGGTGTTCACAGGACTTTCTGGGGTTCTGAATGTGGAAAGTACAGATTGGAGAGGTGGTGCCTCTCTTGTAATTTCTGCTTCGTCTCATTGTGGAGCAGTCGGTAAATTCAGTTTCAAGCGCTACTCCAAGCTTAATGATTAATTTTACTTTTGTACTGACATTTCTACCCAGTGTCATCATACTTCGCATCTTGTGAAGGGTCTTTCTATTAAAACAACTTGCTCGAGGTTTTTTTGTTTTACAGGCGACCTTCATAAGTGTTACAAGTGATACTTTGTTCACAAGTTTGAAACATTTTTAATCTATTCTTTCCAACCTACCATCGGGTAGCTGTCCACTGGAACCGAGATGGCTGTAAGAGGAGAAAAAAAACAATGTTAGGCACCGTAAAATAATATTAAAAAGGAGTTACATCATCTAATATTTTAGATATCTTGTTATTGTGATATGGCATAAGTATTGTCTTTGCCTGGTTTAAAGGCTGCATTACAGCAAAGTGATGTACATTTCTGAAAATATTTTATTTTACTGCTCCAAGACTTGCCTTTACCCTTCTAGTCAGTATATCCATATTACTCATGATAACTTGTGTTAAAGGACCATCTTACCCAAAAATTTAATTTGTTGTTGGCTACTCACTCCGACGCTGAATGAAAAGTAAGCTGAATTTTCGTGGTCCACATGACATTTCTGGAGCTTCACAGCAAAACAGCGTTGCAGCATTCTCCTAAACAGTTGCTGGAGATGGGGACTTATTTACCCGATAAAAAGAACCTGTTGAAGAATATAGCGTCGAGATCCCAAACTGATGTGAGAAGATGTTATCAACACCCCTTTTCTGTCCAAAATCTTGACTGTAGCAGCTCAGCTAATGGGGTATAAAAAAATGTCTTTTTAAAAATCAATTTCGGATCGCTGGGCTAGCGGTTTGAAGACATTTGACGTTTATATTTTGGTTGTTTTTTTCCGTTTTCAAGCAAGTCCACATCTAACTTAAGTTGCTCAGGTGAACGCTGCACTGTTGTTTTGCTGTGAAGCTCCAGAAATGTGTTGTTCCTGCCTTTTTGTGGGCATGGGAGCCGAGTAGATAATGACTGAATTTCCAGTTTTGGGCGAACTTTGCCTTTAATATTTTCTGAATTAGATTTTAGACAAAACTTTTTTTCTTGAGTATTTCTTTGGGCCTTTTAATGGCTTTATTGATAGAACAGCTCAGAGAGGTGACGGGAAACAGCGAACCATGGGCTGCTGCAGTGAGGAGAAATATAGTATATATTGCTATATATAGCAATATAGCCTTAAAATATTATATATTATCTTAAGTCCCTGGTTACAACACAAAACTGCAAAGAGGGATTGAAAGCCCACAGGAAAGACCTTGGAGTAATGCTGCCAAGCTACCGCAACGTCATTCACTGCCTGTGTTTCTTGTGATGTTGTTGAGTTTTGGAGGGTTTTTTCTTTTTTCCTGGGTAGCAAAAACACAATTTCATAGAGCACTTCAAGTCTTGGTGGGAGCACAGTCAAGTTTTCCTTTCAAATTTGAATTTCAATGCGCAATAGCTGTTAACATGTTGACAAAAACAAGCCATCGAGCTTCTGAGCACTGTGGAAACTAGTGCACAGCCCCTCTGGGTTCCAGCCTAATGGGAATCATGAGATGTGATTTGGAGAGCTCACATCTTATCAACAGATGAGGCCCACAGACTGACAGAGAGCCATATAGGCTCAGTGAGGGAAAAAGGCCATGACTAAAACGGCACACAATTAAGGCAAACGGCGCAACACAGGGACAGCAAAGTAAACTTCAGAGTGCAAAACACTTTTTCCCCCCCCCTAACCAACAGTCTGATGCAACTTGCTTGGTTGGCCTCTCCAAACCAGAGCTGCCCTCCCACCTCACCACTTCAGGGACAGGATTTACTGCTGCTCTCTGGGAGCGAAGCCGAGTGCCTCTGAGGACTCTGTTTGGATGACCTCTCAGCTATGTAACAGACCAATTCTGAAAAACATGCTGTGTGTGTGTGTGTGTGTTTGTGTGTTTATGTGTGTGCATCTTTGTGGGGAAAACATTTGGAGAGATTGATGTTGATGCAAGTCTAAATGTTCTGCATTTTCCTAGACGGTGTTTTACGACTGTGGAGTGGGCGTATTTCTGTGTGCATGTGTAAGCCACATTATATCCCTGAGGATGGCGTCTTTAAGTTGAGAGAGATTTTTTTTTAAAACTAAATATCAAAGCCATAAAAGTTCAGTGAGTACCTGACAGCTTTATGGATGGCTACGTGATTGGCATGGCCGCTCACTCCTCTTCCATCGAAGGTCAGCACCTGAAACAACAAAATATCTCACTGTGTGGGTGTAAAGCCAGAATCTGGGTATCTAAAAGTGAATTTAAATAAACGGAGGCAAAGACAGAGGGAGAGATTTTTCTTGGTTTGGTGGACGGGTTCCTGTGTCTGACTGTGGAGCTGCTTGGCAGCTGACAACTGATATTTAAAAACCTTTTTCTGTTTGCATGCTTGCACACCAGAGGAAGCAAGTGAAAAAAAAAAAAGAAAAAAAATCAGGTCAAAGGGAAAAGAAAAAGTGCTTGACTAAAGATTTGGCATTTGCTGTGCTCAGACGTATTCTACCGTGACTAGGACTTCGCAATCAACATAAATTAAGCATAAGCTCTTTTGGAGGTTTGTTTATGGAAAAGCCAGGCGCTGTCATGCTGTCTGTGTTTTACCTGCCTATCATTTATATGAATAATTGTTTAGTCTATAATATTTTGAACTTGAAAAAAAATGCTCATCACATTTTCTAGAGCCCAAAAAGGACATTGTCAAGTTGCTTCTCTAGTCCAACAAACAGCCCAGATCACAAAGACTCTTCATTGTCTGTCATATCGAAGAAAAAAAGAAAAGAAAAGAAAAGAAAATAAACGATCACATTTAAGGAGCTGGAACCAGCAAATGTTTGAATTTTTTTCTTGAAAATGAAGCAAAAGAGTCTGTAACAAATGTTCTTTTGATTGGCTCATCGTTTAATTCACCAAGAAGGGAAAGTGAACGGCTTTTTACATCTAAATGTGCATCTACGCTGCATGTGTGCGCCGGGAGACGGCGTTTATGTCTGACTGATGTGTTTCTCGTTCGTACTTTTTGGTCTAGAGGCATTTTTCGCTGCGCGGCCGGACAGGATGGGAGGAGGCCGTGTTTGTTTGTCTCCTTGATAACAAAAAGAGTTCGCAACTACAGGACAGAAGAACCCACATGTGCAGATGTGTGTTCATCTTCCCTAAAGGACTTTGTCCCCCCCACTGCTGCGGTACTTTGTTTGTCAGGGTATTTGTCTATTTGTTGAGAGCGGACCGGATGAAATTTCTTTGATTCTAAATTTGCCTCATTCCCGTTGGCTAATAGTGCAGAACAACACCGGGGCAGATAAGGATCTCTGTGTAAACAAAGAAATTGAATCCAAACTTTCTGCTGCGGCAGAGGCCATTTCCCCCTCGATTTAAGGGAGGCTCAAAGTACAGTCGGAGGTGGAGGAAAAGAGACAGCTGCGGCCGACGGGATTATTTTACAGACCACAGTGAAACTGGGATAATGAGCTGGAGAGCTGTGGTGCCAAAACATATGCTAAAGAGCAAACAAAACAATACATGGGTTTTGTACACACAATGGCAGGGAAACTGTGTGTTAACATTAAACAGGAAGTGACAGAAAAGCCACGGCTTTGAGAGGAAAGAATTTAGCACCGAGCTGACATTACCACGTTGAAGGAGTGCGCTCTGATGTGCTTCACAATGACAGAAGAGACCAATGAGACACTCCATTCCGTTTTGGGATCGTCTGGCAGTTTTCTGCGAAGAAAGGGACAGTGATATCACAACAGGGTCTCACTTGAGATACAAGAGCATATCGTGCCTCCATACACAACATAAGCATGCTGAATGTTTCTCAGGCTGCGCAATTTTATTCCTTCCCGAAACACCGAGATTTGTGCACAGTGCAGATTTAACCCCGCGTTTGAAGAAAAGGCTGTTGTGGAATGCAAACACGAGGGAGTGCTGATAGGAAGTCCGGGGGTTAAGGGTCAGAAGGCCCGTAGCATCGTGTTCTTCTGAAACTACAGCCTAGAGACAACACGGCGCATACATCAAACATCACATTTGGCCAGCCCGAGCTCTTTGGCTACTAAACATGCACGGACTCCCTTTTTGGCAGAAATAATATCTGATTTTTTTCCCTCTCGGTTTTGAAAATATGAGCATCGCTTTTTATGGCTGTTCAACATTCCCCTGGAACTCGAGAGAAACCGGCCACAAAAAATAAAGAGGAGAGTACTTAAAAAACCTACTCAGGCTGACTCAGATATGAGCTGGGTCAACGCAGTTCACATAAAAGTCCCGAGGGTTGCATTTGAAGTGGAGTGGATTCAGTTTGTGCACCAGTCATTACTTCTCTGCAGCATATTGATCAAAAAGCACACGCAAACCAAACAAAAAGAACGCTGAAAAGACAGTTTGAATAAATCAACCTGTGGGGGTCGTGATTCGAGCAGATAAGCAGAGAGATCAATGACATGTTGTTGTACACATGGGGGCGGCGCATGTGCACGTATATATATAAGTGCACATGGGGTAGGTGTGGGGGTGTGTCAACAGTTGCTCCCCTCCCCGTGGTTGCAAACAATGAGCCAGGACAGTGAAGCTGGTAGAGGGAAGTGATGGATTAGGCCACAAATCTATTGGCTGCCACTGGTATGAGGGTCAGGCTTTGGTGTAAAGGGCGGAGGGGTGGGGGTCGGCCGTGTCACAGGGAGGCGGGGCAGATGGATGGGGGTTCAGAGATAGTTTAAAACTGTCCGTCATCGTCATGAGGCCTGTCTGTGTGTGTGTGTGTGTGTGTGTGTGTGTGTATGCCGTTTTTATTTGAGTAGGGTGGCCTGTGAAATGGAACCCTGTGTAAATCTTATGCAGCATTTCACATATGTAACCAATGTAAAATGCTGCATGCTTCACATGAATGAAACACATGCCTAATCTTTTAATGACCGCTTTATACAGACAGCTAATACATAAAAGTAGAGGATTTTGTTAGACTTTGTACCGACATATTTGTGTATATCTGGTTTTTATTGTTGCATTAGTTCATTGGTTGTTTTAGACATTTTGTCTTCCAACTTGAAAACCGCAGCTAAGCACAAGCCTGCAATGAGCGGGTGAAAACAAACATAAAAAAAAAAAAAAAACAGAGAAGAAAAATGAACAACAGACATAAGACACCTGACCTTTCTCGAGCAGGATGCAGGCTGAATGTCAGCTTCACCATGGCAACGGCGCAAAATGTCCTAAAGTAACCTCCACAGCTCCCCCTTTTGTAGTTTTGCATGTGGATGTCTAATTGCTTGCAGGCATCTGTATGCAGTGGTTGAACTTTGGCCCAGTAAGGGGATTCTGTGTGTGTGTGTGTGTGTGTGTGTGTGTGTGTGTGTGTGTGTGTGTGTGTGTGTGTGTGTGTGTGTGTGTGTGTGCGCGCGCGCGTGTGTGTGTGCGTGCGTGCACTTGTCGGAGAGGGCTTGTTTAGTCTGGTCACATGGACCACAGGCCTGCGAAACTGCCAGACTTCTGTCCACACAGTCAGATTATATGTCTTGCTGGGAACGGCTGAGATGCCACTACAAACTGACAGTCCGCCCACAATATCCCACCGTAATAAGGCAGTTACAACTGCAGTTACAACACCAATACAAACAGCGATTTGGAGACATTTGCGGTTGCAGGTTTCGCCAATAGTCACTCATGTCGAGAAAGTAAAACGGCCATGAAAACAACCATGGAAATAACGCTGTACACCATGGAAATAATGATGTTGTTTTGAAAGTAAGTTGTGCAGAAAAAGAACTACTGAACATGACAACATCGCAGTTTGTTGCTGGCTGCAGGACTCGGCGAAACGGGAAAAGCATCTGTTTGACTATGCAGAGGCCACTGTGTGCTGGTGACAAATGTATCTGGGATGAAAAGCACAGCCAGAGGTCAGTGGCAAGGCTGGAACATCTCTCCACTATTTACCGCGCCCGGCCATGTGCTTATAAAACAGCCAGGTCTATTTTTACTTCTGATCAATGTATATTTAAACCTTGTGTGGGGATAGGGTGTTGCCGCTTTTCTGAACTGAACTGAGCTTGTTGTATTAATGCACACAGAGAATTACACGAATCCAATGAATAAGTAAAGCGTTCAGTTTTTGACTGTCTTCTGAGTAAATATGAAGTATGTTATCACGACTGTGTGAGAGCGGGGCGTTGCTTCACTTCAGTCCGGTGGACAGTGTAATGAAGGTGGATGGATTTGTGCAGTGAGCAGCTATAATCGAGTACAGGGAGCAGACAGAGGTCAAGCCAGTGCAAGTGCAGAGGCAGCAGAGCGTGCTCAGATCGAGCTTGATCACAAAGGCCCCAAAATGCACTGGGGCCCCAGATACTGTCAACACAGCTGTCCTTTTCAGTGAGCATTAAAGGGAAAATCCTATTTTAAAGCAGAATTCACGTGTTATTCCATAGGCTACAGTTGCGAGCGAGCATGTCTCGATCATATCTGCCGTCACGGAACATAACTCGCGCCGTGCACTACACTCAAGTTGACTTTAGCTTGAAACCAGAAGTCCAGTGGATCCAGTACATCACATTATCCTGAATGAATGGGTTGATTTTTGCTCAGTTCTAATACAGTTTTACAGAGTTGGACAATATCTTGATGTCACTCCACTTGTATGATGATGAGAATGAAAGTTTTGTTTACATTCAGTTTTACTCCTGACAGAACAGAATATAAAATGGCTCCATACAGCCTGTCTTGGCTTGTAATCCCAGTCTCCAGTGGC
Source organism: Diplodus sargus (assembly GCA_903131615.1). Classification (NCBI taxonomy): domain Eukaryota; kingdom Metazoa; phylum Chordata; class Actinopteri; order Spariformes; family Sparidae; genus Diplodus; species Diplodus sargus. The sequence goes on along the minus strand of CAEMYA010000025.1, from coordinate 3,104,308 downwards.
CACATGATTTCAAATTTATTATTTACACTCTTTTTAAGCCAAAATCTTCACCTTTTTTGTTTCTACTTCAGTTATTTAGGAAAATGGTGCAGAAATGGTTTGTGGACTACAAGATTTCATCTGACCTGCCATTAGCAGGAGGCGGAGTAAATAAAGACTTAAATTTACATTTTTTTCCTTTAAGCATTTTAAATACAGTATCATTTACATTTATGTTTGGTGTAGTCTTCTTACACACTTGCGGCTTTGATGCTGCATTGCCGTATGTCTTTGGTGCCTGTAGGATAATGAAACTATCGGCAGGAATGTGCAGCATGTCAACCAGGAGGAACAACACCGGTGCATCCTTGTATGCTTGAGGTCAAAAACTCCACGAGACCTATGTCACAAATGGTCTTAACTGAATGTGCTTTCGGAAACACATTCGATTCAACCAAGACAGGATTTAAAGTGTCATTACAAGACCACATTACTCACTAGCATAGACGTTTATCTGACAAACTGAGAGTGAAATGTCATGGCTGACATCCAAAGTCATAGCACACTTCCTGGTGTGTGTCTGCATTAAAAAGAAATAATACCCAGCTTGACTTACAACCCAGCGGCAAACATCTTGAGCACACGAACTCTGAGAATCCGCTCCAGGGTTTTGTCCCGCGATAGCATCACATGCAAATCTCAGTTCTTCTGCCAAGGTGCCAATTTTAAAAGCTATTGAGTTTGTTTAGGACTTGACATGATCTTTGATGAAAGCTTTTTAAATGCTTGATATTATATTGGGGGATCAGCACTGCTAGAGCACTACTATATTTTAGCGGCGCTCACCTCCCAGTCATCCTCGTCTAACCCACCATACATCTGAACGCTGCATGAGTTCGTCTGAAAACCATACAAACTGATTAACTAGTGATGCTCATGTATTGTTTCCAAACTATAAAAAACAACAGAGGGGAAGATGCGTTGACTATGTGGATCCAAGACACAATATTTTTCTCAGTAACCTCAGTGACAGCAGCCTGGAAGGTTAAAGCAGTCGTCAGTGAGAAACTGATATTTAAAATTTGCTGACTCCGTTTCATGGACATTTAAGGACGGACACAAACACCTCTCTTAACACATGAAAGCTCAACTGCGCCACAAACTACAGCCTCAAGTTTAAATAATAAATAAAAAAAAAACAGATCATTTTAAACTTGCAGGACTGTTAAACTAGACCGCAAGACTGTAACTGCTCACATCAAACTGACAAAATAGAGCTTTTGTTTCTAATCAGACTGTCTTGCTCCTATTCTCTGAAGACTTTACCCTTGCATCTTTTCTTTCTCAGTGCAGAATAAAATGACCAGTGAGAAAAACAGGGAGAGCTTGAGTCAAGGATGTACATCTGCACATACTTGGGCAGTGAAGGTTAAGAGCAAAGCCAAACTGTGGCTAGCCATGTACAGACGCACAAGGAGAAAAACAGTTTGGACTGACCTACATTAGCAGTGCTCAGAGCATTGCCAAAATGTATCCCACAGTCCTTGGCAGTTGGCTTCAGCAGACATGGACAAGAGGAGGAGGAGGACGAGGAGGAGGAGGAGGAGGAGGGAGAGAGAGCTTGGTTGTGAGAGGGCAGGGCTGGGGGCTCTCAAAGTGCTGATTAGGTGTGTGTTTTGGGCAAACAACAGAATACACAGAAAGGGAAAACGGGCTACACTCCAGTTCAGCAGAAGTGCAGACAGTACTGAGATCAAAGTTCAGCTATATTCTGTGTGCACAGGATGATAAAACTGGGAAGTCTGTGCGTGTGTGTATAACAACACACACACACCCTAACAATGTTCTCTAGGGCAGACAACCTGGGCAGGCTGCCAGCTTGTTACTGTGAGTTCCAGGTTAGTGCCAGAGTTCACGCAGCTCTCCTGGCGAGCCGACATGTAGAGACTCACATGTAGGCAGCCCCGCGGTTCCTAGAAACTCCAAACATTTTCAAGGAAAGCTGCGGAGTTGATCCAAACGAGAGAAAAAATCCCCCTCTTCAACATCACCTTTTACTGCTGCTTTCTCTGTAACTTGACCTTGCCAAGAGTCAGAGCCTGGAGACTGAGAGCCTTACAGCTGCAGCATCAAACAAAACATAGGAGAAAACAGAAAAAGAAGAGCGACGTCCTACCAGAATTTCGACAACAACACAGTTTGAAGTTCTGGTCCCTCAGATCTGCCCGGTGATTTGAATGTGAATTGACGTTTATGAGGGAAATCTGTTTTAACTTGGAGGGCATTCAAAACCACGCTGAAAGAGTGTTAGCTGTTTCTCTATGTCATGTATGGTATTTATGGAGACAAATATACATATTTTTAAATAAAGTCATATGTTTTCATCATTTTCTTTCAAGAATCCATATTATGTACGTCCATGCTTCTCTAAGATGAATGGGAGCTAGCAAACAACCCCAGGTTTTTGTTTGAACTGTTCTTGCAACACTGCTGGAATGTGCAACTACTTTCTTTCCACTAATTTTCCCACAGAGCTCCACAAGAAAAGTGTTGGAGAGCAACAGAGAAGGAAGAAGTAGGACCCTTCATCACCAAAAAGTTTCCAATCCAACAAAACACTGACAACAAGTGAACTGACACTTTAGTTAATAGTCCAAATTGACTTAAAGTCAGTAGTTAACTCTCACCCATTTTGGATTGAAGAGGAATATATATTTCAATAAATGGGCGAGTAACACGCAAAAAAACAGTGTCGATCAGCCCTTAAGCCACCCAAATTTCAATTAACTTGTTCACTAAGATTGACTGATACACTGTTCTAACAGGTTGTCTAGTCAGGGAAGATTATAGGCAAAATCCAATATCATAGCTGCAATGTGGACAACTTAAAAAAAAGCTATAATAAGTTATTAACCAAAAACCATTTATTTGCTTAAATTATAATTCTTTTAGCCTTATTAAACTTTTAGCCTTATTAAACTTTTAGTGATAAATAACTAGATATGTGGATATATATTGTAGATAGATTTTTAGATCGATAGATTGAAGTCAGTTAGGAATTATAAAGCTTTTAAGGGGCTCCATGTGTGTCCCGCAGTGCTGACCTATGACTGCCTGAGGCCTAATCATTTATTTCCCCTGTGACACGGAGCTAATACATCAGGCCGGGCTAGATCGGCTCTGTTGTAGCGAGAACAGATGGGTGTGATTTGTGGTCAACTTTCTAACTGTTCTGATAGACACTGGGTGGCTGGGAGGAGACTAATGGCCTCCAACAGGCGGACATGTTGAGCTGAGATCCGAGTCCTTAAAACAAGTCAGCATAAGTATATTTGGTTTCTATTTAATTTCAAGTGAAAAATTTGCCTCGGTTTTGAATCACATTTTCAATCTGCAAAGGACAAGAATGGTACATACACGTTTCACACACAAATAAGAATATTCAACAAGGCAAATTCTAACAAGCCAAAACAAACTCTGTGCTTTCAACATTAATGCGGTAATATGCATGCTGTGTGTAGTAGATGGCTGCTTACTTATGGTCCACTATGGTGACTCTGGAGCCTGGTATCCCCAACACAGCACAGCTGTTGAGAAGTTCTTGTTTACGCTGAGCTCCTTGATGGTAGTAGTTTCCTGGATAATATAAACAGATTTGGCTATAGATGTACCGTAATGAAAGGAAATAAAAATAAATTAAAGTCTAAATTCTGTTAGCAGATTCTGTCCAATTCCTCCAAATCTAAAAATTGAGTGTTTCACTGTGGGATGTTTAAAGTGGCCTTAAAGAAATAGTTACAGCGTACAAGGTAGCTACATTTAATTTTTCATTTCATTTTGAATTTTATCTTTACTTATCATGTGTAATGTATTGTCTTGCTTTGCTGAGCTGTGGTTGTTTTTTTCTGGTATTATGTGCTAAGTGTAATATGTTTGTAATGCTGTCTTGCTTGCTGTCTTCTTGTTTGGCTATTATTTTGTGGAGTGTTATGTGTTCTACAAGAGAACTAGAATGGAAATAAGCCTTTGACTTTATTGTGTTTTCCTTTGCAATGATTTTTAATGCGTGTATTGACGACAGTGTCTTCTCTGTTTTGTAATGATGAAATACATTCCTTCATTCATTCATTGTTTTTTCTTTAGCTGGGTAATAAAAATAGTCCTCTAAAATCAGTTAGGTTGGATCAAAATGAAATACAGCATTGTACAGACTAGAAACATGTTTAATTTGTGTTTTTAGTAGTTTTTTTTTTTTACCAGTACCTCAAGCAATGTCACCTTTTGGACATTGAGTAGGTTGGGTGACGATGTGTCATCACAACGTTGAGCATAGAGCGAAAAGCTAGATGAGAATCTGTCTGCACCTTTCTTTCTTTGACTATTATATTTTACCTAAGATTTAACTAAATCACATGATATGATATCATTGCAAACTCGACTGGGGAAAAAAAAACAAGGCCAGATTTCCTAACTCTAACAATAGCTGACAATTTAAACTGATTAAGTCACTCAAAAATTATACATCAAAGACCAACAAACAACTTCCTGGATATTGTTGGCTGTTATTATGTGGACACAGCATTGTGTGGTTTCAAATAGAAAAGGATTTCAGCTATCTTTCACTTTTAAATGAATAGTAAAAACTGTTTAGCGCACCTCAACTACCAGCATTATGCAGTTATTCAGTCAGACACAGTCGCTCATGTAGCATGAATGTGATGTTTTGCTCAGTGGTTGACAAGCAAAGCCACTGTATTGGGAGAGGTGCTTTTTCATTTTCATCTAAAATGCATCATACTTCTAAGCTTTGTTTACCATATTCAGTTAAATCTAATGGGTGAACCATGAAATTTAAACAAGCTAACGTTAGTTAGCTGCAAGCCACGTGATCAACACGTATCTCTCTGAAACTTAACACTGAATTCTTAACATTATTTACGCCAACAGTAGTATGCTGTAGCTTTACCTTCAGACAAACACAGCAAATGAACGCTGGCATTTAACTCAACGAGCCGTATGATCGTTGGCGCGAAGAACATACATTCATCATCCGGATGCGCAGTTACAATCAGAGCTCTGATATCCGCACCGTCTAGTTCTCTGCCAGGAGAGACGTGCAGTACATGTTTCAACGACTTTACCAAAGTGCGCCGGTGTCGATTGTAAATGCATTTTATCCCGACAAAATAGGATAAAACTATGAAGACAACCAGGTAAACACTCATTATTTTGACCGTTACCGTAAACAATCCGTGTAAAGACAGAGGTCTAACGTACAAATGGTTCCACTTTTACAAAAATATGCATTTTTTTCTGTTAGCTTATATCCAACGTCACCCATTCTTAGAGAATGCAATAGGTATCATAACTAAGTCCAAAAAAGCAATGGCTGCCCATTGGTAGTCCTATAACGGTGTGTTTTACTCACTTGGAGTCACCTTCGCTTTCTTAATTCATTTGAGTTTAAATCAACTTATTTGTGGAACTAACACGTGAAAAGACACTAAATAATCGTCTGACTTATTTGAATTAAGACTGCCTTGAACATGTATTATAAAGTTTCATGAATCATGCCAAACTGGCTTTGCTGTAAAAGTAAAAATTACAAACACCACGAACATTACCGTGTTGGAGGGGACCATTTAGCTGTCGCACAGTATTGTCCTTGCAGGTGCATAAAAATCAAAATTGAAAACAATACATATTAATCAAAAGAGTGACATAACAGTCCCACCTGTTTCTTAAATCAGTCGATAATAGTTTTCTTTGTAGGTGAAATTTGTAGAGGAGCATTAGTACCCTGTGGATCCAACCGAGTAGGGACAATTTATTTTACCCTGTCAGGATACCGACCGACAAATGCGGCGCAGCCTTCAGTCTGCCTAGTCGTCCACAGCTCACGTCCCGCGGATTTACAATCAACAATTGACATACAATTCTGCCCTGGGATACCTTTCTCTCCCATCGGTATATTTTCTAAATATGAGGTGAGTGCATATCGCTTATATGCAGCAAAGCAACATGTTTAATTAACACGCTATTTAAGCGCCCGGGTCTACGCTGAAAATCTGCCTTGCAAGATGGCGACGTGGTTGAGAATTCAAAGGTGAAATACGGGCTAAGTTGGCTAGCTAGCGACAACAACAACATCTTAAACGTCGTGTTATCACGTTAAAGTGTAAATGTAGCATAGACTTTAAAATGTGCCTTAAATAGTCTACATGTTTATGGTGCATTTCCGGAAAGGCTCTCTGTTGTTGAGACGGACCCATCCCCCAAGATAAGCTACAAATCCCACTGCGTTGATATGACTGTATGCTGTAAAAAGACAACAATAACAACACATAGCAGCAGTATTTCTCACTGCAAGGCATCGTATGTGGACATGGAGTTCTCCATGGCGACTGGGTTTACAGAGAAATCGCCACAGAGACTATGATATATGATCGCTAAAAATGAACTTCTCAAAGCATGTCACCGTGAAACGACGAAGACTGACTAAAAGCAGAGTCATTTTTATAACGTGAGGCTGCATCTCTTAAACCACGTCGGAAAATTCAATTAAAGACTGCTGAAATACAGAGGAAGGGGAACACCCAGGAGCGAATGTACTGAAGTCACAGTTTATTTTATCTACATTCATGCTCCACGTTCAGGCGGACAAAACAGGGATACAACTATAACTGTATCTGTAAATGGTCCATTAGATGATTCCCACCGTGGACTTTGCAAGTTATCGCAAAAGGAGGAAGTGACAAAGCTGAGAAGCACGTCATGGATAATCAGGTCACTAACAAGGGTTGCAAAAACTGATTCTGAGGATATGTGTATCAATATTATCCAGCTTACACAGTTGCTTTCAAGAAAAAACAAACATATATTCATGGGTTTATTTTCTCCCTTTACTGGAAGGATGCTGTGACACAGGCCTGTACCAAGGAGGTCTGCTTATTCCCTTTTTCCATCGGGAGCACAGAGGAACGAATAAGGAGATTGGAATACATGAAAAAAATTTGTGGATGATTTGCGTAAGGAGGAAGACGTCATATGAAAGATGACAAAGTCCCTAGCAGCATCAGTGCAGCAAACTTGTTTCCGGTTTAATTGATTGCCAGACATGCTGGTAAATATTTGCTTTATAGTACATCTCAAGTTCCTCATTTTAAAGCATGATATTTATTTCGTAGATGTAATCGATGACATTAGATCGGCCAATTATTTTTTGGTGCGTCAATAAAACTCAGGCTAGAGATGGCTCAAATTATATCAAGTTTACAAAGCATTAGCATCATGTCAAGCGGCAATGGCAGATGTAGAGCCCCCAGAACACAGATGCATACTATGGATTCTTTAGATTAATAACAGAAAGAGCCTAAAACAGGGTGATTTTTGTTCTAAATCAACCTGCAGTAACTTTAACTCTCCTCGTTTGGTAGCATGTTTTTGCTACCAATAAATAAATCGGACCAAATACAAAATCTTGTGTGTTCGTTCAGTTGCCAAGTACTGGGATATACAAGCCATCTTTATTTAGAGACCAGACATTCAGCTAAAATGATTCCAGTTCTTCCTTACTCATAGGTCTGGTTCTCTGTACATTGCTTAACTCATCCAGGCTCATATCATATTAAGCTGCTAAAAGAAAACTTCCTCTTTTCCATCCAGCCAACATTAGTGAGATGCAAGTGGATTGCTTTGTTAATCGTTGATAAAATTCTGTCAGCTAACACTGGGATGTTTATTCTGCTCTGATGGCAACATGAGTGGAAAACTGCAACCATGATCATTGCTCATGCAAATGGTTGTCATAACATGCAAAGGCAAATGGCACCTTTTTACCACAACTGTGCAGCAGACGTTAATTTAAAAACTGAGGAGTTTATCCAATCAAAAAACATTCAAATTAAGACCTGACACATGACAAATAATTGATTATAATATTAGTCTGTCTGACTAATAATTTGTTCTCATAGTTGGCTAAACTACTTCTAGATTTGGCAGTGGATATACATACCATTGGATTGGTTGGTTTAACTTACTTTCAAACAACATATAGGCATTGAAATCTTTTGTGTTAAAAAACACATGTGGTTAATATAACTAGACCGATATCTTTCAAATACTGATGGTTGATGATTCTATATCACAGATTAGTATTTGATTGAACAGCCTACAGTGTGTTGTCCCTTTGAAAAGCATGATCTAAATTTAACGTGAAATGTGTTCATATGCAAAAACAAAAATTTGACCACAATTCATTTTGCTTTCTAAATCGTTTACCATTAACATAAACAAGGATTATATACAAAATGCTTAATGCAGAGCTTTTGTGGATATGTTTATTCTAGATGTTTGAGGAAATTTAAAAAGATTTGGCTCTCAAATGCAGCACACTTGAAATAAGGCTGAAGTGTTCCATGTTTAACCTTTTGAATGTGGCAACAGATCAACATACATGTGAAATAGCTCTGACAGAAACATAAAATCCAGGCTTATTAAAAATGTAAAACAATCAAGTTTATGTTAAGCCATTTGTTTTTGAAGAGCAGGCCTTTTTTTAAAAAGATTGTATTCATGATATTTTGAGCATTTTTGCTTTATTAGTGATAGTGGTAGTGACAGCTGAAGACAGACAGGGAGAGAGAAAGCTGATGACATTCAGAAAAGTACCTCCAGCTAGCATCAAACCTGGGCTGTGGTGGTAGGAACTAAGCCTTGATAAATGGTACATGCTCTTCCCGGTGAACTACTGGGGTTCCCCATGTACCCTGTTTTTTTTTCTACCCATATGAAACTTTCCCAGAACTGCCGCTGCACAGTAAAGCCCATGTTGTTGTTGTGTACCAGCTGTTTTCAGATCATCCTTGCTCTTTTGGTTTCAAAGCGTTGACCTGTCAACATTTCTGCAAGGTAAATCAAGAACTTAGATTGGTGCATTTGGATATCATTTGAACCATAATACTTATGTTGGCAACAAGTGATGATGTCAGAAGGGCAGCACTTTAGGACTGTATCACCTTCATGGAAACGTAGAAAAGTGACCAAAGGTGATGGACTGTTACACTGGCTTTCTTGGCCAAATAAAATCAGTGTTTGCTCAGATTTGTGTTGCTCCCTCTTGTTCTCAGCGTTTACACTATAGGCACTATATGTGTCACACATGACACATTGCTCATCTCCTGTTCTACACTTTCTTTCTGATGCTAAAGTAGAGCTCTAAATATTAAAACCATAGAACAGTTGAAAGAAAATCAGTTGCCAGCTCTTTTGAAAATCATTCCAGTGATTTTTCAGGAAACAGTTAGCAGTTCGAACTTCTTTATCCTTAAGAAAGATTTGCTGCTCTTTCTTTGTCATTTATAAAAGTAAATGAAGAGTCTTTGGGTTTTGTGCTGTTGATTGGACAAAAGTAGCTATTTGACTTTGGACGCTGTGGAATATTGATTAGCATTTTTCACGTTTTCAACATTTTGTAAACTAGACGATTAATAAAATAAAAACGATACATCTTGAAAATAATTGGCAGATTAATCGTTAATGAAAGTAACATTTATTTGCTGCCCTATGCTGCAGCAGCAGGTCTCTCAATCAGCAGTATTTTTTGACAATACAATCAAATATTGTCAAAGTTGGTATGAATGCACCCAAGTTGGCTGAATCTGCTATTTTTAGATATTTTTTTCATGCAGAAATCTGTTTAAGAGGCTTTGATATATTCATCTTTATATGTAAAAAGTGACTTTAAAAAAAAATAAATGTATTTTATGTTTCGGTCTTGGTGCAGGTGGTTCGTGTCTCCGAACATGGTCTAGCTAAAATCTCTGATCAGTGAAGCAGCAGCAGCGGCCCACTAGCACTGAGCCAGGATGTCCAGCAGCTCGGGCTACCCCCCCAGCCAGGGGAGCTTCAGCAGCGAGCAGAGCCGATACCCGCCACATTCTGTCCAGTACACCTTCACCGGCACACGGCACCAACAGGTAAATCCTTCCCTCTGCACTGTTGTATTTGAGATAACAGTTGTGTCCTACAACATTAAGGATGCAGTGGGTCAGTTGCTCTCAAAGGCCACTCCTACAAACTGCGAGTTCGAGCCACAAACTTAAGGCTAACCACTGATAGCAGTTTTGGGTACCAAAACATCTATTGAAAGCTTTTCCTCTGTAGCGTTGCTGGATTGGTAAGGAAACACGTTTTGCACATAACTCTCTGCCCACATGGCTGTTTCATCCCGCTAGGTTTGATCATTCTCACCAGTTTAGTTTTGTGACTTTGTTGTATGTCTCAGGTATGTCCACTCCCGTCGATGTGTCCAATGTTACACATGCATGTACCCCTTCTTCTGTAGATGCTCAATGCCATTCAAAAGAAACAAGCCTCGATGAAATTAGCTGCAGCACAGTGATTTCTCATGCACATTTATCGCAGCCTTATCACACTGGTACGGAGCAGCTCTGCACTGCTGTCCTCACTGGCTGGCAAAGTTTACATCGTCTCTGAGCTGAGGTGGCCCTTTTCTCTTCCATACACTGTGGTTCCTCCACGATGTATCATGGCTCTCATAAGTGGCCCCGGATGTCCGATTCCAGTTTTACACAACAAAAATACCCCTCTAAATCTGTCAAACAAGCATACATTAAAATGCAGATAAGTTGTATGAACACCAGCCCTAGAGCAGGCAAAAGTACCTGTTTTCTTTGGTAATGTAGCACAGTTTTTAAAAGTATTTGTGTCTTTCTACTGCATAGATAGACCAAAGGGCCATCTATCAAGAAGTGAAAGTGTAACATAGTATACAGTAGGTACCATACAATGATGGATGATTTGTGGCAGATTCAGGCCTGATTTTCTGATGAAAGTATTAGGGCATTTGTTAAACTCACAATTCTTGGCTTTTTTAAACTTAAACGTGAGAGATATGTGTTTTTTTTTTGTTTTTTTTTACTGCAGCCCATTGCTATATATGTGATTATTTACAGTCAATGCTGCACACTGATGTAGTACTTTTATATTTTCTTTCAATCACGGTCTTGGAAGTCACTCAGTACTTCCATGTGTGGTAAGCAAGAGTCACGCTAGCATTCAAAACAAGGATCATTCCTTTTATAATGATGATTGATGATTTCATGATTTGGGGCTCCAGTGATACAAACTAAAACGGATCAGGTCCATGTTGAGCAATACCGATGTTGGCTTGCATGAAGAGTTTTTGCAGTGAAGCAGATATGCTGAACAATGTCATTCGGATGCACTCTAAACCTGTTAATGGTTATCTGGATCCATAATGTGTTTCAGCTGACCTTTTCGTGACTGATATGCAGCTTCCCACACAAAATAATTTGGGGGTGGTAGTGGTGGCAGCACCACCAAGCTTGCCATGTTTGATGTGACTTCAGTCTAAGGGCTCTCTGTTGCTGCAGCTGTAACAACATTTTCTCTATGTAGGAAAACTGCAATTGAAATGTAACTGATTGAGTTTTCGGACAAAGTAAAGTGTAATTGAGTTGAATAAATAATCAGGATAATCACAGTGTCTGTACTAAAAAAATATTTATGATATTCAGTTCAGTCATGCAGCTTTATAAAGTTTGTATAATGTTTTATTGCAGCTCACTTTTCAGTTGAATTTTGATTTGACTGTTGTAAAAATTGGATTGTGTTTCTTAGCCATTTTGGATGACATAACATACTTCTTAGAAGTTTACTTTCACAGAAAACTGTCAGCAGTACATTTCTGGGCATTTGGATTGTTTGCCCTAAATCTGGGAAAAAACTGGAGTTTTCCTGTAACTGCATTTGCTTGGTCAGGTTTGTTTGGAGGTCACGCTGTGCTGATAACATTTGGTTGTTCTTTGCCCAATAGATTTTTGATAAAATCTTTGGAGTATTGAAAGGGTTTTAATCAATCGTCTGACCGACGATGAGCTGTTTGAAAGAGGGGTGAAGACTTACCCCACTACCAGGCCCACTGTGTGTCATTACATACATTTGTTTGATATGGTAGTGTGGTATTCTCCTCTTTTTGTAAGGTACATGTGGATCTCCTCCTTAACTGGATGATTAATGTGTGAACCTTCTTATTGCAACATATGGGGATCAGCTCAGATAATTCATGTTTAATATCTACCAATTAGACCTCCAAATGCAGACATTGTGTGTCACACTCAGAGCTGCAGTTGTACAGTTTGTCTCGGAAATCTATGTTATTAGATTGAGCGCAGCAGATAGCTTTTAGGAAATGTGGTGGACAAGGAGGAGAGGCCGATCGATACTGGATTTTCTGGGGCTGTTATCAGCCAGTATACACACATTCTTTGCAATGATAAGTAATAGAAGCAAGCAGAGTATTTTACGGGGGGTGACATGCAACGAATTTCCCTGACCAAACTTGAGCTGGGGATGTTACAATGAAATAGTCATCGCCTTTAGTCCCTATGCCTACCACATAATCTATGTAGTTACTTGAGAGGGGATAGAAAACCTGGCACCCAAATAGATGCTTTGGGTACCAGCTACACGTATAAAGCATGAATGAAGCAGCCAGCATAGACGACTGTATAGATTAGATCTAAAGTCGACAGGACTGATAGCATGATTTGGTTGTTCTAGTTCCAGCTTTGCAGAATCTCTCTGTTCATACTGTAATGACCTTGATCAGATTTCCTTACAAAATTGTTTTGCACCTCTTTCAGGATTTCACCGTCCCGGACTATAGGACTCATATGCAAGATCCACAAGGTCGGAGAAGACCATCTTTGCTATCTGAATTCCACCCTGGAACTGAAAGGTAAACGGTTCACTTGAAATATCCAACATTCTGCCTGAAAATCTGATAATAACTGCATCATCATATGTGCCAATGAGTTAAAACAAAAAAAAACTTTAATAGCACACTCTGTGTTTTAGAGTTGTTTTTCCTTTTGGTCTCCCTCAGGGGTGCTGTCCCCAAATTACAGTTTGGGAATGGTATATCTGGCCCACCGGATGTTGCCTCTGACATGAATTTCTTGTTTACTGTTCCTCAGGCCTCCAGAGAGACGCCATGGTTACGAACAGCAGTTTCACTCCATCACATCCCAGTCTGAGCATGAGGCCTTGGAGTCTAAACGCCCTCGCATGGAGACTGTTGCTGAGTCTCACATCAGCCGCAACAATCCCACAGCTGGGGGAATTGTCCTGCCCCTAACCCATGCAGTACAGGACGGTTTAAGAGCCACTGTGGATGTTAAAAAGGTGGGCCCTATTCTTCTTAATTTACTTTTGCAAACTAAGAATTCACATTGAGTTTCACTAGTGTTTTTGTCCTCACAGAGACAAACGTATACTTACTGCAGTGCACCACTGAACTACAACATTGTTTGTAGCCGTAGCACCATGTCACTGCCCTAATAAAGAAAAAGGAACTTGTAACTTCTCTGTGTGATATTATAAAGTCACAATGTGTTTTTGTAAACCATCTGGAAATACTGTCCCCTCCAAAAAGTAGGACCCTTCTGATGGCGCTTAGTTTGAAAAATTATTGTGGGGACTGGGTGCATCATATTGTTTGCACAGATCTTATGCTAAATTGCTTCATAGGCTAAATGAACGCTTTTGTTTTTGCCAGGAGTCTCAGTTCAATGTCAAAGTGGAGTCCCCGTCCCCAGGAGGACATGCGCTACACATGGGAGAAGAGCAGGACACGTCTCCCTCAAAACTTTCCAAGGAGGAGCTGATCCAGAGTATGGACCGTGTTGACAGAGAGATTGCAAAAGTGGAGCAGCAGATTTTCAAGCTGAAGAAAAAGCAGGTTGGTTACAAAGTAAAGCCTTTAGTCTCTGAACATGCATCAAACACGGTGGATGTTGTGTAAGAAAAATTGGCACAAGTAACAAGTTCACTTGCTATTTTAATTAAGCAGTGAACTTTGCGTTTACTCTCTCTAATGGTAATAGTTACAGGTTTGACTTGGCCTGGTGGGGTCAGGGTTTTGCTTTTCCATCACAACTGGGCTACCTGCTTGAAGGTGTGTCTTAAACCAGTGATGCACTTCTACCAATCCGCAGTAGTATCGAAGAATCACCGCTATCAAAGTGGCTTCACTAATTCAGTTACAAACATGTTTCATTTACTATAACTTCTTCACAATAAACCCCCCCGTTAGTTAGTCACTTAATATGAAAGTATTCAATATAAAGCAGCATTACAGGAAATGTTGTGTTTTCAGCAGCAGTTACAAAACATTAAACATGCAGTGTTTCCCATACATTGACGAGACTGTGGCGGCCCGCCATGGTCTAGATATGGAATGTGAAAAAATACTTCCACCTTTCTAATGCATACCGACATTTCAGTCAGTCTCTTTTGTTTGCATTACTTTTAATGACTTCAGGGCTGTATTAGTGAAAAAACTAGTAATATGAAGCTGTTTTTGAACCTGAAGCAGTGCGCCTCACGCCCTCGGAGGCTCCTCCACTTGCACACACACACACGGTGACAGATGGTGGGTCTGTGTGCCGCTCCGAAGCAGCCATGAATTAGTTACAAAATGACAAAAATGTCGCCTATGACTGACTGTTACAGTGAGTTGAAGAGTATCAGAAACATCGAGTTTGTTATTGTGTATTCACAAAAAATCCGATTTCTTGTAAAACCGTTGGCATGAATAAATCCAGTGTTAGAGAAAGAAAATATTTTACCGTCGTCTTCCACCGCAGTCCTTGACGTTAACTAGCATGTTGGATTTTTAGCTTGATACTTGGCTAGAGGATTAAAATGGTCACATAAATAACTCCTCTCTTGAAACAAATAATAAAAATAGTATTTCTGCAATAGCAGACGAATCTTCATTCCAAGCCCATGCAGAGTTCATGATGGCTGTGTGAGAGCATTATAACCAGAGAAAAAAAATGAAATTCTCGAAGTAGCTTATGAGATAAGTATAAATATTACAGTATGGTGACCCAAACTGCCGCCCAGCGCCATAGTCTCAGAACATACTGTGGGAAACACTGACATGACTCCTGAAACAGCTGAAAGCGAACACGACGAGACGGTAAATCACAGCAGATGCTTGCACAGTAAAACTGGTAATGGAATAGCAAATCAGTGTGGCTAGGTTTGGGACGGTACGGCGTAAAGTGCTAGTGGGAAAAACGTCAATAGTGAGGATGCTTCTATTAAGTCCGCCAGGCTAACTTGTCCACAAGTCCCACATTGTATTAAGTGTGATTTCCAATTCTTTTTTATTGATTTGATTTGTTCTCTGAGAGTGCCATAGTTTTGTTGACTGTTGATTCCTGCCACTTTCTTGCACTCCGTATATTTTCAAGCTTTGGAAAAGTGCATATGCTATTTTTTTTTTATTATGAAGAAGGTCTAGTAGCCTTATAAATATGTGAAAGTGTCAAACTGCTCAATCTGCGCGAAATTACACACAGATGGTATTCCACGCCTTCAAATGAGCCCCCGAGGATGCGTAAAGGTTTTGATCCAATCACTTGGATAGTCGGCAGGCTCAGCAGTGCCCCTAAACGTCCATGGTTAGTAGTTAGCGAATGCTAATGCCTGTTGGAGCAGACTGAGCTTTTTTGGAAGGGGGCCTTAAAGAGACTAAAACAGAATGTCGGACAGAAGTTGATGCAGCATATAAACATTTTCTAACAGGCACCCAAAATGTCCATACTTTTAGCATAATGTGGGACCTTTAATCAGCCCACGGTTGTACTTTGTTTGCATCCAAATAGTTTGAAAGCTTCTCACCAGGACTGTAAGATGCTTTAACAGATGTGGCTCAAAAATCTTGTGTTATCTGCTGCATGTCATGTAAGATGCTCTTAAAAACTGAATGTCTACAGCTGCAGACTTTTTTTTTATTCAGCCCATCTCCCTGTCTTGATTAGCTTGTTTTTAATCTAGATTTTGGCTGTTTTTCTCCAGCTATCTTTTGTGGAATTCCATCTCATTAGATAGGAATGTAAGCTGAGCTTTACTGGGAGAGAACACTTCTCAATTTTTCAGTCTGCATTTATCCAAGATTTTCAGGGATTTATTTGTTTATTTGAGGCATTTCATGAACTGATAATCTCATCCCTGTAACCTGTAAGTTTATGTAACCTTTAACTTGTAAACATTGCCCTATTAAACACTCACCAGTTCAGCTTCTCTGCAAGCATCAGCATTCTCAACGCCAGAAACCTTCAGTGCTGTCATAAAAGATTGTACTTGAACAAGCCCTTAGAGAGTAATCTGATAATGCCTGCATGGGCCTCAGATATAGATCAGTGTAGATGGGGCTGTGTTTTCCACTGTTTTTCTTGCAAGATACAGCATGTTTAAATAGGTCATGTATATAAGATAGCAAAGGAGCCCCCACGTATGTTTTTGTATGTATTTAATGTTATTTCTTGTTTGCTATTGGTGAAATTGTTTTGTGTTGGTGTTGTTTCTCAGCAACAACTGGAGGAGGAAGCAGCAAAGCCAGTGGAGCCAGAAAAGCCAGTGACCCCTCCCCCAGTGGAGCACAAGCACCGCAGCATAGTCCAGATCATCTACGATGAGAACAGGGTTAGTCACTGCTGTAAAGCATCATCTCATCTCCTCACTTCTGCTTGGCCATTTTGTGTTTTGAATAGTTTCAACTTTTTATTTTATGCATCATGGCTGTGTGTCCTCAAAGCAAAAGGGCTATACTTTTTTCCACCAGCCCAGGTTAACCTGCTTAAACCGCGTGGAGGCTTGCCAAGCTGAGAACACATGCGTCCGCTGTGTCCTCAGCAGTGAATAACCGTGGCGACCATGGCCAACCAGTGGCAGTCTCCCCTCTCCAGCCATTAGTTTAGCATTAAATGGTTTAACATGTGTCTTAAAATCTGTCTGTGTTCAGCTCTCTCCTTGATTCCAAAAAGTCGTGACACTGTGAAACCCAAATAAAAGCCTTTTTGACCTATATTGAATTGAAACTGAAAAAATTACTCAGTCCAGTTTGCTGTGGAAATATGCTGGAATGTCTGGTGGCTTTTGCATGTTTTTATGGCAGGAGTGTTTAAAAGTAACCATGATTTACTGAAGTGTAAATTCCTCATATGCTCTTGTTAAAATCAGTTGAAAATGTATTAAACCAAATTTTAAACCAAGGGCAAAGACGGGCCTCATTATCTATATTTCAGCTGAACAATAGGGAAGTGAGTGTGTGTTTATGGAGGTCACTGAAGTTCATGTCTGTCAGACAATGTTATGGTACGAGAGTGCTGAGACACGCCCTCCTTCTCAGTCAGCCATTAACCCTTTAGGCTGCAAAGCTGCTCCAGCTCAGTGCGCAGCATTTAGTCTAGCAGCTGTGGTTGTTTGTCTCAGTCTGTAAATGTAGGCCTGGGAAAACTGGAAAATCAAGAGTTCTTCAGAATCAGTCTCATGATCTTACAATTGCAATGATAAACTGTTGCTGCTGTCCCCATTAATTTTGCTGCAGTTGGAATCTTTTCTCCTTTTTCCCCCCTTTTTTTTTAGCGTATTGCTTCTTTCTGGCAGATTCAACTGCTCACTTTTCAAATGTATTAATTGCAGTAGTTCATACTGAAAGAGCAAATTAAATGCATCTAAAAATGATTACGTATATTTTTTCATTATTTAGTGCCCAAATGTATTATCTTTAAATTGACAGTTTTTTCCTGAGTCATTGCCCCTTCGTCTGTGTGTTACAGATCACAACATAACTGTACATACATTGCTGTACAAATGGTCAGATGTTGCATTAATGTCATGTTTAGCTATTTTTGAAGAATTTGCTTCCATGCTTTAGCCACTAAAAAGTCTCATAAATATTATATTTCTTTTAGAATAACTCACATACATTTTCTTTCCATGTGACTTTGTTTTCGAATATGTTAGTAATTAAGATATGAACTCTTTCTTTTTTCTAGAAAAAAGCTGAAGAGGCCCATAAAATACTGGAAGGTCTTGGTCCTAAGGTTGAGCTGGTACGTGATCTATGGTTGAAAATAGTTTTTGCCCTTGCATGAGCTTTCAAGAAGAAGTAATACTGAGTTCAGTTGCAAGTTAGATATTATTGCTTGCTTAATAGCTAATAATTAATCCACTACCTGTTCCTCTTCTGCTTTTTCACCTTTAAGCCTCTGTACAATCAGCCATCAGACACAAAGGTGTACCATGACAACATCAAGACGTGAGTATCTACATTTCTTTCTTTTTTCTTCTTTTTTTTTTTTATAGATTCATGTCATCAACACCTGGAGGTCTTACACAGTGCTGCAGACATGATGCTTAACACACTAACACAATACGAACCATCTCAGCTGAGTAAAGTGTTAGAGGTAATGCTGACCTCGGCAAGATAAACCCAGCTGAGAACTGTCTAATCTGATTGCTGAGTCACCCAATTGAGTTGCCCTACTGACAGCAAGGAGAGTGACAGAGAATGGAAGTGTAAGAACGTCCTTGTGTCTGCATTAGGTATGTTTTGGAGTAGGGTTGTGTCAGGGGGTTGAAGGCCAGGCTGTCTAGGATCAAGCACTTATCAGTGTGTACCATGAGTGCGGCCCATCTGGCTCAGGTTTTTATCGGGACCAGTCAGACCACCTCTGTGTGAATCTGCTCTACAGGCCACACTGTCAGGGTCAGCTCTTTCACTGTTCTGTCCCCACAGCCACCATCATGTGTAAACACAAGAGTTCCCAGTATTTTGTACCTTCCACATTAAAGATAAACAATGATATGGCCTAATGGTTTTTGGTGGGAGCTCTGTTTCTCATTTAATTTTTACATTTATCAAGGTACACTTGCATTTTGCAACTTTGTATTGTATTGTACTCTAAATACCACACTACTTCTGCGAATAAACATTTTAATATTTTCATTTCACTGAATAAATGTTTTTCTCTTTTAGCAACCAAGTCATGAGAAAGAAGCTGATTTTGTTTTTCAAGAGGAGGAATCACGCTCGTAAACAAAGGGTAAGTGTCCCTGCTGTTAGGAAAGCACAGTGGAAGTTGTGGTCGCCACATTAGCGGCACCGCCTGTTCCCATGCTCAGTATAGCTTTCACATACCTGACTGTTTGGACTTGGTGACCTCAGTTTACATCTTTTGATCTGTAGCTTTCCTGTTTACTTAAAGCTACAGAATATTGTTGTCAATATACTAAAATGTTTGTATTTTTTGCAAATTTGAACTGCAAAAGGTATGCATGAAAAAATTAATATAACACATATTTGATCTTGACACCCATGTAAAATATCCATGTTATTGGACATAATGGACATCTAATTGTAGGTCATAATGCATAATATATCGAAATTTGGGAGCGCAGTTGAGGATAATGGGAAATATTTGGGCAGGTCATAGACAAATTGAAATTTTGACCCTATAGTGAAAGTTAAGGGATCACCAGAGTTATTGTAATTCAATATAATCTCTGAACTTTAGCAGTCAATCCAATCATTTACGCAAAAATGTCAACCTCATGCTTGGGAAATTGGCAAAATCAATAGAGTATTCTCTGGGATCATGAGAGTCTACAGAAGCTCATGGCAACCCATCTTTTAGTTGTTGAGATATTACAGTCTCATTCAGAGTGATGAACTGACTGACCTACACTGCCAGGAGCCACATAGCAAGCATTGCTAATAAAAATAATCCACTGATGTATTTACAGTCTGGGAAACGCCTCAGTTTCCTCTGTTTGTTAAAAAAACATTGTGTTGGCCAAGAGTTGCTTTTAAATGCAGTATAATAATAAATACTGTCACATCAAAGAACAGATCTGAGAAATAAGATGGCCAAATTGCTGTCGTTCTTATCAGTTACCAGTAATTTAAAGATTTGAGAGTCCCCCCATTTTGAAACACTTGGTTCAGTTTGTGTTGCCATGGCTCAGTAGTCCCACCTTTCTCTGGCTGTTCCCTGTCAGGGTCAGATGGGCCTTTTGAACAATGGCAGAGTGCACATGGCCACATGCCAAGAGGAAGGTGAATTGTTTGCTCCTGGCAGCAAAGTGGAAATGAGGCTGTATTGTCCTCTTTCCTTATCAGAACTTGACATTTTAACTCTTACACCTCTGGAATTGATTTAGTTTTATGTTACCCTACGCTTTACAATAACCAACATTAATAAATGGTAGATTTGTAGTTAGTTAAACTTAAATTCATAATTATTTCACTGTTAACAAACAATAAAATCCAATTAAACAGGCCAGTTGTAAATACATTTTAAATGAAATGCACATTGAGCTGATAATTGATGATGAGCTTTATTAAGTAGTTTAGTTGTATCAGGACAAACTGTGACTGGGTCAGGACATTGAATTATGCAACTTGGCAGACGGGCGTAACCCACAATAAACACCACCAAATCCTAAACAGCTTGTACTCTCTTAACTCTGCTCTCACTTCAACTGTCTTTACCTGTCTGTAAAAGAGCGTGAACACAAATGTAAACAGAAGCTTAATCCGCATCACTGACTGTGCTAACAGGTGTATGTCAAAATTGCAGCGTCTGATGCACGCAAGTTCCCCTACAGATGATCGGAATTAAAGACGTCATGGTAGCTCGATTTGCCTGATGGGTCAATTTTAATAATTGTTTTTTCATTATTTGCATCTGCTTTGTCTCTTGCACTCTGTGACCTAGCAACCACATCTATTATACTCTCGTTAGCTCTCTTTAGCTCTGTCTAAGCTTCATTAGAAACACAAGATTTGATTTGATTTCATCATTGTACAGAATGCATTTGAACGGTGCTTATTTGAGAATAGTTTCTCTTTTTCAGCACACTGTATTTGAGAGTTTTTCCTCTCAAAACAGCCTTTATTTTTAAGTAAGTTATCTGGCAGCAAAATATTAACAGAAGATCTCGATGCTCTTTTAATTTACACAACAGTCCATGAAAATGCAAGTGTTATTATTTGAGATGTATCTCTCCTGATGTCTGATATATATTCTTGCACTATCTGGAAGTTTGTTTTGGCTTTAACTGTAGCAAGTCACACCCACTCAATTATGTGTGTTGTGCACGCAGGAACAGAAGATCTGCCAGCGCTATGACCAGCTTATGGAAGCGTGGGAGAAGAAGGTGGAGCGAATGGAGAACAACCCCAGACGCAAAGCCAAGGAAAGCAGGACACGGGAGTACTATGAAAGGCAATTCCCAGAGATCCGCAAGCAGAGAGAGCAGCAGGAGCGCTTCCAGAGGTAATAGTCTTGACCTGCGCCTGGTCAACATCAAGTCATGATACTGTTATAGGTTTAATGCCCTGTGAGTTGACCCCAAGATAGGAAAAAAAAGGCTTTAAGTTGAATATCAGTCTGTTTCCATATAGCAGTGGCTTTCTTTTGCTAGCACTATGTTGGTCACATTATTTCAAATTGCAGCGCACAGAACTGAAATCAACACATTCTGTTTAAAACAGTGAAAGATCTGCTTTATGTGGGGAGGTGATCAAAGATGGAATGATAGAGCGAAATGATGTTCACACAATTTTTTGATGCATTAACAATGTTGACAAGAATTAGCCACACCCAGACATAAAAAAAAAACTCTCCTCCATTTTTAAGTTGTCTGTTCAGCTATCATCTAATAGGAGGACACTAGGTGGTGTGCGATGGCCTACATTGGTCAGAGGCGCATGCTGACGGGGTGCCTCTGAGAGGGTGGGAGACGGGGTGGCGGTCTAGTGTCTGGTTGTTCTGTGCGTCAATGCTTTGTGGTTACATTGAAATCTCCCAGAGTTTTCATGTCAGCACTTACAGGCTGCTGGACAGTAAAGGAGGAAGCAATTAATAGTTGTTCAAAGACACTTTTTTTTAATCCATTAACAGGTACAATGATTCTGTTTTATTAAGAGCCTTGAAAGTTCCCAAACTTGTCTCCGGTTGCTCATGTTAACAATTTGTAAAAGAACCACCTCCTAGTGACCTTGCAAATTTGATTTCATCTGAAAAGAACAAAATGTAACTGATTTAGTTTTTGTACAGGATACAAATAATGTGACATTTACGTAGTATGTGTTAAATTATAACATTTGTCTGTGTTTTCTGGAGGGTTGGACAAAGAGGAACAGGTCTGTCTGCAACAATTGCAAGAAGCGAGCATGAGATTTCAGAAATCATCGATGGACTCTCTGAGCAGGAGGTGGGTGCTACCTGGAGTACTATTTTTAAACATATTACATTATTATTTTATTATTATTTTTAGATATATTACAGTGTGGCAGTCAAACTACATATTAAGATGAAAACAGCCCAAATGGAAGTGAGACAGAATGTGTTTTCTAAGAGCAAGAGATCTCTGAAGCATTTCTCGCACTACACCATCATGAATTCACAGAGAAGGTGGTTTATTAAATAAGGTACACTATTCTCTATTGGACTAACTGTGGCTACTTTCCATGTCCATGTTCCACAGAACAACGAGAAACAGATGAGACAGCTGTCAGTCATCCCTCCCATGATGTATGACTCTGAGCAGAGGCGAGTGAAGTTCATCAACATGAACGGTCTGATGGACGACCCAATGAAGGTGTACAAAGCCCGGCAGTTCATGAATGTTTGGACCGAACACGAGAAGGAGATCTTTAAGGAGAAGTGAGTTGTTCTTGTTCCCATGTTGGCAGATGTCTGGGTCACAGTTTGTCCCCAAGTGTCATGCTGACATGTTTTATCGACCTCATGCCACCTTAGACTTACACCAATATATTTTTAGCTTTGGCACATTAGTAATGATTGGTATCTCTTTCTAGGTTTGTCCAACACCCCAAGAACTTTGGCCTGATTGCCTCCTATCTGGAGAGAAAGGTAAATTTCTGCTTGCAGTTTCACACGTTCTCATTTCATCAAACAGATTTTATTTCATTGATATTTTCAGGGCAGCACATTAAAGATGAACTTTCCCAAAATGAGACACACAAGAATCCATCGGGATTAAACCTCAAAGCTCTATATTATCACTTCTTAGAGTAAAATATGAACTTGTAATTGAGTCATGCAGGCTGTAGTGAAATGGAACATTTACAGCTGTGAATATTTATATTTCTTTTAAGGCCTTTAGAACTGCTTATACTGGTCTATTGTGTACAACAAGTGTTTTGTTTTTGTTTATAAAAAACAGCAATATCAGAAAATTCTACTCTCAAATAGTCCTGCACTCACTGGCCATATGCATGTAATCTTAAAGTTTTCGTGACTTGATGATTTTGACTAAAACAAGTAAACACTTGAATATATTCAGTATAGGTTCAGTGCCGTATATTCATAATAACACGCTATTTCTTGTTTCAGTGTGTTGCTGACTGTGTCCTTTACTACTACTTGACCAAGAAGAACCACAACTACAAGACGTTGGTGCGGCGAAACTATGGTAGACGGAGAGGAAGGAACCAGGTAAACATAAGACATCGTTTAATAGCCGTTTGCAGTAAGTTTATTCTGTGGTTGACAAGATGCTGGTCAGTTGGTCTCCGTCTTTGAAGCATTTATTTAGTTAAATTTAAGTGCACACAAGTTCTTCTAATGTGCGTCCCACATTTTTTATCTGACCAGACTTTATAGAGAAACAGAAGTATTTACAGGCAGTTTGCAGTGGAAACAGCCCTGTCAGGTGTTTGTGTGGTGTGATCGTATCGCATGCTGAGTTTGCAGTGTTTAGTTTGTCTGACACGTTTGCCACACCTGTTTCATATATCCATGTCAGGCTGACAGATCATGTTGTGTGTGACAGATACATGGGCCACACCTCACTCTCTCTGTAGTTTTAAGTACGAAGGATTTGGGCTGCATATCACTGACACTATTCATGGGTTAGTGAGTGCAACAGGATGCAGTCTTTCACAGCTTTTCTTGGATTACAGGCGAACAACTCTTGGATAATTGTGATATTGCTCAGTTTGACTTTCTTGTTGGTCAGTTTTCTCAAAGATACATCAGCATCAAAACAATAAAATATGCAAATGTGAACTTACCAAATAAAGTCAGAAATAAATTAAAAGAGCATTTAATCATACCAATTGGCGTTCGCACACAATATGTCCAGGATTTTGACATTTTCATTTGACAAAGTTTCGAGCCTGTTGAAGTCTACTAGTGTACAGCTGGGCCTTACAAGCAGGGTATCAATATCCTGCAATGGCTAAACTCTACTGACAAAAAAACTAGCAACAAAGACATCCATCCATTGACCCATGACCCCTGGATACTGTACCTAAACGCCAGATCTATCTAGCTATTCCACAGTGACAGTACCCTTTCATGTAAGCAGGGTTGTTGCTGGCTGGCTATGGGGTAACTAGGGACTGATCTTAACTCTCAGTAATATGCTGCATTTATTAACTGACACACTGTGAGCTGTACACTACATTACAGCCAGACTGACACACATACAAGTGGTGTGTAAAGGCCTCTATTGTAACTATAGACCACCAGTCTGGTTTCACTGGATTTTGAAAAATGGTTTCAAATTAGATCTGAAATAATCATCTAATGTCCGAAAATTGGTCAAACATTCATGGGTTCCAACTTCTCTGTTTTTTTTGCTGATTTAATGGGAGTTTTAAGAAACTGACTGGCTTCATTCACAATTTTTTTGTTGTCTATTTTATAGACAACACAGTTACTCACTTAAGCAAGTAAATGACCACTGATTAGTCAATTTTGAAAGGCACCATTGATAATATCCATTGCTTCCATGTTTCAGAGCCTTTAAAAACATTAGAATTTGCTGTGTTCTGCTCCTTTGGACAGACCCAGCATATATTTCAAATACACAGATAAAAGATCAGGCCAGGATATCAGACACTGCGTTTACATGCGCAGCTTAGTCAGGCTACAGCCATAGTTCGACTGTGCTACTCAATCGGACAACAGCAATTGTCCGAGTATACATGCCGGTGAGAAAATCGAATTACTGGGCCCGAAGCATGTCGAACCCCGATACGATAGGTGGCGCTGTACCAATTTCAGCTAGTGGTAATAGAGCCACCTCCGGCTGACCTCTTTACGTCACCAGCAACAACAAACTCTGCCTCGGCATTCGAGAAAGATGGTGTACGAAGAGCAGGACGAAGCTACATCTTTGTACATTTCGTATATGGTGTACATGATAATTCAACAAACTAGATTCACAATGGGGCTCTTTCCGGCAACAACACGACTATAAATTACATTGTCTCCTTCTACTTCAGGGTCACGGCCCCGGGGGAAAAAAATTAGAATCCAATCTGATGAAACGTATACATGCACGGCTAATGTGACTATCAATCAAATAATCTAGGTGTTTATAATTCGACTATGAGAAATCCGATCCGATTTTAGTCAGACTAAGGTGTATACATGCATTTTAAAAATCCGATCATAGTCAGACTAACCCAATAATTTGGTTTTCTTGAGTGTCATGTAAACGCACGGAGTAAAACTTTAGAGCAATTACCTCAACTGTGTGAACCTGATAAATGCCTTTCTGAGTCATGTAGACAGATTTCTGTTTGCAGTGTTTGTTTAACAGTGACGACAGCAACTCCCATGATCCCACTCCTCTTCACAACGTCATCAAATAGCATCATCTGTTTCATTGCATTGATTGAGAGATCCATAGTGGCAGCAAATACATACTCTGCATTTAATGCAGAGCAGTTAAATAAGTCCACAATTGTATCATAATGGAAAAAAATATTGAGTCATTTTGAGACAACCATCTGCTTGACCCCATTGATATATCTGCTGCATCTAACTACACCAGCTTTTACCGGGAAATATTTGTTGAAGTTCAACATGTTTATATTTCTTTCACAATTTGAATTGTGGAAAAAGTTAGTTCATTGTTGAGTCTTATAACCTAGTCTTTATAATTACCTACACTTTGAGTTGTTGATACATGGCATCAGCAGTCACTGTGAATTGTTTTCAAGGTCAGTAAACACAGATAATATTTGACTGGAATTTTTCCCTTTGGTCCGCGTCATGGAAATCATCCAGGTCATGTGGACCAGCATCAAACCATGGTCAGTGTGATGCAAACTGGCTCCACAAACATTTATCTGTCACACTATTGAGCATGGCAACAGACTTCTTCCTGTAAAGCCTCAGTGTGGAATGTGAATTTTGTAGATGCCAAAGTGAAAACAACAAACAGGCACATTAGTAAATGAATTCTTGTACACAGATTGTTGTTCCGGGCTTTATATAACTGTGGTCTTGAACCTAAATCTCCAACAAAAATACACCATCTCACAGGCCCATGCTGGTTTGCATTAAATATTAATTTCACTCATTCTGATGGCTGTTTTCTCCTGGCTTTTCCCTACTTCACTGATGTCACAGTCCTTGAACAGAACATTCTATGTCTGTGTCGACGAGTACATCTAACACAGTGGGTTGATTGTAGACTGTTTATTTACATAGGAGGAGTTAGAGGGCGCGAGAGTTCATGATTACAGCTTGATCACTAAGATGGCATTTCTCACTTTAACAAGTGACTGATAAAATGTCTTTGTGGGCCATTCACCTCTAGTTTACATGGTATAGTTCCACCAGAAGTTGAGAGAGGACATTTTGTTTTTCAAGAGTTGTATTTTGGGCTTTTTTTTCTTTTTCTTTTTACTTTTTTTTTTAACTTGTGGGGGAAAAAAGGCATTAAGGAAACGGGGGAGAGAGAGGATAATGGCGCTAACGATCAAGATCATCTGCTGGAATCAAACTGGTGATGGATTTCAAGTTGATTTAGACTTTAATTTTTAGCAGAGTGAGAAAATACCTTTCAGCATTCACAGCTTTTGAGCTCTTTTGTGCTAATTGAAGAAATGCTTTCTTTGTGTTCCTAAAATGTTCTTTTTACTTTTGCATGGATTTTGTCAGATTGGAACTCATAAGGACATTGGTTTACCATCGTTCTCACTTAATATAAAAGTGTGTTAAAGATAGTCTCTACCATCGTCTTGAGATTCAGGTCAGTTGCTTGACTGACTCCAGTGCTTTTTCCAAAACATATTGTGGTTGTTGAGAGTGTAATGCTATTCGGGGTAATGCACATCAGGATGTAGTGGATTTCCAAGCTGCTGGTGTGACTTAACAACTGCAGTTGGAGTGAGTAGAGTGAGTCATTAGAGAGGGAAGGAAGAGGAAAGAGGGAGCAAAAGCAGGAGTAGTGGAATGTAGGGCGATTGAGTGAAAAAACCCTCAGCGAGACAGAGTCAGAGCTGGCAGCTTATCCGCTGAGTATGTGCTGTTGTGTTTTTTTCATCTTCCATTTCCTCTTTCTTCTGTTCCTCTGAGAGCGAGAGAGAGAGAGCACGCAAGAGAGAGAGAGAGGGCGAGAGAGCGCGTGAGAGAGCGCGTGAGAGAGCGCGTGAGAGAGAGAGCTTGCAAGAGAGTGTGCGAGAGAGAGTGAGAGCGAGCGAGCGAGCGAGTGAGTGAGAGAGAGAGAGAGAGAGAGTGAGAGCGCGCGAGAGAAAGAGTGAGCGAGCGAAAGAGAATTTCCCCCCTCTCTGAAACAGCTTAGTTGGTACAGCCCAGCCATCTGACAGGCCCAAAAAACTCACTGTGCTGCTGTGAGTGCCAATCAAAGAGGAGTGCTCGGCAGGGATTACCTTGAGTGACCCTGCATAGATTAGTGCGTGCATGTGAGATGGACAATTCTTTGGGCAGCTTAAGCGGCCTGATGACACGCTTTCCCGGAATATGTGCGGTGGTGCTGTGGCCCGGCAGCCCTTCTAAGGAGCTCTGCTATGGTGCTGTCCAGCCCCTCTACTGCTACTGTTTCCAGCGCTATGGAAGTACCGGAGGGTAAACTCACATTTGCATCAACAGTAAGCTGTGGCTCACAGCAGAGAAAAGGGGTTTGTATGACCAGCAAATGAGCTTGCAGGTATGTCACTAGCTTCCACAGTTTCTGCGTTTTAGTTGATCTCACACTCACTCAGTTTATTTCCTTGTTCTTGTTTTTGTCTGTGGTATTTTCATTACGCTCTGTTGCTTGGTCAATTCGCTTTGCAGTCTACTTGAGGCTTGTAGGCAGTCAAACTCAGCTATGTTAGAGTAGGTTTTCTAAGACATGTACGGACGTGGTCTTAATTTATCTGTTAAGCCAGGGCTGTGTGGAATGCATTTACATATGCATTCATGGTGTGGGACAAGGATTTGTGAAATTGTAGGAATTAGTTTTTAATGGTGTATTTTACAGCACAGAGTATTAGATGGATGTTAGACACACTGGCAGCTTTGACATTTCCTGAGAAATTGTGCTTATAGCATTGATATATATATATATGTAAGGATGAGTCCTAATGGCTGTACCTCTGATCTAAATGAATTTTCTGACCTGGCTTGTAAACACACAAAAACCCCAACAACAATCAATTTGGTACTCACAACATGCACTCATCTGAAAGACTACACAGGCTACCGCCCCCACTGTGTCTGTAACCACTCCATTGGTTGTTTTTAAAAGTAAAACTTGCACCTTGACTGCATGGTCATGTCCTCTTGTTCATATTGCTCTCCCTTGACAAAAACATTTATATATCTGTATCAGCTAGGAGAGGAAGCCATTTAAAGAAAACAAACAAAAGTCTCGACTTCACAATAAGTTCACAGTTAAGGAACATTTTCAAAAAATTAATAGTTTCTTTATGCAGCTTTGCTAGTATTTTTAGTACTAGATTGTTTAAATGCAGGGCCATTAAGAGACCATAATCAGTTACTAGTATTGTCAGTGTTTATAATGTTGTTTAATTTTTAAACATACTACAAGGATTTTTTAACAATCTATAAAACTCTCAACGTAATACTAATGTCTCTATATGACCTACACAAGCAAACAGGATCATCAGCAAAAAAGATTGGCTGTTTTCAGTATAGTAATTAGTAGCTATGCTTATTGTGTCCCACCCTAACAGAATCTGACTTATCAGGTTGGATTAGTCATGACACCATTTTTATGGTGGATTGGTGACAATTAATTGAGTGTCACAGTCTGTGGAAAGTAGCTGCTCTGTAGTCTGGTTGAATGGCACTGTTTTGTTTTCCCTTGTCACTTTTGTCCAAAGGGCCCCCAAGAATCAACAACAATAAAGGCTTCTTGATTGCTGAGCTCTGCTGTTTAATTTATACCACAACACATTCATCAGAGGAGCAAAACACAGAATTCCAGATGATATTTTTGCAGTAAAATGCCAGAATGGAAGATAGATATATAGATATAGATATAGATATAGATATAGATATACATTTTTTTAAACATTCAAAAGGAAAAGTTTGAGTGACATCAAATATGGTTTAAAACCAAGCTTGGTTGTCATTTCTTGAGCAGTGCCAAGATATTTAATCTATGCATGTTTTACTGAGATGATATTCCTGTTCTGGGTGGCAAAGTAAAGCTTATAGAATGCACATATTCTCTTAGAAGGATAGTGCAGCCATCTCTACAGCATCATTTCTACAAGGAAGGCAAATATGTATTACTCTTTACACATCTTCTCTCTTGGGGTGTCCATAAGAGCAGAATGTCCTCAAGTGTCCCCTTTTTTAATTGCCTGGCAGTAAAGTTTATCAGGCATTTCATCAATTCGCAGCACAAATTGTGAGCAGTGTTCCCCTGCAGAGCTCCCGTAACCACAGTAACTGTGGCGAATGCTTGACATGTCTTATCTATCATTTCTTTTCAGTCACTTTTGAGAGTAAATTGTTCCTCCATGAATGTTCAGAAATTCATGTAAAAATCAGTTGCATACTGCATTTTATCCAAAATGAATTTAAGGAACAGTTTATACCACTGGGTAAAATCTTGCTGTCAATTGTATGCATTGAGATTTATTTCCTACTCTTTTCTTTTTCTTCTTTCGGTATAATCACATTATTAGAATGTTTTTCAAGAAGCTGTTTTTTCAAATAATGTTGTAATTTGATGATTGCAATAACTGTAATGAAGTGCAGCGATTGAAGCGAGGCATAGTAATAATTTAGTAGATTTTCATTTCCTGTTCCTGCAGTGAAATAGCTTGAAGCAAGAGTGAAAGATTCCTCCGGTGGCCTAAATTCTGTGGTAGGAAAGGCAAGGTTGACTTGTGGCTCTGTCATTTCCTAAATCAAACAGCACTTGTGAATCAGCAAAAGAGGGGAGAAATTAAAACTCTCAAAATATTCAAGCTAGGTCAGGAAAGAGCTTCATTTAAAAAACACGGAAGAACCACAGAACCACAGGGCCTCATTGACTTTTGGAGAACATCTGTGTAGAGGCTCTTTACGCAGTGTGGGAGAAGAGGCAGGAATGCCACGGCTCTCTGACCAACTCCAAAGCAAACACTAGCGCTCCCTGACCCAACCAGAACAGCATCTCACTGAAGGACATGTTTGGGGAGAATAAAACAGCCTGGTCTCCTCTGCAGAAAGGTCTCTGAATTGTCGAGTGCCAAAAACATTCTGTTCAGACTGCTGCAGGCAGGAAATGAGTCAAGAGTTTATGTCCTAATCCAAGTTTGACGTGGTCCTCTCTGCATAAATCAAACTGCAATCTGAGCTCTGAATCTGCAGGACTTTCCTGAAAGAACTTATCAGAGCTGAAGAAGAAGCATCATTACCACTTCCAAAACACTGTCCTATTTTACCATGTAATATTCTAAAGTATATCATGTCCACCGTTTCCATCCATCATATCAAGAAATTCGGAAATGACCTCTGATCTGTAGCAAGAAGTATATGTAAATGTAGCTTGTAAGCAATAGTCTTGACAAAAAGGCAGCTAACATTTGATTTTAAAGAACATGAATGGATGGCTGTTAATTTAATAGTGTGAGTTAAAAATGCATCACAACATCACACACCTTTTTTCTTTAATACAGATTTGATTTGGCAAATCATGTAGCGCCATTCTTAGGAAGGTGAAATCCCTGTAATTACTGGTTTTCACTGGTAGGGATCGACCAATATTTTTTCTTCAGGGCTGATACTGATTATTAGTAATCAAAGAAATGATAATATTTGGAACTGATATACATTTGCACTGAAACTGTAAATCTTGACGTCAAAATTTAGAATTACCAGTAATGGAAGGCGAACGAAGCTGTGACTACAGACAGAAAGGGCATGCTGCATCAGAAAAATGCGGAATATCAGACCATCGTTAATCAATCTTTCCTTAGTCTCTAGTTAGAGAAGCCACTGATTCTTATTGTTAACAGCCTGTTTTATTGGAGTTGTTGAGCACACTTTACTGTATGATACAGCATCCAGACTGGTTGTAAAATGGACAGACCGCCACAACAACCCTGTTTTGTTTTCTGTTTTTTAAAGACCCCCTCTCTTTGCCCCCCTCCATATCTTTTGACTTTGCCATTGAATGAAGCACATTCCTTGGCCCCATCTGGTACCAGCATGGGATGTTTGGCTTGGCATAGCCAGACTTGTTCCAGCACAGCACTTTCATGGAACAGGCAGGAGGAAGCTTTCTGTGGTTACTGGGCCAACAGAGATGATCAAGAATGTTGCTCAGTCCTCGATCACTCTGCTGGACTTGATTTGAAAATTCACTTTTGAATGATGTTTTCATTTTAAGTCTTTTATGCAGGACCTATTTGGATTCAACATCTGCTCTGTTTTAATTTGAACTTAAAAGTGAATTGTCTTCTCTTGTGCATTGGCCATTTCTATGTTATGTGATATAAAGTTCATGATTTGTGTATGAAAATTGACCACTCTCCAGATTCTTTATTTTTAAGAAAGGAATAGTATATGCAGTGTGGTTTGTTTGTGTCTCTTATAATTCTGCAGATGCTGGACAATGTGATGTCAGTTGAATAAAAGCACAACCATAAACCTATCCGCACAGGGTGTACTATGTTTTTCATATTCCAATTTTAGGCTTTTGTTTTCTCCTTTAGGCTGACTTGTTGAATTGTTAGTGTTGAGTTGAATTGTGCATCTTGAGAGCAGCGAGTCAAATGACCAGTAGGCAGGATATATTTCTGCCATTCACCTGACTTTGTCTGCTATCAAAATGAATATTTATGCAGATGACTGGTCTGACTGATGGTCCACTTGGCTCACAGGGTCAATGCAGGCACTGCTATACCATCTAAACATGTCGCTTGCTTGATAGCATGCAGGAAACCTTGAGCAGGAAGTGTGTTAAAACTACAGGAGGGTTCAGTAAAGGTTATGATGCAGATATAGAGCTTACATAAGTATGTGGTATATTCTGTTGCAGATTGGTTGGAGATGCATTAGGATATGACCCATTTTTATGAACCTATTTTTATTATCTATCTGAAATAAAGCATTATATCGCAAAGAGCTGCTTCATATTTGAATGTATACTTTTGGCAACCTAAATCACTATTGCTAATCAACGCATTGAATTTTCATTTAATGTTTCAAGAAATAGCTAAATATTTCTCCCTTGTGCTTTGTCTTCAGCAAATAACACGACCCTCACAAGAAGACAAGTCCGACGAGAAAACCGAAGAGGACAAATCTGAGAAGTCTGAGAAAAAAGAGGACGAGGAAAAGAAGGACGAGGAAGAGAAAGATGAAAAGGAGGATTCTAGGTGAGTTGTGAATAATTGTTTGTCCTGGTTTCACACTGGGTCATGAGTCTTGGGTCTGCACACTGATCATTTTGGCAGATTTGTTAGTTAAATGTTTTACATTATAGCTCAGTGCTTTCGGTTATTTACATTATATACACAGTGTATTATAAAAGACAGGCTGGTGTTTGAAAGCCAAATAGTAAATATTTTACCCATGATAGTCCAATGACGTAATACATGCACAGTTGTGTATATCAACAATATTATTCCATCCTATAAACAAGAGACATGACTGTAGCTTGTGCTGTTAATGAAACAATCCTTCCTGGACCTAACGTGTTGACACTCAGTAGGAATGAACACAGAAGTGCAAAATTCTATTCT
This sequence comes from Diplodus sargus, assembly GCA_903131615.1. Lineage (NCBI taxonomy): Eukaryota > Metazoa > Chordata > Actinopteri > Spariformes > Sparidae > Diplodus > Diplodus sargus. Next base: position 3,071,445 of record CAEMYA010000025.1, on the reverse strand, counting down.
AATTTTTAATTGTTGTTGAATTGTGTTAAAATATGATAATTGCTGCATCAGAAATGCTGCAGTTATGGGAAGATTTCCCAGCCCCAGGCCTCTCGTGGAGTGATGCATGTTCATAGTCTAGAGAAAACCTGGACAGCGATAGCACTGTCTGCTTTAGCGCTTGGCTAACAGACAAGAAACCTTGCTAACTTGTTAACAAGTCTGTCCAGCTTGAGTGTGGACAAATTTTAATATGCTTTTTCTTGTGCATTCAGTCCCGGAGGAAAAGAACAGATTACAAAACAGGCCTGTTAATGCTGAGTCAGAAGGGAATAGATATTTGCTGTACCAACGGTCTCCAATGCTGTATTTTCCCCCTCCAAAACCACAGGGACATTGGCAAGGACAAAGACAAGTGTGACGGTGGGGAGGACGAGGACGGGAAGGAGCAAAACACGCCGCGTGGCAGGAAGACTGCCAACAGCCAGGGCCGCCGTAAGGGAAGGATCACCACACGCTCCATGGCCAATGAGGCCGCGTCTGTGGCGGCCGAGGAGACGCCTCCCCCTGCCGCCGAGTCTGCCTTGCCAGATCCTCAGCAGCTCCCTAAATCTGATCCAGCACAGAAGGCCATGAAGGAGTCTGCAAAACCCCAGACTCCAGTAGCTTCTATGGATGCTAATAAAGGTGAATCCTCTTTGGGATGCCCTCTGGAGGTTGTTCAAAATATTTTTCTACAATACAGTGATACACTTATTGACAAAGAAACAATAAATAAAGGGAGTTTACAAATAAGAAACCTATGGCAAGTACTAGCAGTACTAGCAGTAATTCTGGTTCAATGTTTTTTTGCTAGGCACTGACCACTACAGCTACAACTAACAACTGTTTCCTTTATTAACCAGAATTATACTCAGTAGAGCCCATACCTCAGCTGGGGCCCAACAGTCCTCTTTCAGGACAAATCAGCCTAGCAACCTCCTTGGAAGTGGTAATTAGTCTGCCGATTAATTTCACCATTAGATGTTCGGTCTATAAATCCCGAGACATTTGGTATCATAAATTAAACCCCCCCCAGTACATTCCGTACATTTAAGAAACTGGAACCAGCAAATGTTTAACATTTTTGCAAGAATTACTTAAACAATTAATCAATTATCTGAATAGTTGGCAACTAATTTTTTTTCAATCGACCAACCGATAAATTGATGATTGTTGCAGCTCTACTGACCATTACACCGTTTCTAGATTTTCTGTGTCACTTTTCAAATGTGTGAGGAAAAGTGACATTTTGGTAGAGTCATAATTACATAATTACATAATCGCCAGGAGGTTCGCTGTCTGACTCTGTCACTCGCGAACTCGTTTTTTTCCGTGGAAAGTTCACCGGAGGGCTGACCGTCGCGGAGATTTTTTTTCATCACAAACACGCGTGAGTAAGGCTGTTTTTCCGGGCAGAAATGTGACGAGGAGTCTGTAGGACAGACAGGAGGACAGACGCTTCTCCATGTACAGCTGCTGTATTTTTTTTCCTGGTTGCCAACAACAGTTACAGTTCTACGTTACCTTCATTTGGTCCTGTAATGTTTCTTTGTGGGACATTTCTCTTTATTTAGTTAAGTGAGGGACCTGTGCAGTTAACAGACCATCTGAAAGACACGCAGCGGCTCAGTATTCAGTATACAAACTGAATCCTGAGTTTGGTGTATCGTTACAGCCCTAGTTATTAGCTGAGAGAATTAAATGGCACTCTCCAAAGATACACCTTAATCAAGGTTTGGAGACACATCAGAATAAAGCCATGCCGTCTTTCGTACGTGCAGATTCATAAGCTGCTTATAGCCTGAAAGTGGTTCAGTAGTTTCAGCCACTCACTGCCAAGTGTCAGAGACTCTGTCCTGCATTGCACTCCACTCAGGAAGCCGTATGGAGTCCGTCCATCACCATGGCAATGTGCTGCTCTGGCAGAGCTGTTGTCATGGCACTCAGTCACGCACTTGTACTCTTCCACCCTTTAAAGTCTGTCATTCTGACAGCAGAAGCTCAGCTTTTTACATATCCGAGTCCCTGTGTGTTAAGCTGTATCATTAATTCACTGTTTTGCAAGTGTGCTTTGCTTCTTTGCCACCTGGTCCCTCTGCTGCCTGTTGAGCTCTACCTCTTTCATCAGAGTTGTGCAAGGTCTGCCCTATAATGTGATTAACTAGCAGTCTGCAGTGTGTACTTCCATCTTCTCAACCCTCTGACCTCCCTGCCCCTGATCTTGTGTGTATCATGCTTGACGTGGGACTGTGTCAACTGTAATCTCCCTTAGTGACTACATCTACTAGACGATGTCTGTTTGCTTGCTCTGAGGTAACCCCCGCAGCTGTGGTGCTTCTTAGAAATCAGTGGGCTAGATGCTAAAGGGTAGCTATCTGTCTTTGTTGCCCAGTTGAAATGGTTCCAGGTGGTAAGTTGAGGAAGCTGCTGATCCAGTGGGGGCAACAGTGGGGGTTGCTCTTGTACGAATCTTTAGTGTGTATGTGTGGGTTGGTGACATTAGGTGTAGGCAGACACCACGTCTCTTTTCATAGCCCCGAGATTAATGACCACCCTTGAGGAACCTAAACTGTCACGGGGAGAACATGTGAGTTTGCCATTGGAAAAGGAAGCCTAGTCCAGTAGACATTTGTTTAACTAAGTGTAACAGACTGTGTGGCCGGGGGACCTTTGGTAGGAGCCGTCTAAACAGTGAGAATTGATCTCCTCATCTTCGAGGTTGGTGGGTGGGGGCAAGCCTCCTGTTAATGTCAAGGGTACATCTGCTGCTATATTAGTCCAAATGTTTACACAGTCTCAGTTGGTGCCATGGAGGAGAGTGGGCGAGAGTTCAACCAGCCGGCCCCCTCCACACTATCCATGCACTTCTCTGAATTTTGAGGGGGGTGTGGAACTGTGCAGCCAAGCCGAGGCAAGAAAGAGTGTGTGTTTGTGTTTGTGTGTGTGTGTGTGAGAGAGAGAGATTCGCAGTGTCACAGTAGAAGGGGTGGGAGGGTTTTGGGCTGGCTGTTCTATCTGTCTATTTGTCTCCATCCAAGGCCATTTCCCAAAGAGGGAGGCAGGGCTCTCAACTCCTCCACTGTCTGGCGCTACATCAGCTGACCGAGGCCCTCCCCTTGTGGATTAGAGTGGAGGAGGGCTTGTTCTGGGCTGTGGGGAAGGGGAGAGAGCGAGAGAGATAGGGAGGGAGCATGAGAGCAGGAGAGTGAGCTAGAGCGAGTGTAAGTGAGGGAGCGGGTCTCGGCAGCCCCTGAATGTAAACAGATTATTAGATTAGTGGCCATGAGAAGGAGACTGCTCGGGAGGACTGTCACTCTCTTTCTGTCTCCCTCCCTCCCTCTGTCTGTCTCTCTCCCTCTCTCTCTCTCTCTCTTTCTTTCTGTCAATGCTGATGGGACTCTGTCTTTTTTCTCTGTGATTTAGCTGGTGCTGGAGAAACCGGAGAAACTTCTCGCTGGACCGAGGAGGAGATGGAGGTCGCCAAAAAAGGTAGCGTTTAATTCCTTTTCTCTCTCTCACTTTATGTCTCCGTCTTCCCTCTCTTTCTCTGCGTTGCTGTGGCCGCCCTGCTTTTTTTTATGATCTTTCCTTGTCCCCCCACTCTCCCCTCCCTCCCCTGTGTCTTTCTCTTTTCCTCTTCTGATTATGTGATGTTGCCTCGCCCTGCCCGTTCCTTACATGCACACGGAAATGAATGTGCACACGCAATCACACAGATAGAAACTCGTGCTGGTGCTTTACTGGAAGCTGTCAGAGAACCCATGAAAGGTTTCGGGGATTTTTTTCCTTTTAACTTTGTAGAACCGATCTATTAAGGCCATCTGTGAAGCAACAGAGCGTGACAGTTTCATCTTCCTCTGAAGAACTCTATATATTATTCACATGCAAAAGTTTTTTTCAAAACAGTTTTTTTTAGTTACTGTGGTCTTGTAAATTCTTCAGAATGCCTCTATGATTGTGTATGTTGCCAGGCTGTGGCACTGCAGTCATTAGTCAGGTCATATGCCATTCAAGTGTCCCCCCTTTCCCTCTTATTACTCGGCTTTGTGTCTATAGGCTTTAACATAGGGTTCCCTGAGTGCCAAGACCCGTTGACTGGGGAGAGTAAATAAAGGGATTAATGTGGATTAATTAAGCCTCTCTTGGTTGGGCATTGGAGGTTTACGTCCCTCTTAACAGAAATACGGCGCTCCTATGATCTGCTTAGGCATTCAGACCTGTATGTTAGATATGTCTGGATTAGTGTACCTTAAAGAGACTTGCACGACCTCTTGTAGTCATATGACAAAGCAGGTTCAGGAATCAGTTTTTATGCTATACCGCCACACACGGCTGCTCATGCAAGCACAGGTTCAGCGCAAGTCATTCTTGTAACCTGTTTATCTGCATTAGCCTTGGTGTTAATACTAGGCTAACACATCCCATGCATTTGTAGTCCAACCAAACGTTTTCACAGAGAGAAAATAAACTCCACATAGAGAAATTGAAAAGAACAGTTCTTTGTTGTTGTCTGTGTAATTTCACATTTGCAATCTAACTGAATTAAATCTGTAGAGTGATCTGGTCATTAACAGATTAACAGATTATCTTTTAGCAAGTCAGAAATATAATGGATCAATGTCCATCTGCCCATCTGCAAGGGAGCTCAGATATCACTGTCTGATACAGGTACTTTTAAGGTTGCTGGTAGTTATTACCCTGGTTTGTCTGAAGTAAGAAATAACAATGCTTCAAAATAAAGACACCAAAAAAACATCTGCACCACAGTGCATAGTCAGAAATGATTATGGACGTTGACATCTTCTCTGTTTAGACTTCAACTTTAATGCTTATGTTTAAATGTTATAAGCTTCACAAAAATTAAATTTTTTTGTATTTATGTTGGAATTGTTATAAGGGCTGCGCGATACTGGAAAAAAGTGTTTCTTTGTGATATTTTCTTTTTCTTCAATATGACAATACATATCATTTTAATAGTTCTATTTGGAAATAATTGAAAAAAGAAGAATAATTTAGGTGATTTTGAAGGGGAGTCCATTTTATCAAATAAGTAAAGTGGGCCCTACTCTGTTTGGTTGGTCAAGAATGATTGCAAATGGTGGTTTGCTTTGCATGAGGATGCTGCATGTTGCTCAAAACCAGCCAAATGTAGATATAAAGTTTTACTTTACAAGATAATTAGTATTTATTATTTTTTATTTGTTATTGCATAATTAATGTTATCTTTATAACATTTACAATTATTATATTCGCCATGCCAAATATCCAGCATACTAAGAATTCAAAAATAAAATCTACTTAGCTCTGTCATGGACTTTTGTCAAGGATGCACAATATTACTGGGAAGATTGTTGCCATAGTAATACTATAATACTGATAATATTTATCTCTTGATTATTTCTTTCTCATGCTACTTACTGTGACAAATGTAACTGGCCAGATGGTAGAGCAACCAAGCAAAAAGTATTTTTATGAATATGTCTGCTGAATTAGCCATGGTGGTCGAAACAGATGATACTTAGCTTAAGCTGTGTATCAGCCTTTTAGTTTGAACTGTCTCTATGTATCAACTGGATGTCACAAAATTCACAAGACCCTCTGTGTGACATTCTTTGATTGTCTGCAAGTTTAAGTAACTCTAAACAAGATATTGAGTCACTCTGAACAGTCCCAATGCCCTCAATCCCTCATTTAACCAGCGCAGTAATGGGGCTTTGTGTTTAGCTCTGTGGTGATCTGTAAAGCTGCCAGTATCCTTCATCTCAGTCAGCCTGGTAGGGAGGGGAGGTCACAGGGGTAACCAAATTTAGAGAAGAGACACCCTAATGTCAGAGGTAAATGGTGGTCTTCCAGTTCACTGCAGCTTGACAGAGCACTTTCAGAGTTTAGTGGGATCATCAAAGCTGAGTGTTTATCAGGATGGGGGAAGACCAACAGCAATCCATAGCAACAGGGGAACCCCATGTTTATAGTTTGCAATACCAAAAGTTCACCCTTAGTGATGATAACAACTGCAGCAGCTTTTCATTCTTAAGAGAACCAATTAAGAATTCATTAAGACCTTCTTCTTGAATCATTGTTACGGGGCTGATACAGCATGAAGCAATCACTGGAAATAAGAGCAGTATAAGATGTTGGAGTGTGTCCGTGTCAAATCAGGCTGTCATGGCTTGGCTCCACAACTCTGCTGGTCCTTTGCAGTAAATAAAATTGTTGTGATCGGTCTGTTATAACATGAGCTTGTGTTGGTATACATAAATGATTGCAGCCTTAGTCTGCATTTACAAATGGCTGCAAATGTTCACTGCTGAATTGTGTGTCTTTTTCCTGCACCAGGGCTAGTTGAGCATGGGCGAAACTGGACAGCCATTGCAAAAATGGTGGGCACCAAAAGTGAGGCACAGTGCAAGAACTTCTATTTCAATTACAAGAGACGTCACAACCTGGACAACCTGCTCCAGCAGCATAAACAGGTAATTTGTTTGTGATCTGCTGTCTGTTATAGTCCGTCATTTAACTGCATTGTATGAATGAAAAATGCTTCTCTCTGTTTCACAGGACACACGGCGGGCTCGTGCTGATAGGTCTCAAGGTGAAGGTCTAGCCACAGCATCACCCGATGATGATGATGAGGACAACCCTGATGACAGTGAAGGTCAGAGAGATGGGTGATAGGAAGCATATGCTCATTGTTAAACACACATGCCCAAACACATTTGTTTTGCACGCTTCTTCCTGTTAATCTGAAGTCAGGGTAAAACATAAAGCAACCCATGTGTCCTTGCCTATGAGTTGTGGAGCCTCATGCCTGATATTACCAAGTGTTACGGAAAAAGGTTATGGAGAGAAAGAATGCAGTGATAAGTACAGTACAAAGCTGGGAAGCCTGATCCGAAATGCCCTCTGAATATCACGTAAGGATTTCATCTGGGTTGATTTCAATGTGCTTGCTCTCTGCTGACTGTAGTTTTAATGAGACGGAAGAAAAAAGGGATCAAGTGAAAAAAAGCAAGGGGGAGAGGTGGAGATAAAAGATATGAACTAATTCTGACTACATGGGCGCCTGTTGCATAACAGTTCTTGGCTTTGAAGACTCAACAAAGCCTGCTCTTTGAACACAAAGTGCTGGTCCACTTGTTTGATCCAGCAAGCCGGTCTGTCTACCCGCCTCTCCAGAGGTCGTTATCTTTGCTGGCACTGCATAGTGAAGAAGTCCATGATTTAAAAAGACAGTGAATTTACACTGAATAGTACTGGTTTGTAAAAGCAGCATCTTGTTTTTTAACAGCAGAGTGACTCATGTCTCTCTTGTTGGAAGACTTAAAAATGATCTAAACAGCCTCCACTTCACAAGATAGCAGTGGCGACAGCGGGAGGTCACAGGGTTTTCTCTCATGTTTATTTCACTTTGTCTTTGTCCTATAGAAATCCATACTAGGATTACTTCTTTCAAGGTCTTGTTGATTAGTAACCTGTCGACGTCACATTTTACAAATCAGACAGTAGAGCACATAAATCAAGAAGAGGCATTAGTGCAACTCTATTAAAGTGTACTTAGAAACATTGTAGTGTTTGTCATTCTCTGATTTTGGTTTGATACATATAATGCATTTCCAAATTGTTTTTGTGTAGACATACCATCTGGAGTACCATCACCATGGCAACAACTGCAGCGGTAGCTAATATGCAAATCAACAGGGCAGGGAGATTTTTTTTATATATATGCAATTTCTATCAAAAGAATTTAAGATTTTCAGATATAAGTGTTTTTTAAAAAGGCACTTTGTTCAATGTCTTGACATAGTGTATCCCTTCTCAGTTGGCATTTAAGAAGGTTTTTTTTCAAGTGTAAAAGGAACAGATGATTAGTTTGTGTTTTGAGAGGCTGTTTTTTTTTTTTATATCTTTAAGGCCTTGGACTTAGAATAAGCAAGCTTTAATAGTGAAAACCAATATCTTTAAACAAACAAACTGTAGTCATAGATTAGATACAGTAAGAACTGGCAGTTACGTGTGCGTTGAAGCAAAACGTGACAATGTATAAATTCCAGAGGGGGTAGCAAAGAAATCTGTGAGGCATAAAGTGGAAGTAACTTTTTGGTGATTTTATGTTTCTATTTCTTGCGGTCTCGTTGGCTATTTACTGATTCATTGCTTGTTTCACATGATACACTTTGTTTTCTAAGAAAAGCTTTTCTACATGATAAATCACCATATTAGGGACATTCATGTCGGGACAGGTCTACATATGCTTATTTATTTACTCATCTACACCCTTTATTCCTGGATGGCTTTCACATTAGCTTCTGTTGAGTTTCATAAATTGTTTTACATGTGCTAAATCACTAATCTTATTAATGCTTGCCATGTTTCCTCAGGTGGTGACAACAGCTCTGATACAGAGAGTGCCCCCTCCCCCTCTCAGGCTGACTCCTCAAAGTCTGGGGACTCCAAGAGAGCAGACAGCACTGCAGGAGATGCTCTGTGCTCTGACCAGGACAAAGGTCAAAGCAGCAATGGAAAGGCCCAGGAGCTCTCATATGGAGGTCTCTGTGTCAAGGAAGAGAAGAGCCCAGAGAGCGAGACCGGTGCTCAAGAGGCCAGGGTGGCCTCCTACCCAGGCTCGGTGCATCCCAAGACTGAACCTCAGGATGTAGACATGAAGACAGGAGAGGTTCAGGTTAAGATGGAGCCTGAGATGAAGGAGAGAGGAGAAAAGGGAGATCATGGTGGAAGGGAGGTGCACTCAGATAATGACTCCAGCGCCACCTGCAGTGCTGATGAGGATGTGGAAGCGGAGCCTGAAAGGAGGTTTGTTATCATTATCACTGTCTCTAATTATCACGTTGTGAGTACGTAATTTTTACAAGAACAGGACATACTTATGGTTTTGCTTTGTGCTTCTGCAGAATATTCTCCATGGAAAAGCCCTCATTGCTCAACCCTCCAGGGTCAGTGCTGGTGTCCTCACCCAAGCAAAGCCAACTCAACATCCAGCAGCTGCAACAGCGGGCAGCTGCTATCCCACCTATGGTTAGTCACAGTTTCAGGTTGATCCATTTAGATTGGCGCAGAGGCAGGTAGCAGGTTGAAAGGATGCCCACGCATTTCCCAAATCAGTCATTATGAGCAGTGTGTTAAAATCACAAACTGTGGGTGTTAATGCTGTCAGCCTGTTGATTTCTCTGTTGTATGCACCCAGCAGTTCCATCGAGTGCTAGGCTGACATTGTTGACTGTTTTGTGACATTTCTCTAAATCTGCATAATTTATCTGCCAAGGTCTTACTGTCATGGTTGTCAGTGTGTCTGACATTCTATGATAGCTGGAGTTAAAATGATTTTTTATTTGAAATTTGGTCAGCACTCTGTGTACATTGCATCAGTACTCTGATCATTATCTTCCTTAGTTAATGTCTGACATTCTAGCTCATCTGGACCTTTTCCCTCCTCAACTTCAATTTATCTAGGTGCCTGGTAATTTTGGTGGTGTGCCCATCAGTGGCTTCACAATGCTGCAACACCAGATCAAAGCAGTGCATGATTCAGCGCACCAAGAGGAGACGCAGAGGCAGGATCAGGGAGACCTGGAGCGCAGACCCCCCTTCAACACCCGCAGCCCCACCATAATGGACAGAGATGGTAAGAGAGCAAAAACTATCCTCATTCTGTCCTCATCTCTCCTCCTTCCTGTTCATCGCTCTGTCAGCCTCGTTCCTCGTTGCTGCTAGCAGTGGACTATTTATAGCTGATGCATTTTTTAGGCCTCATTCATTTTTGTGCTGTTTCATGAAAGGAAGAGTTTGAGGGTGATCTGGACTGTCGTAACGTGGTTCAGCCTGAGTCGAGACAAAAAAAGTGGACTGACCCTCTTTTAGATTTGATGCAAAGTCAGAGCTGAAGTCTGTGTTGATGCTTTTGGATGAAGTAGGGTACTGTGGTGTTCTTTTTTTTGAAGTTGTGTGACTGGAAGTGGTCAGAGCAGGACACTTGCTGCTTCTGGGCAGACAGACATAGTTCAGCCACTCAGCCTTAGAAGGCAGTGCATCAATGTCACTGGGCAGACTGAGTGCTGTGGATGTTAGAGCAGCTGTCAGTAATCTGCTGAGCTGTCACACCAAGATATTTATTAGACAGGTCTTCTGTGCTTTCTGTGTGTTTGGGTGGCGGCATCAGTTGTACAGGCCCGCCATTCTGGGTCAGCTCAATGCTCACTGGCATTGAGTTCTTGCTTTAATAGTGGTTGTCTTCCCTTTGTCCTTATACCTGTGTACTACAGGTAAGCCCTTACCCTACATGCCTTATGACATGAAGCTGGCTCTGGACCAGGAGGCCCTCTCCGGTCGGCCAGGCTCTCCCTACAGACTCTCCCCCAGGGAGCTGAGCAGAGCCTCACCCCAGCATGACCCCAACGCCCCCAATGTCTCCCGCTACAGTGTGCCACCAGGTAAAAGCACACATCTTCACCTCCTCCCCTACCTTCTTGCCTCCTCCCTTCCCCTAGTGATACAAAGGAGCCATGCCGAACTCCTATTGAGTCTTGAGGCACTTTTTGGCTCCTTTGGCAATAGAATGTTATATATAGATTGGATAGATTGGATTTAAATGCAATATACTTTTATATGTGAAACTCTTTTATTTCAGTTTGACATTTTTGGATATCTTAATTGTATTCTATTTGAGGGCATGATGACCTGTTTTATATCTGCATATACAATTGCATATTTGTTTTTAATTGATGTGGAGCTTTCAATCTTGTCTATCTGGGTTTAGCTGTGTTTTAGGGCCATGCTTTGTGCATTAGATGAGTAATGTTGAATTTACACTTGTCTGTTATGTACTTGCATATGCACCCCCATTGGGGTTAAACCGTGTATCGGATGAGTTAAGCTGTCATGAGAAATGCTTTTTGAAACCTCTGTTAGAGTTCCTCTCAAGAAATATTAAATCAGTGCAGTTACAAATGCTTTTTTAACAGTTGTATCCTGAGAATGTGCTGTTTTTGTTGTAGGCCTCTTTTTTAAAGGTAAAGATGACGCTTGTTTAAACTGTTGCTTTGGAGGAACAGCTCATTGTGTGTTGTGGGTCTTCATTTGATTTGTTGATGCGTAACCCCTTTTAGCATTACAGATATGTTCTATTTAGGCCATGTAGAGCTTCGGACCCCTGCGTGACGGAAAAGCACTGTGCGCTTGTTCACGTGTACCAGTACAGTAGAGGTCAAACAAGCATGAGCCAGCTCTTTCTGGCACAACCACATACTAGAGGGAAGGGTGGTGATTTTATAACTACAGTGAGTACGTCAATACATGAGTCAGAGAAAATACTAGCATACTTCTCTGACCCTTATCTTGGCTCTTGTTCTACATCCATGTCCTAAAAGGAGGCTGAGGTGATTGCCAGGCAATAGTTGCCATCTTAACCAGTTTTATTTCACATTTTGTGCAGAGAATAACAGACCATTACCCTCTTTGACATTTTGTTATGTTGTTTTTGCTTTTCAAATCCAGTGTTATTCACATAGCTCAGAAATACAGGTTTCTTAGTTATGGTGCAACACATCACTTAGTTATTCATTATCACAACTTCTGATCTCCTCTATGACATTTTTCTATGTATTATGTAAAGGTAGGATGAGCCCAGTTGTTTGTGATGCACATTTTGGGTTGAATATGATGCAATTTTTCTAAGGTACAATTACATAAATAAAGAGCAAAGCTACAGCTCATGGGTACAAATATACAGTCGAAATTGTAATGGTTCGGAATGTGAAGCCCACTGAGGCAATGTGATTGTGATTTGGGGCTATAAAAACAAAATCCTTTGATCTGAAAATTCAATCACATCATCATGTGTTTACATTTGGCATTATAAAGTGTTTTACATTTCAAGTTCACATACGTGGGACATCAGTGGTTATGATAAATAATAAATCTTGGAATCATTCAATCAAGTTTAACCATGTTAGCCATGACTTGCAAACAATTTAGGCTTAGTTTTATCCCTTGAATGCATCTAAATCACCTTATCATACATGATGGTCCTCTATTCTTTTATTGCCATTTACTCTTTGAAATTGATATTCAAACATTGCTTTCAATTTAGATTTTTTCTTGCCTAGATTTGCATGCCAAGGAGAGATCAAAGCTCTACTGAATGTACTCTTCTAGTGGCTGTTGTGGCACTGATTCAACACTACATAATACCTCGTGTTGCGCAGTGGTTAGCACTGCTGCCTCACAGAAAGATGATTCTGGGTTTGAATCCCGTTGGGGATTCTGTGTGAAGTTTGCATGCACTCATCGTGCTTATGTGGACCGTACTTCTTAAGGTCTTGAGTACTCGGTTGCCCATTAGCTCAATTAGTAGAGCGGGCATCCCTAAACTATAAATTGATTTAATGCTGATCATGCCTGCAAATTTGAGTTTTCTTATTTTTTTATAGACCTGCAATCATCTACTGTATTTACAGCGTTATTGTTTGTTGACAGCAGTAATGGCTTGCTTTTGCTTTACAACAGCAAACAGATGCAGTTTAACAAATTGGGTTGCACAGCAAACATCCCCTGTTAAAATGTCACCTGGGGTGGTTGATGCAAAAACTATGTTTGGACTTTAACTGAAGGTGGACTGCAATAGTTAATCTTGCTTGTCATTTTAGGCAAAAATATTTCTCATGTCCTGACAAATTAAGCTGTTGTCCCTGATGGGGAACTGCAGCATTAATGTTGATGTTTGACACGCAGTGACCCTGCAACAGGGATTAATAAATTTGTCATAGAATGGCTTGTTTTCTTACCTGTTCCCTGTATGAGCCAGCAGGATGATGACGACCATGCACGCTGGAGAAACTCTCACACAGCCATTTGCATTTTTGATTTTGTGGAGTGCAGAGCGGTGTCCTCCCTACATGGAGGTTATTCCCGGTCTTGTGTGGTTGCATTTGTGTGCTATGATCCATTTCGTCTACTCAGCTTTCCCATGAGACAGTAAAGCAGACAGCAGGCATGGGCCAATGTTACCTCAAGCTGAGGACAGGCTGTTAAATGAAGTCATCAGTGCTTAGCTTACCAGTTTATCACTGGAGTCTGTCAGAATGAAGCTGAATATTTTATTATGCAGTCTTTGGTGGGAAATGAAGCTTAATGGAACCCTTATGTTGGGTGGGTTGAAGTTGTGGTTTCTGGCAGACAGAAGACATCTAGAGCACAAGTTACTCTGTGAGCTGATATTAGTTTGTGATGTCTCTGTAAAGAAAGTTTTTAATCCTTTTCTGTTTAGATAGGTCTTCAATCCCTAAATGTTGTTCTGGTAATTGGTCATCTCTGGGTTTTTAGGGTTTATTTCTTTTTAACTTTTGCTTATTTTTGTATTCCCACCAGTCCTCCACCCTGCCCCCAATCAGCTGGTCCAGAGTATGCCAGATGGGGTCCGCGTGACGTTCAGCAGACCCAGTCGACCTCCCAACATTCCCTCTCCTCCTCCACTCATTCCAACCACCAAGCCGACGGACAAGCCCTCCTTCATCCAAGGCGGCTCCATCTCCCAGGTAAGACAGCAGGACGGCTGGATGGAAAAGGTCAGATGGTGGACGCAGTGGAGCAACCCTGCTCAGCAAACAGTAACTATGAAAACGCATACCTTTTTCTTGTTTGTTTTTTCAGTGTATCCCAAGTTACAAAGCCATTGCAAAAGGTGTATTACCCAATTACGACTTTAGAACTTGTATGTTGCCTGTTATCACATCATATACCATAAATATAAATGACCTACTGTAACACTTTATCAACATCACTTGACACAACTGTCTTGTTTTCAGGAATACAGTGACCTGACCTTGAAACGTGTTCTTTGCTCCTGCTTTTCCAGGGAACTCCTGGCACATACCTGCCATCCCATGCTGTTTATGGGCCAGAAGGCACTAAGAGCACTGTAGGTTCCATCTCTCTGGGTCTGCCTCGACAGCAGGATCCTAACAAGCCTGGTATGACAACAAGCTGTCACCTTACTAAGCCATATTTTGAAGATGCAGTTCAGACAAGACAACTCAAAAACAAACATGACATGAACACTAAAGTAGGCTTACATGCATTATGTAAGCTTTAATTCTTTACATCGTGACATTTTGCAAAAGCAAGCTTTTTATTGTGGAATGGATTTGTGCAAGTCAGTCTTTAAACATGTTGAAAATAGATGGATCTCTTATGGTACATTTAAAATCTGCTGAACACTTTGTCAGTTCTTGTGATGACTAAAAAGTATGGTGTCTTCACTTATGTCTTTGAACCTGACCTGCCGCATTAACTGTTTCAATCTTGAAGCTTTAATCACTGCACTAAAGAGCATCTATTCCCTCATTTAATGCCTGCACTTACACTGCACTTGCTGCTACTCTTTTGTCCTCAGTCATGACAGAGTGGTGTCTCCTTTAGAGGCGCATGTTACTCAACCTCATGGAGGAATCTCATTCCATTTCTCAATACATTACCTGTACATTTAAATTTTGCGTTAGGTTTGATACACTGATGAGCTCACTATTAATAGCTTCATGTAAGCCTGTGTAGATAGGTCTATGCAGGTGTTCAGTCCAATTCCCTCTGCTGCTGAAAGCATAACTGCTTACTTGCACTGCCACCAATGTTAACTGAGCCACACTGGATAAAATGTTACTTTGAAAATAGATAAATAGATATAGAAAATAGATTGCTTAGGACAGTAAAGGACATTTTGACAATGAATGAAAGGTTGATGTTTTAAAAAATCCTGTGTAGCTTTGGTGCACAGCTCTGCTGTGTTACTCTAGAACATTATAAATGTTTTCAATAATGTTCAAGCCCAAAGAAGTCTGTAACTTAATTTAAGTTAATGGTGCATTTTATTATGGTTGCCCGTCAAGGTAACTTCTGGGGAAACATCAGAAGGTACGGCAAAGCATGAGGACTGAAATTGCAAACATGACTGAACATGACATAAATAAAACTTAAAAATGATACTTCATCTCAAACATTTTTGCCTGAGTTGCATCAGATACATTTTCATCAGCAATACACTATTGCAGCTTGTAGTTTAATGAAGACAACTCCTATTATCCCATGTCTTTTGTTCTTGTTTTGATTGCTAGCCACCTAGTGGCAAAAATCGCATACTGTGTTTGGGACTTTTGGGGCAACTCCATTTGATGATGCCACCCACACATTACTGAATTATCCTTTACTTCTTTGTTTAACTTTTCAGGAGCTGCAGTTCCATCCATACAGGATGGCAGATGCAACCCAGCAAAAGTGGCTGAGGGTCTGCCTTTCAGAGGATCAATCACTCAGGTAATAAGTGGATGAAGTGATTTTATTATTATTCTAATTTATTTATCTTTTTTACACTGCGTGATTGAAGCTTTAAATGGATACATGACATATAGGCAGATAGACTTTTTCATTAGCTATTCGTTTAAGGATGTGCCTTTTATGTTTCATTATATCTTTGCTCTTTTCTAAAACAGGGCACACCAGCCCTGCCCCAGTCCAGCATTGCTGCTGACCTTCTGAAGGGCACAATAACAAAACTTGCCACAGAGGACCTAAGCAGCCCGGACAAGGCCAGGGGAGAACAGCTGGCTAAAGGTCATGTCATCTATGAAGGCAAGAGCGGTCACATCCTCTCCTATGATGGTAAGGGCTTTCATGATTGATATACCTAATAATTGTTCAGTATTTCACTACAAGAACACACAATCCTGATTGAGATTTTTCTGTGTCCAAAAGCTATCAAGAACCCCAGGGAAAACACCCGCAGCCCCAGAACAGGCCATGAGCTGAAACGCACTTATGACACGATGGAGGGACCCATGGTGAGGGGACACCCTGGCAGAGAAGGAGCTCCATTTGAGGGTATTGCTTGTTTGTTAATGAGTGTGTGTGCTACCTGTCATGATTAGTTTGTAATGCATCAGGAGATTTGATAGCATTTATTGGTTTCTCAGGGTTGATTAGCAGAGCCTTGCCAAGAGATGGTCTACATGGAGAGTCTAAGGAGAGACCATTTATCACTGGATCCATCATGCAAGGTACCTAATTGTAAAGCTTGCAATATTTCACTCACTGACATTTACTAGTAGCATCAAAAAATCAGGAAAAGCTGTAATAAACATTTTTTTTCCCAGGGACACCTAGAACTGCTGCAGAGACCTATGAAGAAGCCATGAAATACGGAAAACAGATAAAGCGAGAGAGTCCACCGATTCGCTCTTTTGAAGGGGGTATTGGCAAGGGCAAACCGTATGAGGGGGTAAATACTATTAAAGAGATGGGACGCTCCATTCACGAAATCCCCAGACAAGATCAGTCTGGCCAGGACCTCTGCAAAACCCCTGAACTGTCGGACCGGAGGGTTATGGAGGGCTCCATATCTCAGGTATGACAGTCTCTGGTTTTTGATTTATTTTACCTCAAACCTTTTGTTACTGAATATGCAAAATTACAATTATGCATTATGGATGTAGTAATCTGTGATACTGATGATGAATTGACGACTGATGTACGTGTTCTTCCATTTAGCAGATTCATTCTCTCAACCAGCCTACCATCAAGCACAACGTCAAGTCCCTAATCACCAGTCCCTCTAAGCTCCCCCACAGCATGCCCCAGCTCGAGGCCATGGAGCGAGTCAAGTATGATGAGGGCAAGGCAGTACGCCATACTTCTGTGGTCAACTCCACCACCTCTGTCCTGCGCTCCACCCACCAGGAGGCCAACAAATCCCAGCTTAGCCCGGGCATGTATGAGGACGCCAATGCTCGCAGGACCCCTGTTAACTATAGCACCAATCCCGTGTCCAGAGGATCACCCATGCTGGGACGTGCGCCAGAAGGTATATTCCATAAACTTTTTATTCAGAAACTGCAAAACTTCATGTTCTCAGCCATTCCTTTTCTAATTACAGTAATTCTAGTGTCTGGCAAAATTGAATTAGACATTTATCTTGTTAAACCAGGTCATCTCATTTGCTAGAATGAACAGATTAGGAGTAATATGTAATGTGCACCCACTGCTGAGGGCATTGGGTGAACTTTTATTTCTGATTTTTATTTTCTGTGACAGATGTGTATGGTCATGAGATGATATTTCGTTGATGTTCGACTAAGCATTAACTAATGAGATGAGCCATGTGTCTTCATGTCTCTTCAAAGGCGCCATGAGCTCTTCAAAATCTGCTGCACATGAAAGAAAGAGTGCCATGACCCCAACACAGAGGGACATTGTCCCAGCCAAGTCCCCAGTGTCGGGTGGTGACCCGGTAGCCTCTCACAGCCCCTTTGACCCCCACCACCGGCCTGTTGTTCCTGGGGAAGTGTACCGACCTCACCTGCCTCCACACCTCGATCCCACCCTGGCCTTCCACAGAGTGCTTGATCCTGGTACGATGTTAACATGTTTTCCACTCTACCCACAAATAGAACAATAATGGCCTTAATTCTGAGTAAATTGATGAAAGCAACTCAAGGCTATCTTATTCATAGGCACTATATGCCTGGGATCTTTTTCAGCCATTGACGTCAGCAGTTGCGATCAGTATCTGTGAGCCGTCTGTTCATATGTTTTTCCTTCTTTTTTTTTTCCTCCTGTCCTCCGCTACAGCATTCATGTTCCCCAGGCAGCCGTCCCCAACAGGCTACCACAACACCTACCAACTGTACACCATGGAGAACACACGGCAGACGATCCTGAATGATTATATCACTTCGCAGCAGATGCATGTGATCCCTAGGCCTGACATGGCCCGAGGCCTGTCACCACGTGAACAACCTGTCGCTATCCCTTATGCAGCTGGAGCTCGAGGTACGGCCCTCCGACAGCTGACCCTCTCTCACCTGCTGCAACAGGAGAGGGGAGAGGCAGTGGGCGAGAGGGGCTATAGTATGTAGACTGTGTGAAGTAGTGGCTACCTTTTCCAGAAGCCCAGAAGCAAATGACCTAGTCAAACTCTGCTGATTTGCTCTTCATACTGGGGCTGCAACTGATTTGGCTACAACTCAATTAATCAATTGGTTATGGTCATCCAAATCTCCATTTGCTGAGTGGTTGCCTCTAACAAGTTGACCACTATTCCACTCCCTTTGCAGCCCTGTTGCTTACTGATAAATCTGTATTTGGGAGCACTAACAGATGTAGGCGATGGGTTACAGTTAACTGTATACGGTGTTCATACATTCAGAAATTGATGGATCAGTTTTTGTTGTTCACCGTTGGCCCTTTGCTTCTGTCTGTAAAAGGGATTATTGATCTAGCCCAGATGCCTCCAACTATCCTGTTGCCTCACCCTGGGGGAACAGGTACTCCCACTTTGGAACGCATGGCCTACCTCCCTGGAGCTCAGCCCCCTTTCCCTCCTAGGGCTTTCAACCCAACCTCCATATCGCCAGGTGAGGACCCCTCCCTTCCCCATCCCTTCACCCCTTATCTTCCCTGCCACGATCTTGGTGTTCCCTCACACCTCTGTAAGGGTGCAGCCCTGCACTGGCCGGGGGTATCAAAGGTCAGTTCTGCCTGCCAGTTCTGGCAGTCATACCTGGAGGAATTTCTCACGCAATTGTTTGACTGTTGCACAACAACAGGGTGATTGTCTGTTTTACCGTAAGAAAGTGTTTTTAAGTTGATTATTTTATGGGCACAAAAAGTCTTGCTTTGAAATGTGAAATGTAGTGTTTTCTCTCTCATCTTTGAATGATCAAGTTTATTCATTTGTTTTTATGTCTGCAGCTGAAACTGTAATGTCGATAATTATCTAAACTCGGGACACTCTTGTAATATGTAGAGTGAATTTAACAACAACTCTGAGGCATTAAAATGATCAGTGGTTTTAATTTCCATTTTGGAATGCAAAGCCCTTTTTTGTTGCATCTCCAACGGGATTGTCTGAAATGGAAAATATGGTAATATTCCTGAGACAGAATATTACCACCTTTGTGCTGCGATAGCTTCAGAACTTGGCAGCAAGCCTGTGTTGTCCATCCTGTGTAAATCATGTGTGTTGTGTTGTTCTCAGGCCACCAAGCCAACCTTGCCGCCGCTGCTGCTGCCAGTGCAGAGAGGGAACGTGAGAGGGAGCGTGACCGGGAGCAACAGGAGAAAGAGAGAGAAAAGGAAAGAGAAAGGGAGCAGCGGGAGAGGGAGAGGGAGAGGGAGCGGGAGCGAGAGAGGGAGCGGGAGCGGGAAATGCGTGAACGAGAGCGGGAGCGAACAAATGAATACATTCGTGGAGGTGAGTTGTTTTGTTGCGAATTAGAGCAGCAGCAGAGTTGTGAGAACTTGAATTCAAAATTATGACATTTATATTTGATTATATGGTTTTGATATAAGAAAATCTGTTAATTCACTTTACTGAGCAAATGAAAGAAAAAATAAAGACTGGATAATACACAATTAGACTAACCAATATTTTATGACCCTGTGCACTAAATTGTGTTTGCTCTGACTGAATATCACTGATATGAAGTGACATACACTGAAGAATATCATATTTTTCTAATTTTTAATTGATATAATTTCTTAAATATAGCACATCCCCATATTGACGTACATCACATTCTCTTAAGCACTTTATTTTGAAACCCACTGTTAAGATAGTTTCATCTACTGCGTGTGTATTAGGTGGACCAGAGCAGCCTGGCCGGCCGATGAGTCGAGGTTACCTGCACCCCCCTTCTCCCTCACTCAGGACGCAGGATGTAGTGGTTCAGCAGCGACCAAGCATCTTCCAGGGCAAGAGTGTCATCACCTCTTTAATGTAAGTCTTAGGATCTTATCACCTCAGTTAGTCTTTGTGTGTCTGTATGTCCTTAATTTATCTACATGTTTAGATTTTGATTGATGGCTTAATTTCTCTATTTTCTCCTCAGGCCCCATTCAGCAGCAGCCACAGCAGCAGCCCAGAGTAGCTCTCGCTACAGTACTGCAGCTGATGCTCTGGCTGCTCTGGTGGATGCTGCGGCATCTGCCCCGGCGATGGACGTGGCCAAGGTGAAAGACAACAAACATGATCGGGATGACGACATGTCTGCTCGGCGAGCTGCAAGCCTCTCTGAACAGCAGCAGCAGGAGGTAGACAGGCGAGCCATGCAGTCACCATATGGTGGAATGTCTCTGCCAGGGGGTAAGCCTCACTCAGCTTATTCTGAGGCGCCTGGAGTCGGGGTTAAGGAGAAGGGCCCCCAAACCTCAAAGTCCAGAATTGAAGAGGAGCTCCGGACTCGGGGCAAGACGACCATCACAGCCGCTAACTTCATTGATGTCATCATCACGCGGCAGATAGCCTCAGACAAAGACTCACGAGAGCGAGGCTCTCAGAGCTCTGACTCCTCAAGCAGCTGTGAGTGTTTTGGATACACATTAATAAAGATGTGGCTCACGTTATTCAGTTAGCATTCAAGTAAACTGCAACACTGACTTCAGTTAGCTGGGATAATTTAAAGTGGAGTAGACCATGACAAATCTCAATATTGTGTTTTTGTCCATACTTGTCCTGCAGTGTCATCTAGTCGATACGACAACACCGGTGGAGGAGCTATTGAGGTGATCAGTCCTGCTAGTTCCCCAGTCCAATCCCAACAGGACAAACCAGATGAAGGGCAACAACAGTCAGCAAGTATGAGCACATCAACTCAGTTTGAGCATATACATTTTTGAAATAAACAAGTGATATTACTGAATAGTGTTTCAATGATCTTCCACTTCTGCTGCGTCAAAGATGATGTATAACAGTTTTGGCTGTGAAGTTAAATTTAGCTGCTAGTCAAGTGGAGTAAACATGCCATAGCTTGAATGACTTAGCCCACTGACTCTGTCATGTAAGCCTCCATAGCTCTTCATCAGTCTGGTCACCAGACTCCACTTGAAGTTATTCTTGTCAGTCTGCTAATAAATGTAGATCAGTTGCTGTTGGTGTAGGGTTTATGTATCTCTCCTCACCTGACCCTGACTTTCCAAAACAACAACTCTCTCTTCCTGGACAACCTTCACCAGCTGGCATGCGGGCGTACGACATGAGTCGTTACCGGCAGTCGGGGGAGCCACCACAGCCCAGTCCCCAGCAGCCCCCCACCTCCCAGGCTGACGGCTACTCCCAGGGCCCAAAGACTCTACGGGTCATGACATTGGCAGACCATATTTCGGTAAGAAATGATGGAGCACCTAAAGAAGAAATGCAGAGTTAGCACTTTCAACCTTGTACGTCAACCTTTCAGACCTCACTAACCAGAATTAATGGTCCTCTCTGTCATGCAGCATATCATAACACAGGACTTCGCCCGGAATCAGGACCCTCCTCCAGCCTCCTCAGCTTCGGCCACATTCCAGAGCGTGGTGCCGCCCATGTCCTCTTCAAGCCGAGCCAAGATGCCCAGTCGCTATAGTCCAGAGAATCAGGTTCAAGCCCCTCACCACCAGAGACCCTCTAGCAGAGTTTCCCCAGAAAATGCCACTGACAAGTCCAGAAACAGGTACATGCACCAGCCAGTAAACTCAGAAATAACCAGAGTGCTTCTAATTTATTATGCATTATCCTTATAACATTTGCCTCTTTCCCTGTTCAGGCCTGGTAAATCTCCAGAGCGAGGTGGCCGGCAGATGGAGAACTATGAGCCCATCTCTCCTCCACAGAGCTACCAAGGCATGGACAAACAGGAAGGTGGCGGGCCTCCACCCCAGAGGAGAGAGGCTGAGTCTGAGATCAGGTATTGGATCTCCACATAGTGATTACAATAAAATATATGTGCATAATGTGCATCTAGACGACCAGTATTTCTACTCTCACTCTACACTTTACTAAGGTTAGTTTCTTGTTAGAGCCCTGACATTTGATGCTTGACTGTATTAGACTGTAAATCAATTTCTTGTACAGATGCCAGCAGGCAGTGTTCCCCCTGTCAGCAGTTGTTTGACATTCCAGTGGAGTTGAAAGTGCTCAGTGCCAAAGGCTTGTTGCCTCAGTTGCCCCTTTGCTAATTGACTCTGTGGCCTTTGTCTGGTTCCAGGAGTGACTCACGGTCCCCAGGGAGTGTCAGCTATCTGCCCTCCTTTTTCACCAAGCTGGAGAGCACCTCGCCAATGGTGAAATCCAAGAAGCAGGAGATCTTTCGTAAGTTGAACTCCACCTCTGGTGTCGGTGATTCTGATGTTGGTAAGTGGGTCCTCTCTTATCCTTCCCTTCCAACTAACTTGCATCCCTCATATGATGGAACAAACTCTGTTGATACGTTTGCATGACACACATTTGTGTTGTAATACTTTCCTCTAATTTTCCAAGCTCATTAAGCATGATCATGATTGTGAGCATAAGCGTGATCACACTGAAACAGCTTGGCGATTTTTTTTACTCTGTTTCTTGTCAGAGATTTTTTTTAATAGTTAATAATTGTCTTGCAGGAAATGCACAACCAGGCACAGAGATTTTCAACTTGCCTGCTGTTACCAGCTCCAGTAAGTAGCATTGAAACTCGCTCAGACACTTTGCATTTCAGCATAGTTATGGCTCCTTTCTCATCATTTGTTTTATTGTGTTGTTTATTTGTAGGCAGCATCAACCCCAGGAATCACTCCTTTAGTGATCCAGCCAGTAACCTGGGCCTGGAGGACATCATCCGCAAAGCCTTGATGGGCAACTTGGAGGAAAGACAAGAGGATCACCAGGCCATCAACAACACAGCCGGATCAGGCGGTGATGGTCGCCAAGAGGCCAACCCTTCACCCAGTATGGGTAGGCATGAATTTAATTCCCAAAATTACACAAGCAGGATCTTGTGTTTAACATCCCAATAATACGTTCTACCTGTTTGAATCTACAGGGAAGCAGAAGCAGGGCAAAGCCAACAGCCGGAAATCCAAGTCACCAAACCTGGGTCAGGCCTACTCTGGAGGGGAGCGTCCTTCCTCAGTGTCCTCCGTCCACTCCGAGGGAGATTACCACAGACAAGCCCAAGCCCAACCCCAGTGGAGCTGGGATGAGCGACCCTCATCTACAGGTGAGCCGTCCAGCCTCGGCTGTCAAAAAACTGTCTCCTGTAAATTCAACAGAAATACCTGGAGCCAGTTTTATCGACATAATTTTCCACTTTCTCTTCTCCTTTTCAACACAGGATCCATGCAGTTCCCTTACAACCCGCTGACCATGCGCATACTGAGCAGCACACCTCCCACCTCCATAGCTTCCCCCGCCATACAGAGCCAGCAGCAACAGCCCCCTCAAGCTGGAGCCCCGGTGGCTCAGCAGCGCGTGTGGCAGTCTTTGCTGTCAGAGCAATACGAGACCCTGTCTGACAGCGACGACTGAGCCCAGCTCGACAGCCCCCATAACCGGAAGAGAGGCCTGCTGTAAAGCTTGTCTGTTCACTCCCACCTCCTAGAACTAACCTCGCTCAGCGAGTGTGACGTGTAGATGGGGTGGTGTCCTTTTTTATTTTTGGTGCTATGGCGCCCCCTGGCTGTTAGCTTGGTGTAGAAGCAGCAGCCTGTGACAGGCAGGGCTCTCCAGAACAACATTCGCTTTTGTTCCGGAAGCACTCACCCAGCCTGTCGGGGGGGAAATAAACAGAACTCGACTGAGGGGATGACATGAGCTACAGTGAAGATGAAGAACTTATTATGTAAAAAGAAACAACATAAAGAGACTATTTCTGAATTTTGTTTGGTTTCTGTAAAGATATCTCGTCTTTAAGAAAATCATTGTATGTAAATAGAGTAACCTTTTGCAGTGTTTTTCTTAACTTGATTATTTCTTATTTTAATGTTGCTTTTAAATTGATCCACTTTAATTAAATGGGAAGAGGCGGGGTGTAATCTTCAATATCACAGTCGGTCTCTCCCAGTCCACCCGCACCCCAAGTCACCTGACACCCACTCTAATATTTTTACCATGCAAAGAGAGACCAGACCTTCGGTTTGTACTTGACCGTGAGTGGAGCACAGAGATTGTGCCCCCCTGCGCACACCATCCACCAAGCACCACCAGAGCCTGAACACCGTGGACATGCAAGGATGACTAATATTTCAAACACAATGATATTTGATGCCCGTCTTCGCCACATAGTGGAGACAATGCATAGATTGTATTGATCAGATGGTAGAGGTAACTTCTCATCCCGTTCTAGACACAGAAATGTCTTCAAAACAAGTACAAGTACGAGAACACTGGTGTCATAGCAGAAAGGTGACAAGTCTGATATAAGCTGATATAATTTTGCCGGAAAAGATATCCTTATGACTACTCCTGGACCCCGTCTGAATGACAGTGAGCCAATGTTTCTTTTCTTTTTCTTTTTTTTTTTTTGTTTCTCAATAGAGCCATGGTGTGTCACATGTAGCTGTCTCTCTCTGCAGTTTCCAACCTATCCACAATAATCTGCTCTGCAACGTTGTCATGGTAAAAAAAAAACAAAAAACAAAAAAAAGTGTCAGGTTTTGCCATGCCTTGTGACTTGAGAAAGAAGGCAGCTTTAACTAATTTTCTCAGAGATATACGTCTGTGTTTGATGTTTGTATTTGTTTCTGTAGTCCCTCTTTTTTTTTTTGATACTGTCCTGACAAAAATCTGAACTCTGTAAAGTGTCTTTCCATTACACAAAAAGACAAAACTAACCAAACATAAAGAATGGTCTGCACCATTGTTGCACTTTTTTGCTTTTGTAGCTTTTGACAAAAAAAAAAAAGCATACTACCTGCTGTGTAACTTATTCAACCTCCAGCACAGGAGTGTACTAAGATGTGCTTTAAGTTTTTCCCACCACTCACTGAATTCTGTCTTTCCTTGTAGCTGGTACATGATTTTGTCGAGTGACTCTTGCATCACAGTTACAGTTTTTGAGTGTATGGTACCGTTAAATGTTTAGGAGTTTGCTGTCATGGTGATTCAAAACCATGGCCCTTTAATCTCTGCTTTCATTGAGTCAATCAACCGGCATAAAGCTTTGAATATTATACTAGGTCAACTTCATAAATGGCAGTAACGTTCTTTTGGTCTTTATAGATATGTGAAAGAATACCATATTTTGGCTTTTTAAGCTTTCACTTTGCTCAGTTAACAAATCAATTCTGCTCTAAACTTGATATTTCCTTTGTTCCTTTCATTTTGATTTTGAATCATTTGTCATAGCACATGTTCAGATTTTTATTTTCTGTCATTTTCAACATCTTTGTTATTCATCCTGGTTAGATGGGATGTTATGTGTTTACAAAAGCAATGACAAAAAAAAGTTTACAGACTTGAATCTTAACGAAAATCCGACATGAAGCCGAAAAAGAATTGGAGCATCTTTTCAGCTCTCTATCAAAAACACAGTGGTGACTTTTTTTTTGTTGTCTTTTTTGAAATTGAGACTTGAAAACCCGTGTATCCTATGATGTTGAAATGCAATGTTTGTATCGCACAATGTCTCTTAGTAGGCTATTACAAGAGTTCAGACCAATCAAATAAAGTGGTTCAGTTCTCCACCACTGAAAAACGTATTGGTCCTTTAATGTGTGTGCAGTGGTTTTCTTGTAGATTCATTGTTGTCATTTACTAAGCTGTACCAAAAATATTGAGGTTCATTCTCATTCTTCAATCAATGCAATATGACATACAAGGTAAATTTACTGTAATTTTGTGGGTTAGAAAAATTGGTCCTTGAGTCCTGCTACATCTATTTTGAAATAGAGGTATTTTGAGTGTTGATGATGAATTGAGGAGTCTCATGGCCAAGGAAATGAAGCCGCTCTGGAAGATCGTTGATTTCCTCCCGCTACGAACTCTCTTTCATTATGCGGCTGGTGATGGTGGTGTGGTGGCGGCTGCACAATAGAGTTCTCTTCATGCCTGAGAGTGCAGTCATGGTTGTACAGTCTAAACAGGATGGGGCTCAGCATGAAAATGATTAATGGGACAGAAAGTTGTACTTGAACAAAATGTGACTGACATCTTTGAGTCATTAACAACTATTCTCAGACTTAAGTGGAATATAGTTTTATAATTGATATTAATCATATTGAAAATAACTTGTCACATTGTTGCTCACTGTAGTACAGATTTAATGTAGGTTAATATTGAAATAGAGGTTTTACGGCATCCCAGTTTCTACTGCAGTCAGATTAGCCTTTAAGGTCAAGCATCAAGCTGTACTTTCTAAGGGGGACGCTACTGCATATTCTATGTGCAAACTAAGTTGAAGGTGATTATTTTCTTAACTGCTTTTGGTCATAATTGGTTAAAGAAGGTTGCTACAGTCAAGTTGGTGGCAAATTGCCTTGTCAAACACAGGTGTGAAAAATATAATATTAATAGCATTTTTAAAAAAAGCTTTTCAGTTAGGTGTGCCTGTATCATGGACCTGGTTTATTTTTATTTTTTTACCACAGATATTTTGACTTCTGACAGTTACCATCAAAGTAACAGGATCCCTTCCCTAGTTATTAGTTATACCTGCACTAAATATCTAATGAGTCCTGTTATTGCTGATGCTATGTCTCATTACACTTGCATTGTACTGCATCAGCACTTGTCACTGAAATAGAGTCAGTGCCAGATATAGAGCAAGGAATTATGGATCTTTCTAGCATATGTCAGTATAATTAGAAAATGTATTTGACAATCAAAACATTAGTGTCTTTAGTGCACCATATGTAAATTCAAATAGTATGACTCAATCAAGATATGGCTTGGCACTAACATGTCAGCTGTCATGTAAAGCAGTGACAACATTGTCATACACGTGTTGTCATTCACAGCATCTGCCTTGGACTTGCTTGTCTTTCTCACAAACAAATACCCAAGCTGACTGGGAGCTATATTTTAATATTTGACTCGCGTTGCGTTTGTTTTGCAAGAAAGTACTTATGTTGCAGGCTGCAGCACAAACATGAAAAATAACCACCATCTCATCGTTTTACAAGGCTGAAAAGGGTCTCCCAACAAATCAGACACCTTCAGATATGTTAGGCCTTTTAATTTGAAGGGAACACAACCGTTCATGCCGGAAGTTGTAATATTTTGGTCGTATCTTATTGGCGGGCAGAGTCGATGACTTCCTGAAACAAAGAGTCGAGAAATGCGGTCATTTTTACCTGAAGTGGCTGAACAACTTTTCCAAGACATTCAAAAAGCACACCAGGAAACGTCTCAAAGTAAGACAAGATTGGTTGAGTAAATAAATATGACGGCTGACCCCTGAATAGTTTTTTTCAAAATGTAGAAGGAGCTGCAGCAGTACTAGCTAGCTGAAATTTAACTGGAGCAGAATGTGACAAACTTGCTTCACCTTCTGAGCAAACCTGACCTTAAATGAACCTTTATCTCGATTGTATTTAACTTCTCCTTTCCAGTAACTTAACAGAGTTGTCGTTACTATGCTCCACATTAACGTGGTGTGTACGTGTAAAATTTGAAGCATGGTGACTACTCATTCCAGCGTTTTACAGTGATGTAGTTTAATATTTGAGCTGTAGGAGGCGCTGCTTCCTCACACTTCTATTTCAGTCTTGTCTTCAGAAAACACTGTCACTAGAGAGTGACAGAGTGAAGAGGACATTTTTCACAACACACATTTCGCATCAAAAACATTAATAACATCAATAATGACTCTTCCATTTTAAGTGTTCACGTCCAGTGTCCTGGTATAGGTCTTTTTTCACAGCACACATTTTGACTCATAACTGGAAAAGCTCAGGTACTAATAACCTTAATAATGGCTATATCATGTCTATGTGTCCAAGTAAGCCCTGATTCTAAAACTGAAAATAGTAAATAAAATACTGCATTCATATATTCACTCCTATGCTGTGACAAAAGGCATACTGGCAAACTGGATCGGCTTTTTCAGGACAGCCAAATGGAACTGAGACATTATTTGTTTTATAAGATGCTGTGACAAAAGCTCATCGGTAGTTTTATGAACAACATGTCCAACATCGTGAGAGTGACACTAACCGGTCTTTATGACCAGGCTCTCAAATCGACAATTATTGAACATTACTCATATGTAACACAGTTGTCTCACCCTGATCAGTTTTTGTCTGACAGCACATTCAATACGGGAAGGCGCTGCCATAAAAAAACAAACCTACAACAAAGTTTTGTGAGCATTGTCCATAAAGCATTACCTCCTGCCAAGCCCTAAATCCCAATATAGCTCACTGTGCCTCAGTGCACTTTTATGACTATTATTCAATGATAGTGGTTTGTCTGTATTTCCAAACTGAGTAGCACATTTCTATTCTTAGCTTTGACTTCAGGAAGATCTGCTTTATATCCTGAAGTCACATGCTGCAGGTTTGAAACACAGAGCAGCTCTAAGACAGTGTCTTGCCCAACGGCATCTAAAGAATTGATGTTTTTTCTTTCTTTCTTTTTTTAATCTGTCTGATCATTTTAGAAATTTTCCTACATAACACAGACAATTGTATATATGTCCCTTCCCTCCCTCCATCTCCCCTCCCGTCCCTACAGCAGAGATCAATGGGAAAAGGGTGTTAGACCATCCTAAAAGTATAATCATAAAATATACAAAACAGGTAATGGGAAAGTTCAGAATAAAAAAACAAACAATTATAAAGCCACATACAGCAGTACAAGTAATCCATGTATAATAGTACCTTAAAAACAGTTGCTAAATGCACCCACCAGATAAAGTTTTTTTCAATAAAAATGCAGCACAACAGTAGAACAAAGCATCACAAAATGAAAATACTAGGCACTCATGTCTGGATGTAGTTCTCCAGTGGCTCATAAAAACGTTTCCAGAAACAAAGTCAAATTAAACAAATAAACAAGAAGTAGAGGTCCTGTCTGTGTATCTAAATGTGGTATTTTTTTAGTGGTCCCTGCTCTGCAGTGTAAAATGGATTTCTGTCTTCTAAAGAGATTACAGTAACTGCAGTTGCAATGTTGTTGCTTTAAATTCACAGTATTTTATCCGAGATAGCTAGTGTTTTTAATGATTATTCCTTATATTGTTAGGTACAGATTCATGTTATGAATTTTTTCTTCAGCTAATATGGAGTTCCCCAACCTGTGATTCATGCTCACCTGAGAGTAAGAGAGTTAAGATGAAGTGATCAAAGATGGATGATTTCCTATTGCTATCTTCTTCTTCTTCTTCTTCTTCTTCTTCTTCTTCTTCTTCTTCTTCTACTTCTTCTCTCTATAGTTTTGTTGCAAACCAACTTCCAAGGTGCAAACAGACATGTTTTTGGAGTGTGTAGATGCTGTGCTTGTGAAGTAAATGAAAGCAATGTGCCACATATTATCTGCTCAATGTATTGGCTACTTTGTCACCAATACAATAAAAAGCAGATAATATACATTTCCCAATATCAGTCTGATATATATCATGCAACCCTATCGTAAAGAGTCACTCCGGTAAAGGATAGATTCGCACCCTAATTTCTCTGTAGGAAGATGAGTATTAAAGTTCATCACACTTACATCTGTGTGAAACTTGATTTTTCTCTCCTTTCTTTTTTGCAGTTCCTGATGACCTGCTTATTGCGTGAGTATCAGTCTTCGAGTTTAGTCCTCCCCTGTCTGACTTATGTTCTAAGTAAAAAGGTTTTGCACGTGACTGAATCTGAGTGGGTGTGGAGGGCAGAAACCACAGTGAGAATGGCAAGGGAGATGTTTTTACAGTCTGGATATGCCAAAGTGACGTAGCACTGAGACATAGTGTCATGATGCTTTTTCTTTACTGAGGCTTTTCCTGGCATAGTGGTTTGACTTACTGAGAGTGAGGGGGTGCTCACTGTCTGGGTCAACACAGCCACATCCTGTCTGTTTGTCAGGAAGACACTGGTCCAGGGACTCTTCATCACACTGTGTGGTAATTCACAGTCAGAAAACATTCACTTTTAATTTGTCTCCTAGTTTCTCTCATCTTTTACTCACAGGCAAGTTTCTGCTTTCCACATCATGATTGCAAGTAAAATGTAACTAGAACTAGCAAATTGAGTGGTTGAAGTTGCATTTTTTATTGCGCATTAATATTATTATCACATCATACATCATATTTCACCCCCTTTGCCATATTGTGATAAATATTGATGGTGGAGTACTTCTCCTGGAATAAACATTTGGATTCCCAACTCTTTTTAGTGTTCAAGAGTTTTTAATGAAGGCTAACATGCAGTTACAAAACAGCTATTTCTTGGATTATTGCTTCTTTTTTTGTTTGATTTCACATTTAGGGAATTTTAAACAAAGCTACAAACCTATAATAAGATCCTATGAAATTTAAACATAAGGCTTTGGTGTTAGTTTGCACAAATTGAAGAGCAAAAGCTTTAGCAGATACACAGTCATGCCAGGAGGAAGTGACTGTTAAAGAGGCAGTTACACCAGATCTTCCTCAAGTCAGCTCCATAGGGGGCTGACAAAAAAATCATGTTTTGTGACAAAGCAAATTATATACATTCAATTTATATTTGATCAGTCTGTCAGATTTACCTAATATTTTTGCCACATTGTGATTTTTAAATTTGACGTTGTATTTATTCTGTCATACAGCATAAATAATTAGTCATTTAATTGATAAACTAGTTAAAAGGAAAGTTCTCTGCAACCATTTTGATAATCCATTAATTATATTCAAGTTAT
Organism: Diplodus sargus; assembly: GCA_903131615.1. Taxonomy (NCBI): domain Eukaryota; kingdom Metazoa; phylum Chordata; class Actinopteri; order Spariformes; family Sparidae; genus Diplodus; species Diplodus sargus. The sequence goes on along the minus strand of CAEMYA010000025.1, from coordinate 3,040,820 downwards.
TTCTATTGCATGCATTCCACATATGTCAATCACCTTAAATTGTGTTGTGTGTCTTATGTATATGATAATGAACAAATGAGGGGGGTGACAAAATATCCTCTTTAATTACAACTCCATCAATGTCATAAACACACATGCACACACACACACGCACTGATACGAGTTTTCATTTATGAATTGTTCTAATTTGATCTTTGCTTCAAACGTCTGCTCAGCAGTACTGTGTTTACACCATGTACATTGTCTTTTGTCTGCATAACTTGTTATGTGATGTTTGTTTTACACAAAGCACATTTGAAAGTCTTGTTGAAAATGTACACATTTAAACTTAAGTACAAAAATACAAAACATGTTGTGGATGTCTTTTCATTTACTCCCTCCTGTCTTTCAGGCTGAAGTTTGTCTTTGGGCCTTGTGCGCTTCAGGCTTTGGATCTGGTCGACCAGCTTTCAGTCACCTGCCTGTCGTCTCCCAGTGGACGCAAAGCATTCCAGGTCTTTCAGGCTTAATTAACAGTAGTCCTATTTACAACTTGAATAATTCAGAAAAAGCATTAAAAAAAAAGATGGAAATCCCAACAAGTCTGGCCTTGTTGGCATCTGCAGTTATGTGAAAGGAGAATTAGTCAGTTTGGTTAGCCCTCTACAAGGGTGTTATACAAGATGACATCACATACTTGACTGTAGGGTGTATAGTCTTTTTAATTACTTATTTACACACTCAATAGTTTAATGAAAAACTCAGCTCCTAATTCTCGTAATGGGTTGGAAAATTATCATGTCAAGGCAAGGAGAGGTTTATTTGTATAGCACAATTCAGACACAAGGCAACTTAAAGTGCTTTACAGGAGCATACAAATTACATTAAAAGACAGTAAAAAATTCATTTAAAGGACATTAAAAATTGCAATAAAAAGACATTTAAAAATGCACTCAAAAACGGTAAGAGGACATTAAGAGAACAAATTAAAACAAGTAGGCTAAAATAGAAAAGGTTTAAAAGAGACAAGACTGTAGAATAAAAGTCACAATGCAGTTCAAAGACTTGAAATTGCTTCAGTTAAAAGCAGTGGCAAACAGAAATGTTTTTAAGTCTTGATTTAAAAGAGGTGAGAGTTGGAGCAGACCTGCAACTTTCAGGGAGTTTGTTCCATGCTGCTTCTCCATGTTTAGTTCTGACTCTGGGGATTGAAAGCAGACCAGTACCTGGCAATCTCCGAGGTCTGGGTGGTTCATAACGTGGCAGCAGATCAGAAATGTATTTTGGCCCGAAACCATTCAATGCTTTGAAAACCAACAGCAGGATTTTGAAATCTATTCTCTGAGTGATCTGATCTACTTTTTTGGGTCTTGTTAGGACTCGAGCAGCAGTGTTCTGAATAAGCTGAAGCCACCTGATGGAGTTTTTAGAGAGTCCTGTAAAGTCACCATTACAGTAGTCGAGTCTGCTAAAGATAAATTTGTGAGCAAGTTTCTCCAAATCCTGCCGAGACATAAGTCCTCTTATCCTGGATATATTCTTAAGGTGATAGTTGGCTGACTTTGTAATTATCTTAGTGTGGCTGCTGAAATTCAGGTCTGAGTCCATTATTACACCAAGGTTTCTGGCTTGGTCTGTAGTTTCCAACATTACAGACTGAAGCTGAGCAGAGACTTTTAGTCGTTCCTCCTTAGCTCTAAAAACAATTATTTCATTCTTATCTTTGTTTAGTTGAAGAAAACTCTGACACATCCAATCATAGATTTGTTCAATATATCTACTCAGCGTTTTTATGGGATTATAGTCCCCTGGTGCTATGTTTATATACGTTTGTTTGTCATCTGCATAACTATGGTAGCAAATTTCGTTGTTTTCCATTATCTGAGCTAGAGGGAGCATGTAAATGTTGAATAGTAGAGGCCCCAGAATGGAGCCCTGGGGTACTCCGCTTGTGATTTTCATCCGTTCAGATGTGTAATTATCAATAGACACAAAGTAGTCTCTGTTATTAAGATAGGATCTAAACCAATTTAGTGTTGTACCAGAGAGTCCAACCCAGTTTTCAAGTTGGTCCAGTAGTATATTATGGTCAGCCGTGTCAAGCTCAGCACTGAGATCCAGCTATACTAAGACTGAAATTTTTCAACTGTCTGTGTTTAAATGAAGACACCTGAGAGAAGACACATGTTTACAATCTTTAGCAGATCTGGAGTCATGCAGTGTGAAACTTTTTTGAAGAACCCTGCTGGTAAAATATCCAGGCAGCAGGAGGAAGATTTAAAATGCTGTATAATGTCTTGCAGGTTTTTGTCATTGATTGGATCGAATTGTATCATGCTATTAAAGTTGGTTTTAGATGGACAAAGTGACAACTGACTGTCCAATTTTCTGAATTTTGGCAGTGAAGAATGATGCAAATTCATTACAGGCCCTGGTGGACAGATGTTCAGAGGCTACCGGCACAGAAGGGGTTTGTTAGCCTGTCGACAGTAGCAAACAAGGCACGAGCATTATTTTTGTTCTTGGTGATTATGTCTGAGAAGAAGGACTGCCTTAACTTTTTAATTCTAAATTAAAAATGTAAAGTCTCTTTTCATAATTGTCAAAACGAACCTGGAGATTTGTTTTTCACCACCTGTGCTTAACTTTCCGACATTCCCCTTTTTCCATTTTGACTAGCGTGGCATTTCTCCAAGGAGATTTTTTCTTACCAGAGGCCACCGTCACTTTAGTGGGTGCAATGGCATTGATGACATTTGTAATTTTGTAATTGAAATGATGTACAAGGTCATTGACAGAGAACCTGTAGAGTGGGGGTGTGGAAGAGAAAGCCGCAATGAATATGTCACCAGTGTTTTCCAGTGATGTATCGCTTTGGGACAACCACAGTTTCAACATTTATGTATACAGATATATCACTCTCAAAGAAAACACAGTAATGGTCCAAGAGAGCAACATCAGATACCAGAACCTCAGAAATGTTCAGACCCCTGGAGATAACTAAGTCCAGGATGTGGCCCCTGTTGTGTGTGGGCTGTGTCACATGCTGAGTGAGTGCAAAGTTATCAAGGACACAGCACAGTTCTTTAGTCCATCTGTCCTCAGGTTTGTCGACATTGATATTAAAGTCACCAACAATTAACACACAATAAAAGTCAGTGCAGATAAGAGACAGTAACTCAACAAGGTCATCAAAGAAATCCTAACAGTATTTAGGTGGCCTGTAGATGTTAAGAAACATAGCCCGAGAAGATCAGTTTACCTGAAGAGCCACATATTCAAAAGAAGTAAACCTCCATAAAACATCTGCTTGCATTTGAGTAACTCATGAAACAGAATACTAACACCTCCTCCTTTTTTAAGCATTCTAGTTTCAGAAATTTGGAGGGCTTGATTCAATGTGAACAGCTGCACTGTTATCCTGGCCTAACCAAGTTTCAGTTAAAAACAGTAAATTAAGATTGCGTTTGATGATAAAATCATGTATTAAAAGAGATTTTCCTGCCAGAGACCTGATGTTTAATAGAACTACATTTACAGTATCGAAACCAACTGTGCAATTTTTTGCGACAGTTTGTGGCTGACGAGGAATGGCAGCTAAATTGAATGGATTGGCAGATTTAGTTAGGCATTTCCTGTTTCTCAGCAAATTCACAATTTTTCTATTACCTGTAAGCACAGGAATTGAGGAGGCTGCCTGAACTCCAAGGGGCCCTGGCTTTTTCTTGGGGGAAAACAGTAGTGATATCAACTTCGTAGCCTGGACCCGGCACATACCACTAAGCGTTAATTGTACTGGCTGCATGGACAGGATGTGCTCCGCTGTTTTCAGACTGTAGAGACAGAGGAGGATTCAGAGGAGGTGGGGGGGCACGATGACATTTTGGTGATGATTGTTTCAAGCGTGGCATAGCTGTCTTGTCTGTTCGAAGCTTATCTCAGGCAGTAGTAGTTCTCCTTCCGATGACTGTCTTATCAGTTGTTTTGGTTTGTCTTTGCCTGTTGTCCTTTAAAGGACAGTCTCTCCTCATTCACTACTGTACATATTTTTCTTGAAATAAGGTCCCATGTTGTTCCTCTCTATAGCTCCAATTTCTGCAAACTGGCCTCATAGTTAAGAGTTAATCTCAACAGGACATAGAATGACTTGTGGTGGGACAAACAGGTCAGTGCACTGAGGTTGCGGCCATTGTGACCTGAATTTCCTGTAAACTTCAGGCTCCTGCAAAAACAGTTTTATGAAAGGAACTGTAGAAGACAATGCAGCTAAATAAGGACAAAGACTCTGTTCTGTTGGGACATTTTCAACTCAATTGTTGGTGTCTTAATTGTTTCACTTCATTTCCCTCAAGGATTGCTGACATTTGTGGTCCAGCAGCATTTATCGGAAATTATTATCCTAATAGTCTGTTTCTTTCTCCTTTTCTGGAAATGTCTTAAATGTTATCTTGACCAGTGTTTTTTCTTGGTTTGTGGTTGTGACTTTGTTTTTTCTGAGATCCTATCTGGTACAGAATAACAGATTTATGAAGTGAAATTTTCACAGAACAAATTATATACATTCAGCTTAGATTTGATAAAACTCTCAGGTTCCCAAGTTTGGGGGGATTACTTTTGGCTGAAAGAAGTTCTGCGCCCAATTAATCTACTAATAGAAAAAATATTGGCTTGTTAGTTGCAGCCAGAGTCTGTCCAGACCAGAGCAATTTAATTCTTGCAGTGTTTCATAGGATTATTTTGTAAAATGAGAATTAATATTTATAATTTCCTATCTGGGAAATTGCTGACTCTGAAGTGTTCAGTGGAAGTTGTCTGTTTGCCTGTTGGACTGTTTACTTGTGTGTGTGAACCTGAACCTATGGGAAAGTCACACATATGTCCATCTGTGCTTTGCTTCACTGCTACAGTGTTGTTGCACTACCTGCTTATCTGCCACACTTCAGTTTCAACATCACTCACACATACAGACACTCACTGCCTCATGCACAGCAGTAGCTTAATGCCGTTTAAACTAGCAAGGAATTGTTCAACATTTTGGAAAATACGGTCCTATTAAAAAATCTTAGATGGAGGCATGGCATTACTTTCATCTAATGAACAAAATCTAGCCTGGCAAAAAAAAATAATAATAATAACAAACTGTCTGCTTCCTTTGGCTCATATTTACTGTGCTGACAAGAGAATGGCATTGATTTTCTTATCAAAAGAAAGATTAAGAACATTTGCCAAAATGTCAAAATATTCCTTTAATTGGAATTTTGCATCAGATTACTGCTCATTCAGTATAACACGTATATGAGATAGTGTAGGAGATAATTTCCCTGGTGTTAAGGCATTAGTTTAAATTAAGCCTGGTCGACTAGTATAAAAGTAGGAAACATTCAGAAAACAGTAAAAATTGAGGGCAGTATAAATTATAATGTTACACACGGTCCTATTCTTATTATTAGAAGCCTTGTTTAAACGGTTAATCACATTCTTCAATAGACAAATCGCATTTTAACTGCAGTTAACTAAAATGTGGTGCATTTTGCGCTGTTTATTATGAATTTTTAACATTAGCATACATATCAAGACAACAACCCACTAAATGAAAGCCAACAAACAACATTTATTTAAAAACAATATCCGATGTAACAAAAATCTTGAGGAAATATTTCTGATTACTATAACAGCATTTTCACTGCGGGAAAGAAATCGAAAGGCAAATACTGCAACAGTTGAAGGGCATTGTAAACATTAGAAGCACATGCTTGTGTGTTTTTATTCAGCAACTGACTGGAAAGTTTAACTGACTGGTATTTCTGGTTCTGACAAGCAGGGGTAGCCGTGCTAAGCCAACTAGCTGACTAATCATGTACCGTACCATTTCTTTAAATGATCCAGAATAATTCAGTAAGCTGTTGTTTTGTCAGGCACACTTTTAAATTCGTCAGACAGACACAACCAAGCCAATTTGACTCCAATGAGAGAAGGAGTCACTTTATATATTTGTTGGCACATCGTGCATATTTTATTGAAAGCTTTGACTAATTAGACCTTTGATTTTTACTTGTCAAGCTGCTTGGAATCTTCCAAGTTAAAGATCCGTGGTGCTTTCCCAACAGCCTGCAGTAACAGGCTTCTCTTTTGGTAATAGTAGCATTACATCACGTCGTAATCCAGGACACAACCGGGAAGTTACAACATAAACAGCGTATTAATAATGTCCTCCTTTCTCTTTGTCATAAATCTCAGAGGCATTAGCAGCAGCGTTTTTTCCTGTGATCTTGGCAGGTCTGCTTTATGTTTTAACCATTTAGTGAGACTTGAGTTTGCACATTGTCTGTCTCAAAGCCACGTAACAAATATTTAGCTTTACCCGGCTCTCTGACAGTGAGCCAATAATGCTCTTCCCATCTAAGTATCTAAAACTAGAATACAGCTGGCATAGAATTGGAATATCGTTTTATTAGATTCTGGGTAAATAAAAATCAACAGGTCTTTGACCCAGTAGAAGTTGGAGGAAAGTAGATGAATGTCCTTTCAGGTTAGAGGGCTGTGTGGCTGGTAGACCATATTTGGGCAGCTGTGAATTAGGAGAAGGTCGTCAAACCTCTGCAAGAGCATGAAAGTAGTGACGAGAGTCCAGTGAGAGCTATCTCATTTTAAAATGAAGCTTCAGTTACTCATCAGCTTGTGAAGAGACCTTACGGATTTCCTGTAAGAATTGGAAAGCGTGAGACAGCAGTGTTCTTTCATCACATCATACAAAAGTAGTCTAAACAAAGCAAACATAAGGTCTAAAATGTTTCCCAGAAAATCCATCAGACATATTTAAAATTAAACTCAATTGGAGTATTGAGTGTACTGGAAGTACAGTGACTTGCACACTAACTGGGCCAAAGAAATGCTGCAACAGTTGATTAATGAGCCAATTTCACCATTTTTGTCATATCCTGCTAATACATTATTTCCGTGGGACAGATTTAAATTTCTCATGTTGTCTTGGGATTTTGGTGTCCTCTTTCCTCAGATAGAATGAATAAGCCATGAGACTGTGGCATTTCACTGCTGGGATTTTTCACCTTGTCTCATTCTTAACGTTCAGTGACCTTTTCATAGACAATGTGTGTAGCACGGCCTGCTGGGAAACAGAAGAAGAGAGTGTATTCTCAACAGTAAGGAAACATGACACACTCTTGATGGCAGCGTTCAGTCTGTTAGATAACAAAATGTTGAGGTTGCTGTTGAAACAATCAGTCGATTAACCAATTGATTTGCATTATTAATGAATGATATATTAATAGTTATCAGTATTTTTTTATATAGATTATTTCCATCAGGCCAAAATGCCAAACATTTAAAGGTTCCAGCTTCATCACATATGAGGGTTTGCTTGCTTATTTGTGGGGTTTTTTTATAATTGCAAATTGAGTATCTTTGAGTTTTGACCATTAGTTGAACAAACAAAGCAATTTGAAGACTTTTTGACATTGTACAGATTGCAACACTATGAGAATTTTAAGCTACAATGACCATCCCAGGAAATATCATGGTTTCATGGTATCCTGGTATACTGTATTTCACAAATATAATTATTATTTACAGTGACACAGGAATTAAAACGGAATCATTTTTTGGCTAGACAATCCATTTATTCTAATTTTATAAAACAGTATGTCCTGACAGAAATGAAACTTGACATGAACTATGCGTATATTTTAAGAATATTGTTTTAGTAGAATTCAGTTCAAATATGCGTAGTATGATAACTGTCACTTTTCACACCACTGTATACATTTAAACTGGCATTGCTGCAACTTTACTAAGACAAAAATACCTTGTTTGGGGAAGCTCACAGTAGGGATTCAACATATAGTCAATAAACCAATCAATCGATTGGAAAATTAATTTCCAACTATTTTGGGGAATCAATAAATTGGCATTTTTCAGTCATAATTGTCTCAAGCTTTTCCATTACTTCAGTTTATTTATGTCATTTTCATGTCAAAAAATGCTGGTTCCATCTTGTTAAATGTGGGGATTTGCTGCTTGTCTTTGTAATTTATAAGAGTAAATGAAGAGTCTTCTGCTTTTGAACTGTTGGCTGTTTTGAGGACGTAATTTTGTGCTCTGGGAAATTGTGTTGAGCATTTTTCAACATTTGATTGTCTGAACGAGTAATCATGAAAATGATTGTTAGTTGCAGCCCTACTTCACAGGGCAGTACAGCTGCAGTGTATAGTAGAATAAAAGGAAAGCGGCCAAGAGCAGGACTTCTGTGCCTCCGGTCACCCTTCAAAGGGTGGTGAAAGAAGCACTGTCAGGGAATCTTTTACTCCAGCATTAGTTGTCAAACCATTCTCCATACTGGAGTGTAAAACAAACTCTCTGGGACTTGGAAAAAGGATTTTTAGCACTTGAAGTAATTCACTGGCGTATACATGAAGTACAGGTGGCTCTTGAAAAAACTTTGATACTGTATTAGTCGGCTAAGGACTCACAAGAGATAATGCAAACATACAGTATGTCAGAGTGCAGATACAAGGGTCTTGTATCTATGTGACTTCCCAGAACTATAAACTCCCCTGAAGCCCTGTTTGTGGTGTGGAACCAGTGGACAGGGGGCCGTCCAAACTCCTGGCCTTGTAGCTACGGGTGACTTCCAAGAAGTGTTCCCGTGAGAGTCAGCATTTCAGGCAGCGGCTTGGTCAGAGAAATGCCGAGGCTTTAACTCTCGCCGTTCCTTCTCCAGCGACTGAACGGCAGATCTTGAAGCATAGATTCGTTTTGAGGAAAGCCAGACTCTCCGCCAGGCACTGGAAGTCTACAGTTGGTGGTGTCTTGCTGATGCTGTTAGCCGCCAAGGGCCCAAGTGTGAGTTGGTTTTCAATAAACTTGGCTCTTTAGAAACTTTAGCGGTCCTTGGCTTGGTCTCCACAGTTTCTTTCCTGGTCGTGCTGTGCATGGGGCTTTATTCATCTTTACTGAGGTGTTTTGAGTCTGTGTGATTTCCTCTTGCGGGCCTTATTTATAATTAAGTGTCACATTGGAGAGCAGAGAGGTTTTTACCTTTGTAGGTCACAGGGAATGGTGATTTATGGAAACCCCGGAGAGTAATGGAGCCTGCTCTGCCATCTTGGGAGGCATTAGTTATTGCGAGGTGTCAAGCTAATCCACCAGCTTAATGTCCTCATGTGTCATGTGCTGGAGACTTTAGTCACTGTCTACAGCTGAGCAAAAGCGCCAGCGTATTGTACAGGAGGGCTGTCAGCCGAGGCTGTTAGACATTACATACAGGTTGTTAAAAAATGCATCGTTTCTATCTCATCTCCTCCAAATAACTAATGTGAAATGATGAGGTCGGTGGGAGCAACTTCCCCTTTCAACCCTATATCCCAGTAAAATACCATGACTGCTGTCATAATGTGTGAACAGTTTGTTTTTGTTCACACATGAAGCAGCTGCATGGCTCGCCTCCAGATGAATCATCACTTGTCTCGTCTCTCTGCAGTGTAACTTGCAGTGACATAAAGTAGAAATTGTAAAGGAAAAATAGAAATAAAAAAAAGTGACTTGTTTTTCCTTTGATATTGAAGTTTTGTTTGTTTATTTACCGCCGATCAGTGTCAAAACAGCGTGATTCTCAGCTCTGTAGTTCAACGTTATACAAAAGTAAAACATGAAAATGCTAAAGTGGAAAATTTCAAACTTAGTTAACGTGACAATTGATGTTTAGGGTTGTTTGTTTTAAAAAAGAGAGAGACACAGAGAGACATACTTGGCAACATGTTCACGTCTTTACTACTCAGTCTCTCAGAGCTCAGTCGTGTCTGGACGAGTCGCGGAACATTTGGGATGTAGATCTTGTTTCCCTTCACGCCTTTACTGTCTCCAACATGTGCTACTGGCAGCCCGTGCAAGCAGCATAGTGATCATACTCGATTGTGAATGCCTTTCCTTATAAAGAAACAACCCACACTTGTCTCTGTGTATGATTTTTTAAGAATCACAAGCCTTGCCGCATATTTAAATGTACTTTGCATGAATCTGTCAGGTGATGGGAGGCTCGGGACGTTTGTACACCTGCTTTGTTTCCTGTCACTACTGCCCGTGCCCGGCCTTCGCCTACACCGTGCTCCGCAGGAACGAGGGCCTGCTGGTGAGTCCCAAACAAACTGTTAGCCAACCAAAAACTGCATGTACGTATTTGTTTTTTGTTTTTTAAGTTAAATGTGTCACAACATCACAAGGGCTCCACGGTATGTCATTTCAGCTTCCCCATCGCAATGTGTGCATGTGCAATTGTCACATTGCATGCTGTGCAATGTCAAGTAAGGCAACATGACTGAAACATGTCCTGCTGCAACTCTTTTGCTGCCTGAAACAAAAAAAACCTGGCACAGTTGGAATTTTCCATTACTAATCTGTATGAGAAATCTACATAATTCAGTCTGATTTCAGGCTTTCTTGGATAGACTACATGAGGGTTTGTCGATTGTGAGTGACACGATGGCTCTGAATGCAAGTTGAACCAACAATAAGTGAGTCATTCTTGATCGATATAAGCTGATCCACTCCGGTTGATATAATGCATTCAATTAAATCACTGCAATTGTTTTAAGATGATTAATTATTTCCAAATAGAGATATTCAAGGGATCTGGTGAAAAGTCCAGTATTTTTCCTATATCGCAATAAATACAGTAGAAAAATAGATCTTGCCTTTTTTTTTTTCCAGTAGCATGCTGCTCCACAACATACCATTGTAACTGAAGCATTATGGTGCCACAGTGATGCCCCGGCTTAACGTTACACATCTCATTCTCCATATGTAGGGGAACATACTTGTTTGGTTCAGATCCCGGCTAAAATCTCATCAGCATTTTTTTTTTCTTTCCAGTGACAATAAAAATACAAATATATACCATTTGTGGCTCATCAGTCACTCATAATTGCAAAATTTGTCAAAACAATTGCACCTTTTTCTTTTCTTTTCACGTCGTTCAGTCTTAGTTCGTCTTCTTAAAAGTTCATGAGGTGTCCGTCCTGAAACTCATTTCTGATGAAGGGTGTAGGTTTGGTTACAGAAGTAGGAAGGACACAAGAAGTTTCAGCATCTTCTGAGGAAGTATTTCAAAGTATATCCGGTATTTTAAGTGTTTTGTATTTTTTTTTAATAAATATTTTGTCTAAAAAATGTTAAATGTTACCCTTACCCAGCTGTGAGTCGTGCCTGTTTGTACAACCTGTTAGTCGGTAGGGAAGTAGATGTTAAGTGTGCAAGATATAAACATTTTCAAGTCCTCGTCTTTTTTCTCATCCGGATTTGGACTAGTGGACAGTAGGGAAGGCGCTGTTAAGAGAGGTGTCAGAGTTTATTGGGGGGGTAAAACAGGGTTTTCAGAGGATTTCATCTATATTAAAATCAAAAAGGTAAAAGAATCTACTCATAAGAAGAAAAATCAATCTACCGGGCTTCAACTCTATATAAAACACATATACACCAAATGATATTTACACATAGATACATAAAAGACGTTTCACAGCCATTGTGTCTCGTCAGTCAGGCGTGTATCCTGGAGAAAACCATCATCCAGTCACCAAGTGAGACGAAGCACATGCTGAAATGTGCGTAACAGATGTACTGCGGTCGGGGCACGTTCTTGTCTGGTCACTGAGGGGCGTCTCCGCTCCGACTTGCTGTTTTTGCTCTAAATATATGTGAGCAAACAGCCTCTGCTCCTGCTCCAAGCATCAGAAAGACATGTTTCCCCGGAGGATGCTGCTATAATCAGTGTGAGAAACTGAGAGCTGCAACTGACCGTGGAGACCTGGCATGAGTGCATCAGCATTAACTGATACCATTCCCTTTGAAATAACATCAAAAAACAACTATTTACTGCCTCTGTATAATCTTCAGCAGCTTCAACAGCTACAAAAGATGTTTGTCTGTTGTTCTCACCACACTTTGAGTTTGACTCATTATTTGTGTAAAGCACTATTCCACAGGCATGTCGATGTGGAGGAAATCTCATTAACAACGCATGGAATAGGCTGAGGGTGAAAACAAGTCAATGAGTAACGTGTTAATGTTGATAATAATTAGAGGGAACTTCTGAATGTGTTCACTGACACACGCACACAAATGCCAAACTGCAGGGCTTTTTGTCATTCAACACGCGCAAGTAGCTACTGGAGTTCTGCTTACTCATCACACAAACACTCCATTGGAGAAATAATACACACTCATGCCCCTCGCAATCACGTGCTTTTCTTTTATAGAAATGTTTATAGAAATATTGGAAATTGTTCTGGCATTTGCTTTGTGACTATTATCCTTGAATTGAGGATTAGTCAGTGGAAAATTCCGAGTAGGTCAGAGCCAAGCGGCTCCCTTCTAGTCTGAGATCTTTGATTTGAAACGACCTTAAGTGTTTTTTAGGGCTTCGTATCTTCGTCATTAATCACATCTGTGTCTGTGCTCGTGTAACCAATCCTGTCTGCGCTCTTTTCTCTCGCAGTGCAAACACATCCTGGCTGTCTACCTGTGTCAGGCCATGGGTGTGGCCCAGCAGGACAGTGTGTCTGATCAGCAGATGTCCGTGCTGCTCAGTGGGACCGCAGCCCTGTGACACCCAGGTACGTTCAGGACCAGCACATCCTCCCTGGACTGTCGTGGAAGAGAGATGATTTTTTTTTGGTGTTTTTTTTTAAACCCGTCGCTGTAGAGATGATTAGATCACGGGAGTATTATCACGGCTTCCGCTCTTTCACATGTCTCTCTGAAAGACACCAGATGTTGCTTTATTTATTTTTTCTTTTGGAAGAGCTCTTAGTCTGTTTCCAGAGGAACGACAGCTGTTCATTGAGCATGTTCCTGCTTTATTTATAGGTTCTTTTTTGTCTGAAGATGAATCACTTAGGGAAGTAGTAACTGACTGCATGTTACCTCAGAAAGACTAAAAATAGGGATGCACAATATGGATCTTTTTTTTTAACCAATACTGAGAACAGACATCAAAAACGATAACCAATGATTGTTTGCTTTTTTAAAAGAAGTTCCTAACCTATAGTTTATGCACAACAGAGGGTGAGAAAGGCTAAGATGTAGTGAGCAAGTTTGGAGAATGTAATATGCATGACACTGGTTGTGGTAAGACTTGTTGACGTCTTCCCTGCAAACAAACTTTTAAAAGGTGCATACCATCGCCTACCGTAACGTATGTACCTGCTACAAATTTCCCAAATCTGGCCAATTATTTATCGACTGTGTATTGTGCATCCCTGATCAAAGCAACATTATGTAGTATGTAATTTTGTGCAATTTGCCATTCCCCACAGTTTCTGAGTGGAACAAAGCTGTAGTCAATACAAATCCAAGGTTTTTCTAACAATTTGTCAGATGTAATTTAATGTTACGTGTTTACTAGAAGCAACAATCGTCACCTCGTCTCAGCAACAGCATCCCAAGCTAACGTATCGTGAATCATAGAAAAAAGCACCTGGCTGTAACATGCCACCAGCTAACCCTCTGTTGAAATGGCTTGACTTGGTGTGTGATCGAAAAACAAGCAACTCGACAACTTTGGTATCACAGCCAAACACCAGGCAAGTACAACAGTACAAAACATATAACTTACTAATATTACTAATATTACTTACTGTTCAACAGCAACATATCCTCTTGCCGTTTGTACAGGCTTTTGTTTAAAGAAGCTGTCGCTACAGACTAAAAGCCAGTCTGAGATTTACTCTTTGTCCGCCCTCTCTTTTGATCACAGCCTCTTTTCTCGTCTTAGCTTCCTTTGTCATTGTCCTCTTCGGTCACTTCTCCTCTGTCATGATGACCGGCGAGGCTGCTGAGCCGGGGTCTGTTTCCCGCTCACCCGACTCTGGTTCTGGTGCACAATCTGACCCCTACACCTGAAAACCTCCTCCTGGTTGTCCAAAGCTGCTGTGACAGCAGTGAAACACTAACACTACCTGGCAGCGCTCTAAGCAGTGTTTGCTAACAGAGCTAACATACGCAGCAGTTACAGGTTGCTTTCGGGGGAAACTCACAGAGAGTTGAGACAAGAGCAGCTGGAGGACATCAGAGGAAAGTAACAGACATAATTGCTCCATAAGATTTGATCCTGTTTCACCAAAATCAGTGATAGTTGGTGCTGTGTGTGATGTACGGCTGCTTAGTGTTACGCACTGCGATTCTACCCTCTCACTGAAGTTGCACAGAGCGGAAACAAGTGATAGGGTGGCTGAAGTGATTGACGGATGTGAAGCTGTTATTTTAAGGTAGAAATGCTGCATGACGTGGCTTTTAAAACATTTAACAGTTTTTCCAATCTGTCATTTGTAAATATGTAAAATATAGACTGTTAAATGATTTAAAATGGACTTTTTATGAATAAAGACTGATCTGTAACAATATAAACATTGCCTTTATTAACAAAATAATTCACCATACATACAGATTGCATCATGTTAAATAGTATCGCAGTTGTAGTTTTGTTGAATGAAAGAAAGAATGGCCTCAGGAAAGGTTGAGCATCAGACCACAGTGGATGTTTTTTCTTTTTTCCTGATTAGTAGCAACACTATAGCACACTGACAGGTACAGGTACTTGGGAATGAAAGGCAGGAATGTTGAACTAGATCAACTCGTCATCGTCAGTCTTACCTTTAAAATCGAAGAAGGCAACAGGTTGACATCAATCAATAGCTTGTCAAAAGCCGGACACCTACAGTACTTATTTTTTTTACACATCAGTCAACAAGACAATAACACAACGTTACAGTGCAGTTACAGTATAGATGTCTCCATTGGAATGTACTTTGGCACACTCCTGTATTTTAGCCCTTGAAGTTAGTCAGAGATGGGACACTGGACACAACGAGGGGGGAGATAGTGAAGCAGTGCTCAGCTTAAGAACACCTTAACACCAACACAACATGGTTCAACACCACCAGTGACACACACCAAACAGGAAATAATGGAAAATGTCAGTGCAATGTGTTTTCATCTGCGTAGTGATGGCTCTCAGGTGACCAAATTCACCCTCAGTATTTTTCACAAATAATTTACGACTGTCCGAACCAAACGCTGCTACGCTTCGACAAAACTCACCGTGTGATTCATCAGCTCTCCTCTTCAGTTTCAGAAATTGAGCAGACACATGCACAACAATGCTCACCACCACACCCCTGCAAACCACAGACACCAAGCATCAGGTGCTTTGAGGTTTAACTTGGCAGAGCTATGAACTATGATGCTGCTTATGAACACCACTGAGTGCAAGGAAGTAGAACTTGCCTCTCGGGACATTTAATTAAACTGGACTTATTTATCAGTCAACTTGGTAAGGAGTGTTGGCTCATTATCTGTTGGATTAAATGAATCGTCAGTGTAACACATCTTAGAGGTTTCGCCCTTTTTAAGTCACTCTGCTCGGTTCAGTCGACGACTGCAGCAGCTTGTGGAGGACTGACTGTGCTAACAAGGGCACATGAAGGCCTCGGGATCCCAGCTGAGACTGCGACTGCAGGGGGAGTGATTGTCAGCTTGACTCCTCAGATCAAATGACATTCATATACACCCAATTGACCTAAAGCAATGGTGCTTTATATTATGTAAGCCACTAAATGCACGTGTACCAGAGGCTTGGATGACGAGGAATGATGTATTTCACTGACTTGAAATGGAGCTGCAATGACAAATTGATTAGTCGATTGAAAGAAAATGAATTGCCGGCTATTTTTGATCATCAATGAAGTCATTCCTCAAGCGAAAATGTCAAACATTAACTGGTTCCAGCATCTTAAATGTGCGGATTTCTTTGAGAGAGTTTCTTTGTCTTGGGGATTTGGACTGCTGGACAAAAGAAGCAACTTGAAGATGTCACTTTTGGTGCGTAGATGCCATATTTCTATAAAAGATACAATCAGTTTCCTACTTCCTGAGCTTTTTGCCTTGTTAACATGGAAACGATATGGAGCACCAGTGCAGGTGTGTTTTGCTAAATTACTTATTTCTGGGTCCGTGTGACCAAATAGCCACAAAATTACTTCCTCTGGCTCTCAGCTGCAGTGAGGTCACTAGATAATGTTGTGACCCCTGAGGCTAAGAGAAATGATTCATCTGATAGGAATGTATATGTTCTTGTTCACGTTTGCATTCCCCCACCCCCCTTTTCTGCTGATTTTGTTTCCTAATGTGTATGAGAAAACCCCCGTCGTTATCAATTCCTCCGAAGACCACTGCCTGTACACACATTTATGGCACTTAGATCAAGCAGCAGCCCAAGAATATTACAGTTTTACAAACGTATGTATCGATACAAAGAACCAAAACAACCTGAACTTCTTTCTGTCAACTGAGCCTGTGATGGTCATGAGTAGAGTATGAATTCATTTTTAAAGGGCCACGAGCCAGAAATAACCACAGACGTAGACGACGACTATTGTACCATTCTAGGTCCACGAGTACAGATCTAGCCACACAAAGTCTTTTTGATCTTTACATTCTCAGAGATAAGGTCTTGTAATAAATAAATGAACAAACACTGGCACTGAATGTCGACAAGGCAATACAAAATAGCAGGGCGTTAAAAAGGAGTGTTTGTCACAGGGTGGATTCAGAATGATAAATAGCAGTTCAGAATGTGGCAAAGTTTGGATCCCGTTCACAGTCCTACAAATCCAGTTAGCTTCAACATGTCTGTTTTAAAATAAAAAAAAAATCCTTCACAATACAAAAGTAACGTAAGACTCTCCGTTCAACATTTCGCCGCTCGACCCGATTATAATTCATAAATAACATCTGTTCATCTTCACATACATCCTTGTTCTGTAAACATTATAAACCTCAGTGAACGTGAAATTCAAGAGTGAAACAGACACAGATACGGCTCTCTATAGCAGAGGGTCAATGGTCATGTGGATCTGGTCTCTGTTGCGTCTGCTGCCGTTGGAGCTTAGGTACAGTTCCTCCCTGCGGCACAGGAAGTGTTGGGCCAGGATCTTGCGGAAGGTAGTTCTGAAGTCCTGGATACGGTAAGCGTAGATGATGGGGTTGACCGCCGAGTTGGCGTGAGACATAATGATGGCTGTATACATGACGATGTCGGGCTTGTCCAGCTGCTTGTAAAACAGCGTGAGGCAGTTGAGGATGTGGACGGGCAGCCAGCAGATGGCGAACAGTCCCACGATGATGGAGAGGGATTTGGCGGCCCGGATCTCCTTCTGCAGCAGCCCGTGGTGGTGGCTGTCCCCGTTGCCCACGCACTTGAGCTCGATCTGTCGCAGCTGCTTCCTGGCCACGGTGAAGATCTTCAGGTAGATGCCCAGCATGATGAGCAGCGGCGGCAGCACACAGACAAAGAAGTTAAAGTAGACCATGTACTGCATGTCCACCACACTCTCAAAGTAGCACTTGAGCTTGCAGCTCCATAGTAGGCCTTCTCCGGCCTTCAGCCCCCCGGGGCCAGTGTTCGTCTCGTTGTCCCCACCTGAGCTGCTGTTCCTGCAGCTCGTGTGCCTCAAGTTCCACCCAAAGAAGGGGATGAGACCAATGACAAAGGAGAGGATCCATAAAATGGCGATGATCTCTCGGGCAGTCTTTCCCGTCATCAACTCCTTGTACCTTGAGGAGACAGAGCAGAGGTTACAATCGTAATAAAGTTCCCAGACCTCCATCTTTTTCTTTTCCCCCTTTTTTCATTCTTTTTGTTTGTGTTTACTTCATGTTTTGTTTCCTCAGCTGTGAGCAATTTTCCAGTTCCGGTGAGAGGGGATTAAAGTTGGGGGAATTGGAATAAACAATGATGGAGAGTATTAAAATTACATTCTTCCTGTATTTGACTAGAAAAAGAACAAAAACAGGGAAGTTTTAATAGATCTTTAAAATGTCCTTTAAAACTCACTTATTTATAAAGACATGCATGCAAAAAAAAGTTTTCCTAATGTGGGCATTTTGGACAAATGTAAAACCTAGCTCTAGAGATCTGGCACAACCCAGCTGTTATAGATACAGATACATGACAGAAATGCAGCGTAGTGCAAGACAACAACAAAAAAAACTACCACATTTTTTTGGGTGCTTTTTGTGTGATCTAATTTTTTCATGATGTGATTGTGAATATCTGTTTGCCCCTCTCAAAGGTTTACACACCTGCATCTTTATCACACCAAATACTTTACAAAGCTTTAAAGCTAGAAGACAGGTCCTTTTTAAAAGTGTTTGAGCCAAAATTCACATATTTTAATGAAAACAAGCACCGACAGAGAATACTCCTCCTTGGTTTTGCTCATAGGAAAGGAACTGACGTCTCGTGTTTGTGTGGCCCAACTGTCACATTACATTATTCTTATGTAGCTCCGGCTGTGCACCAGGATGCACATGGCCCTTATAATGGCCAAGAATCAGGCACACAATAAGAATGATGAAGTGTGATGGTGAGTTGCTGTGTGTGAAGGGGCATTCAAGTGGCGTAGGAAATGTCATCTTCAAAGATTTTTCAAGGACGACATCACAAACTCAGGAACAAACACAAGCATCCAGTTCCACAGCCACATCAGCAAGACGAATGCTGCCTTCAGACCGTCTTTGGCCCACATTTAACACTGCAGCCCTCTCATTTATTTGAATGGAGCCAGTCTGGCTGCACAGCAGAGCTACCAAATAAGGATCAGAGTCGGCAGCCATGCTAGCAGTATTGAGGTCCAGTAGTGCTTTAAACTGTATGTAAAAATCACTATCACTATCTTAGTTTATTGCAGTGTTTTTCAGTCCTGGTCCTGTCAGCCTCCTGCCCTTCCTTCCTTAAGATGCTTCCTGCTCCTGATTCAAATCATCAGCTCGTCATCAAGCTCTGCGGAAGCCCAAAAACTACCCATTCATTTGAATTAGGTGTGTTGGGGCAGGCAGGGGGGACCCAGAACCAGGACTGAAAAATACTGGTTGAGTGGATTAGCATGCAACATGTGCTAATTAGCACTGAACAGAAAAAAACAGAGTGGGAATCTGATTAGTTTTGCAGGAATTTAATCAAAAACCAAAAGGTTGGACACATTTAGAGTTGGACCTGGTGATGTCACTGGATGAAATGTTAAGGGTGAACCTGTTTTTTTTATCAAGTGTAATAACAATCCATCCAACAGCTGGTGAGGCAGTTCACTCAAAACCCCACGTGGAGATCACAGTGGCACGTGTCGTGGCACTCCTTCACATAATTGCTGAGATATTTCAGTCTGGAACTGACTAAACAGACTAACATACACAAGTGCAATTAAGCACATCCAAACAGAAATATACAGAGCTCAGCTTCAAGATCTTGGAAGCCATGTTATTAGGAAAACTACCGAATTCACTTACACAGCCACGCAACGCCGTCCTGCTGAAAGACCTGCCATCATACATGCTTCCGATTGGTTTGAACCCACCAAATCCCAAATTAATGAAGTTAAGATGGCTCTAACTGGACATTAATGATCTCAGTGCTGCTTCCTGTCACACTGGTGTTTGAATCTGGTGGGAGGTCATAAAAAAAAAATAACAACAAATCTTAAAATAAGGGAAATACCCTGTAAAACCAGAGAAAACAAGATAACTTTAATAGCTAAAGGGAGTTACATTTATACTGCTTTAATGTGTTTTCCACTTTATCAATGCTGATATGGTCATACTTAATGGACGGGTTTATTTAGCACAATTAAGCACATTATCAGCTGAAAGTGAAACAATAAGGTCGGCTGCTATTTGACAGCATCTCACATCCTGCTTCGCTCGAATGTGCAGAACCAACATGCAGCTAAAACAGCACGTGAAAACACCTGTCCCGCCCGAGTGGTTCACACCATCAGAGGACAAAGACTTGAAAATGAAAGAGGCTCGCAAAGCAGCACCGAGAGACTTTTCATCTCTGCTTTGTGCCGTTTTGTAGTTTGTGTTTCACTGTGAACAGAAGGGGTGGATGTTGCGCGTGAGATTGATTAACTCTGATTCGGCAAACACTGAAACACGATATGAAATGCTGAGCAGCAGGTGCACGGACGCTGCGCACGGAGATGCCGGGCTGACGCACACCAGTGTCGCCCTGACTGTCCCCATCACATGAGCCGCACTTGAAGCAAAATGAGTGTTTCCTCAAAGTGACTCAGGCGAGCGACCGCGTGGCACTGACTCATAAGCTTTGCTGACACGCACGCACACACATACAGACCCCCTGTCTAAACAGGGGATGCCACAGATAATCCATCTCTGCAGCTTCACGGCGATCACGGCATATCACAAGTTTGAAAGTGCATTTTGCTGATACGCTTGTTATTGATCTGTAATACACCATCATTAAACCATTAGCTGATCATTGAGTAAAAGCATTAGTGAATTATTAATAATTAATTCTTTATACGCTGTACTAATCTGTAATGTAATTTACAACCCACTGACCAAGTTAGATTATAAACAAATTACGTATGTGATTAAAATGTTCATAAATAATCTGATTGTGAATGATTTCTCAACGTTGTTTCCTTGTTTTACAGATTCTAAAAGTATTCATTAGTGTGATAAAGGACGGGTTCACATTCCTTTTTTTAAACACTTTATGTACACTTGTACAGTTATTGGTCACAGTTCAAATTAAAATGATGCCATCACGACACGTCCTTCACTGATAACAACAGACACAGGTGGGTGATACGAGGACGCCGCGAAGAAATGGTTTTTCAGCCTCTCGCAAAAAGTGTTTTCTCCGACGATAACCAAGTCATGATGCATGCATGGAGCCGAGTTTTGTTTGTGGGCCCATTTCCATTGCAAACGTCGCCTACGCACTGCACATTCACACGCACTCCTCTCGTTCAAACACCCTTTTTCGCCCTGCTGCAGCCTAAACCTGTATCTTCAATCAGGCCAAATCAACAAGTCCGTTTAGATCAATAGTCAGTTAATAGCTCTGATTGCAGATATCGTGAAAGCCGGTCGAAGGTCCCTCCATATGCATCAACGAGGCTTAATGATGTTACTGTCGGCTATGACATCGAGCTCCACGCATTCTTTCTTATGCTTCCTGACCACAGTTACCACAACAGCTACTACCTGCATCCTCCTCGGCCTGACCCCGTCTGCAACGCTTTGTCTGTCTGCTGTTTCACTTTCACTGTACTGTTTAAAGGTTAATGCCCAGAATAATCAGACGTAAGCAACACAGGCAGAAGGAATGCAGCCTGGTAGCTGATTGATTACAGTTAGAGCAGCATGATATGGTTAATTTTTAAATTTTATGTCCGACAGATGTTGCGGTAGGATTCACAGTCATTTTCGTATCCCAATTTTCATGACACCGTCCACACAGCTGAAGGACAAGATCTGAAGGTCAGGACATCGGTGCAGCACTTGAGCACCTCATTATATTGTTTAGTTTTTACACATTTTCCCCCTTCATCGAAAAAAATTGCAGCTTCACACCCTGTAGCTGTATTGTGTAGTATTGTAAAAAAATATATTTTTATCAGGTTTCAACTCACTGTGCACTCACTATTGCAGCCCAGTCATATAGCCACAACATCCGCTTTGATCAACAAACACCTGTCTGTCTGTCTCACCTCTTGTTTTCTGTCTGCCTCTTTTCTATCATCTTTCACATGATGGGGGAAAATATACTTGTGAGCCAAAAGAAAAAAAAGGCAAAACGACTATCTACTCTCAGACTGTGGGGCAATAATTAACCAGTGAGTAAGATAATACGAGGACAGGGCAGTGCTCGTCCAAGGCAACATTCTCCTCTTTATGCAAAAAGACATTACCAGCATTATTTGTATCTCATTTGCAAAAGTGTTAATGTTTAGTAATACGATCATAAATACTTGTTCGTTTGTACATGGCTGATGAAATTTGGTAGCCGTCTGTTTAAAGGTGCAGTGCGTAGTTTTGGGGGAATAACTTTTAATCTGAAGAGAAAGATCTTCATCGGCTGAATGTTTTTCTGCCGAAACAAACAAAGGACGACACAGTTTCACGCTGTTTTACTTTGTTTATATGTGGCGGACCCTGCCATCTTTCTGTATTTCATTATTAATAATATTACATTTCTGAGTTTTAATTTCTTTCTTAGGGTTTTGGATTGATACGCGGGTTCAAGTCAGGCTAGGAGGAAGTGGGTTCAACTGGCAGCAAACATGCTTGATGTCACAGACAGGAAGTGAATGTCATCAAATGTTAGTTTCAGAGAATGTGTTAGTGAAATGAGAGTCACACCAACGGAAAGACACGCAGCTTTTTGATTCATTAGCTTTTCTGAGTGGGCGTTGGGACAAAAAAAATACTTAAATAATCCCAAGAGTCAATTATTCATCCGTGGTGTGCCGCGGTGTGCTGTGGCGTGCAGGGAGGGCGAGCAGGTCGCCCCGAGGGACCATGAATAATACAGCACTCTGCCCACAGTGGAAGCTTCAGAGCTCACGATGACCTGCGCACCTTCTCCATCCTCCAATCCCTCTGTCCGTCAGTACAGCAGGCGCGCCCAGGGCCCATTTCCCAGAGGGTCCATCTCCTGCACATCGCCTCCCACTCTCTCCCGCTCTCTCTTTCTGTGTTTGGAGGCAGGGAACGGGCGAGCGGCTGAATGGATTAGTTCTGGCATGACAACAGCACGCTGGCATCTATCTTTGTTTTGCTTTCTTCCCCTGCCCCATTCTCCATACATCCCTTCGCTTCTCTCTGTCGCCGCGCTTCCGCCCGGGGCCACAGACCTCAGCCAGGCCACACACACACACACACACACACACACACACACACTGGAGACTCTCACAACATCCGTTTAAATGTCCGACAGTGTCTGAATCCCTGCCTTTAAAAACACAATCCAACAGGTGGCCGTTCACATTTGACAGCACGTTTTTTGTTTGTTTTTTACCTCACCTGGTACCTGTACCTGTGAATATCTCTGAAGCAATCAAGTTGTATAATGTGGTGAGGGCAAGTCAACAATAAAACACACATCTGAATTTGTAAGGCCTTCAAGGTCCGATACAGATCAGATCGCGCAAGTGGTGTTTTGACAGCAGAGGGAAAAGTAAACAGAAAAAAATCTCTCCGTACATTTTCACTGGATAGACGGATCTGTCCGTCCCAAGCCCGTCTCGTTCTGCTCTTTGTTGACTCATTACTAAAGGGATACTATTATAATCTATTTCTGGAGTATGAAATCCTGTGTTGCCTTTGCAGGTGGTTTTCTTTCATTCAGAAGATTGAGGCTGTGGTCAGCTTAGTGATAGTGTGTACATAAACAGTTACGACCTGCAGCTAGTAATCACCACGGGCTCAACCCTTAATCGCCACGACACAGTAGCTCTGTGTAAAACATCCGGGCACATCTCGACTGTTAGGCAGCCCTCGTGTCTGTCAGTGAAATACGGAGCTAGAGGCAGAAATCTTGAGGCTTAGTTTGTCATAAAGAGTGGAGGTTTTTTTTTGGGGGGGGGGGTCCCAGCTAGTCTTTCCGAAGCTCAAAAGTTCCCTAAGATCCTCTCAAAGGCTCGCTCATGAACATGGTATTTCTCCTTTGTTTAATCTCCACACAAGCCAAAAAGTAAAAACAGCAGTTTGTGGTTTTACAGTGAATTACCTCACTGCACACAGACTAAGAAGATTTCCAGCACACAACTCGCCATAAAAAAAAAAACTGCAACTTTTCAAACGTACATAAAACAAGCGAGATATACTGTGTTAATCAATGAGCTTTAGAGGGGCTGGGAGGTTTGTTGCATTTAGACTAAGCTGTTTCCCCCTAGCTCCTCGCTAAGCTAAGCTAATTATTGTGCCAAAAATGTGTTTAGCGAGGTCACAGTGACCTTTGACCACCACATTCCAATCAGTTTGTCCTTGAGCCCAAGTGGACATTTGGGCCACATTTTAAAAGACATTCCCTCCAGGACAGAGAACCAGAGTACAGAACGCCTCTTTAAATGACGTTGAACGAGGTGGTCACCGTGTTCGAGTGTTGTCAGTCTAATCCAGAGTGTTTCACTTCGATGCAGGGAGCGTCACTTCCGTCGCCCTCTAAATCAAAACAAGAGACCAAGCAGCGTGGGATGATTGATACAATTTACATTCACACTGAGTTTGGTCGCATTCTGAAACGTCCCTCTTCTCTGCTTGACTCTCCCGGAGTTACAGCGACCGGCAAACAATTAAACGCACCGTTACCTTGAGTTTGAATCATGTCCACAAGTACACAACTCAACAACAAAAACAAAAACACATGTCTGTATTATAACGAAAATCTTTCATATTATATCTTTAAATTTGGTGCAAATGCTGGCGATCCTGCTGGGAGTGAGATAAATGTCAACGGAAATCTGGATTCTTTTTATTTTCTAGACAACACCGACATCCAGTCCCTAAACCTTAGCTCTGCTCGGTTTCACACCAGTGTTAACCTCCTTTATCAGACAGCTTTCTACATCACATTACACCGATGTCCACTAGTCTCGCCGGCTGATCCTCGCTCACTTCAGGAGTCCGTATCTGTTGTTGTGGATCATGTTTGCCTCGCTGAAAGTCTGAGGAGGATGCCTCCCTCACTGCGTTGTCTGCATCTCGAAGCAGCGTTTCACCCGGACCCGAGTGCGACCATCATTCTTCAGCTCTAAGCCTACCGTCAATACCACACCCACTTCCCGGTACATGCAACGAAAACAAAGCAGAAGTCTTTAAAACTGTGCATTAAAGTGATGAAGCTGTTAAATTAACAGCAGCCAGGCGAGGTGCTGCTTGCTGTCCCACCCTGACCTCAGTGAAGCGGCGCTGCAAGGCGTGGGTGGGGACAACCCCTTTGAGGTCTCTGATGTGCTAAAGGTTATTTAAAAGCTCCGACTGGATGGAGGGACAAAATAGCCGGAGGGTGTTTTTCTGAGAAGCGCAGACGGGGAGTACGGAGAGGGGTAGGGGGGTCTGGACGCAAACGCCGAGTGGGTGTGCGGCTCTGTCATCTCACGGGGTTTCAAACATCTGGCCCTGGCCTTTCACTTCCACTTAAAACATCTGTGAAAACACTTTTATCTGAGGGGAGAATCGTGACCCCCAGAGGCCCGCAGACCAGCCATCGGTGTGGATAGGGTTACTTGAGCTGAACACACACACACACACACACACACACACACACACACACACACAGATCTTATTATCACTTGTGAGGGTACAGAGGAAACTGTAAAATGTCACCATGTTACAGAGACTGTTTAAAGTGTAGTTAAGGTCTATTTTGCGCGAGGCGGTGGAAGGAGGTGCGTTAAGGGTTGGTTTCCGTCTGCGGGTCCAAAATAGAGGCACAAACGGGGATTTTACTCAGTTGACGGCAGCCACCGTTCATCCGAGACGAGTGTCAAACTGTCCTTTCTTGCCAGCGCTTGAGTCTAATGGAAATGACAGCACATCACAGCACGAACAGCCCCCAAAACCACAGCCAGCGCCCGCAACGTTCACTGCCGAGTGTGGTGCCTTTAAAAGAATAACAAACCGGCAGCCCTCTGACAGACATATCCCCTTCTGATATTAGAGCTTTTGTCAAAGCATGGAAATATCAAGCAAGCACTGCCCATTTCTGTTTCCTCAGGGCGCTCTGGGGCTGCACGGTTGGAGCCCGATGCCATCGGGATCAACCGACGTGACACTCTGAGGCCACGCATCCATCCAGAGCTTCTCCTTTAACAGCTGCATGACGGACGTTTGCGGCTCCTCCTCCTACACTATTTACACAGTACGTTATATTTTCCAATTTGTACCGCTGAAGAATCGAAAGACGCTGCCATACTGTGTGTGACCCGAAGCCTTTAGATTACTGACCAAAGGTTAAAGAACATCCACTTCAAAGTGTGTGTACTAAGTCGGCCCCTAAACAGCAGACTTAAGTCACATTTAGGGGCGCATTATCTGATTATCATTCCAAATTAAGACATTCTCAGAGCTATTTTTACAGGAGCCATAAAGCTCTACAGGAAACTGATTCACGAGATCACAGAGCTGATACTCATCGTACACCTCCTCCTGAATTAACTGATTTTCCAGAGGGGGGATGTTTTGTTTTGTTTTGAGCTCTTTTATGAGATAGGAGGAAAGGAAGGCAGTATTTTCCGCTTATTTTAGCAATATTTATTTTATTACCATGTGACGCAGAACACTTGAAATTTGAGCTACAGTCACGATCCTGTTGATCAAACAGCCAAAAGAGGTCCTTTAAAGGTGCAGTCTGTGGTTTTGAAGGGGAGAGGAATCTTCAAACTAAATAAACAAACTCTCTTTGTTTTCATGACTGAATAAACTGAATAAACAAACTGGATTTAAAGGACAACAGAGTTTCATACGGTTTCATTTTGTTTATATTTGGCGGACCCTGCCACCTTTTTCACTTCAAATAGTGCTTGTTTATTCACGTATGGAAACAATTAATATTTCTTAGTTTGGCTTATTACCTCATTACTATTGCACATGTTAAAATTCTAAGTTTTAATTTCTTCCCCAGAACTACACAAGCCCTCTTTGACTTTAACTCATTTTAAGGGTTAGATGAAATCACAGTGATTGTCAAAAGTGTTCCTCCGTCTTCACACTTCCTGCACTACACTGGGGAAAACACCCATCAGCTGAAGAATTCCAAGATAAATTTCACACCAGAGATAATAAATAAATAAATAAACACTCACCTCAGAGGAATTTTGACGGCCAGATATCTATCAATTGCAATAGCAAGGAGGCTGAATATGGAGCTCTGTGTCAGTACCAAGACAAAACATGCCAGAAAGAGGCATCCGTAGAAGTCCAGCACTATGCCGAGGCTGATGGTGATGGCGAAGGGGATGGCGAGGCAACCGACCAGAATATCAGCCACAGCCAGGGACACCAGAAAATAGTTGGTGGCGTTCTTCAGAGTGGTGTTGATGGCGACAGCCCAGCACACCAGTATGTTGCCGGATATGGAGAGAACAGCGATCGCTACTTCAATCACGATGTACAACGGACTCATCTCAGCAAAAAGTGTGTTCGAGGACTTCAAACGTGCAGGCTGTTCACAGAGAAAACGCTGCTCCTAGTCCCGGGGGAGTAAAGAAGTCTTTCTGCTGTAAATCCAGGAATATTCCACAAGTGTGAGCTGCACAACCAGCCATCTGTTGGGCAGAAGCGACTCACTTCATATTTAAGAAAAAGCGGCAAGTTGCTGCCCCTGCATCAGCCAAGTTGACAAACGCTGTTGCGGCTGCGTAATAACGCAGGAATCCTCCACTCGTGCTGCAGAAGTGCGCGCATGAAACACAGAAAGTCACTCAACATTGTTGCCGCTCACCTTGACGAGCCTGCACATCCTCTCTGGACGTTTTCACACCAACTGCGACCGGACTGAGGGGCGTCAACGCAGCATCTGTGGGTCCGTAGCGCAGGCAGCGTGTGACACAACTTACCGCCGGCAGCGGTTATGAAGTAGAGGGAGAAAGGCAAGAAAATGAGGAGGGTTTGGGGGGGGGGGAACTATTTCACAGAGAAGCCACGCCCCAAACACACACACACACACACACACACACGCATGCGGTTACAAGAATCACAATATGGGTAGAATCCCGAATCGAGCTGCCAAGGGCCGCCGTGCGTAATTACGCGCCAATCAAACGGCATCCAGTGACGGCTCCACGTGCTTTCCGTTGAACGTAAACGCGGTCCTGTTTGTACAGCGCACACACGTCCACGCGAGCCCGCATTGCTCACACACACACACACACACACACACACACACACACACACACATGGCTGCATCTGGTTTCAATCAGACAGTAATCGCGCAGTATTTTGCGCCCCCCACGCCAGGAACCCCGAGGAGGAACAAGCAACCAAAAAAAAAAAAAAACTCCTCTGACTCACGTTTATTCGGTGTTTGTTTAATATTGTTTAGCTTCTGCTCCTATCTGACGTAAACCGGGGAGATGGAGAAGTCCATGTGGAAATAAGGCTGATCACTTTTAAGGAGAGGGAAGGCGCATAAGATTTCTAAAAGCAGAGATGATTTCATGTTGTTAATGGTCTGTTTGTCTTGTGATGATCAATAAAGTCTCCTCTTGATGAAGCAGACAGGTCATAAATGTTCACTGTATTTACCAAACAGACCCAATAAAGGATGTCCTTCACCAAATCAAGCCTTATTTAACTCTCCTCAGACCCATTTTATTGTCTGTAGATATCTCTCCATGGGTACCTGCGGCTGCTAAAATGCGTTTCCACTCTGTTCCCACACACACACAAATGTTTTACAACCCTGGCACAGTGCTTTTAATGGGCACAGTGGAAAAGCAGTTTAACCTCAACTATAGCAACCCGCCAAGAAGCTGGTGGGTTCACATGATAGCTTCACTGGAAAAGAAAAAAGAAGAAGAAGAAGAAGAGCATCTCTGTGTGAAAACCGGAAGAAACAAGACTGAACTGTTGAATATAAAACTTAACAATACTTTATTGACTTCACTCCAACAGTCTTCCGACTCCGACATCCGTAGAATAGAAAAACTGCATACATTTCTGTCCACATTCTCACTTCTTTTCAAGGATGCATGTAAATAAATAAATAACACTTTTTTTAATCTTTCAAAACGTCTGCAAATGGAGGCTAAATCGTACCACAGAGAAAGTGTTTGTGCCTCGTCTCTCACATGTAAAAGTCGTCCTCTCCTCCGTTATTTAACATGGCATGCCAAATATAAATGTAAATTTTGCAAAGCAGCTGCAGTACCATAGTTCTTCACGCCGACATTGAAAAGTGGCCAAAGGTCAGTCAGTTGCTGCTCAGCGGCATTTACTGATCCCTTAACTGGTATACCGATCCTTGGAGTGGTATGCCGATTCAATTCCACTGGTACTCCACCATCACGTGACTGTATGTGCCGCTTGAGACTGTTATGCCGATGTGAGAAGGCGTATACCTCTGGAAACAGTAGGTATATCGATGCCCAAAGGCTTACACGCTGGATCAGTGTATCAGAGGAGTGGTGTGTCGGTATTAGGCGTACAGTGTTGGCTTGATTAAGACTTGTCAAGACCAGCCACAGTTTTGTTTTATTAGCGGCTTATTCCAGTTGAAATAAAGTACATGAAGTAACGTATGTTCTCCTATTAAAGAAAATCTGTCAGTAGCTATTGTTTGGTTGGCTCAAAGTTTCCGTTATCGATTAGACAGACTGGCTGCCGTGGCCGGGCTAACATTAGCCATGTTAGCTAAGGCTAGCTCTTCCATTAGCTTTGAGTAGGTTATAGGCAGAAATCTAGACATATTACTATCATATTGCAAGAATGCCAAGTGTAATTACTGTCTACATGCATACATCACAACCACGTAAATGCATACATTCCTTTATTTACAGAAATGTGTTAAGTTAGCAAAGTTAAGTCAAAAAAGACAAAAAAAATGTATTGATTTACAGCAGTTTTTGTCATAAAATCATCCCAGTGGCATACGTTTGCATATTCATCAGGAAGTGATACCCACCCAACAGTCTTTCAATGGCATGACAATCTCAAGCCGCACACACCGCCATGTGTTGGTGGCATACCACGCAAAGGATCGGTATAACCAGTCCAGGGATCGGTATATGCCTCTGAGCAGCAACTGCCATACCTTCGGCCGCTTTTCAATCTCGGCGCTGCTGGGGAGCGTTTAGATGGAAGACGTGGAGAAACAGCACAGCCGGGCTCAGGAGAACGACGGTGATGATGTGATTCAAGCCAAAATCCTAAATGCTGTAAAACGGCGCGAACATAGACATCAATCTGTTCTCTTCATTAAAAAATAATCTCTACAAAACTATTCAGCAACTCTTTTAGTGTTAAACTGTTTTCTAGTGTGGCGTCACAGATGGCAGCTAGTCTTGTTTATGTCTTTATGGACACACACGGTTAAAGGTGGGAAATATAAGGGGCTTCCGTTCAAACCTGCCAAAATACCTTCTTGCTCTGCAAAGCACAACTCCGGCCCGTTCACAATAAGCTGCTCGGTGTGAGGAGAGATGCTCTGAAGCCACACGTATCAAAGGTTCAACTCAGTGGAAGGAGACGATCACGCTGCACGCTCAGACAGAAAGGTTCCACTTTAACCATGCATAGATTGAGCTTCGTATGACTGAGTCTCATGTCAGTTGTGTTTTGGCACATGTTCAGACTGGTGATGTCTCTCCCGGTGGCAGCCTTTGTAAAATTTGGTTTTTGAGTCACAGGCAGGAGAAGCGTGGAGGTTGGGGCAGCGTTCCTGTCTGTCTGGAAGGTGAATGTAGTGCTGACAGAAAAAAAGTGCTGCAGCGCCTCCGATCCTCTTCGCACCGCCCGTCAGGTCTCAAAGTACTTATATATCTGAGAGACGTACAGCATGACGCTCTGCCAGTCCGGCCTGTCCGTCTTCATCAGCTCCTCGATGTCCTGTGTGGGACAGAGAGAGGGATTCAAGGAGCTACAGACAGCACCCCCATAAGGAAAACCAGCATCAAATTAAAGCAATGTTTCCCTTGAGAAGTGGCAGGCCGACAGCATCTCATCTGACCCTTCCCATACGTTAAACTCTTGAGCGTGTGTTGATGAATTCTGCATGGGTACACGGCCCCCTTGTGTAAGCCCAACTGTTATAAACATTTACATGCACATGGTCCCTGTGACACTTAAATGTGTAAATGGGGCCCCTGCTGGAGTATTACTGTGTTGTCTGACGCTGCACTCCCCTCAATCTGAGACACATTCTTCCTATTGGAGATCACAATGTAAAATCATTCAATTCACAGACGTCAAATGTTTGAATACAAATTTTAGTGAAAATGATGACATGCTGTTTAATTTAGTGTACAGGAGCAACTGCTCCGCTATCATTCCAAAAGGCATTGAGGGCTAAACTGGGTTTTTCGTAGGCACCACAGTCACTGAGCATGGGCCAGGCAGATACGTATAAGGTGAGAGTTTTTCAGTCAGTCGGCTGTAAAGGATATTTAACTTGGGTTACTGAATGGAAGTAGCTCATTTATGTGTCACTGTCAATAATGTGTTTATTATTTTCTTGATGAATCCATACATTTGTTGGTTTATAAAATGTCAGAAAATGGTAAAAAAAAA
>CAEMYA010000025.1:2981520-3003915 GCA_903131615.1 Diplodus sargus | reverse complement strand
GCAACACTTCCACCTTTTCACACACACTGAACCTGATAGAGTATTTTGATCCAGGTCTGTCCAGTATAATTGAAAATACTTAATGAGCCGCATGCTTCCATGTTGATCAATACAGCAGCACATCGCTGCCACCGTTAAACAAAATATGTCTAATTTCTTACAGTTTTCACAAGATCTTGTCACATTAGAACAAGATCTTTTCGCATTATGACATATTTTCTACTATTTACTTTATCTTGTTTGACCACAAACCCATGTATTTTGTGAATACAAACCTTTTAGATGGTTTTGCGAGATCACGAGATAAAAAAGAAAAAGAGTGAGGTAACAGCTCCAAGTCACTGCGATGCGCTCGTGCCTGAGTGTCCTATGAGAAACGCATAGTTGAAAACAACAGAGGCGGCTCCTCAAGAGGTTGGCGTAGATGCTGCTAGCATCCGAGTATAATTCATTTAAAAAAAGAGTGAAGAACGTTATTGAAGACTTTTCTCAATGGAAAAGATGTTTTTCACTCTTCCCTGGGCTGACTCTGGTAAGTTTGATTTACCAACTGGCTGCTGGTGGTAGCCCTCTCCTACTGTTGATCTGATTGGTTGAAGTTAGCCCGCAGTAGTTGGTTATAGATGATTCGTCTAATCACATGGCAAGTATTTCTTTTTTAGTCTCTGCCCTTAACAACACAACATAACATAGTTGATACACATTGTTGAAAAAAAATAACAAAAATTAATAGAATGTGCAGAATGAACAGTTTTGACATCATGACATCTGTGTATTGTTTTGCATATCTACCGAGATATCTACTGATGTTAGCATGCTAACCAGCTTGCCCCAGCCAGTCCAAAGCTACCGTGCTAGTGGTGTAAACACCAACACTACCGCAGTCCTTAAGATAGCTGCATGCATAACAGAGCAAACCACCTCCTGACAGTGTTAGCAATACACACAAGGCCAGATTAAGTGACTGATATTATGAATGACGGTGCACTTAGTTGTGCCTCTCTCTCTCTCTCTCAGGCACCCACAGTGTCCCACCCTTTATGATATATAATGTATATATGAAGCGAACTGAATAACTTGAAATATTCAGTGCTGTGTACGTATCCACCTTCACTATTGGCCCTCCACCTTCGCCCATATGAGAAACTGAACTCTACTATATGTTTTTCTACATATGCTCACCCCCAAACACAATTTGCGGCTTGTTAAGACCCTTTTCTTTTTTTTAAAATGTGATAAAGCACTGCACTACACATCTATTGGTACATCTGTGGGTCTGTACAGCATAACATTAAGTGAGAAGCTAAAGATTAGACAAATGCGGCCATCTGTTTGTTTACTGTTGCCTTTAAACCATTGGTCTTTAATCCAGGCCCTGAGGATCCAAGTCCTGCTGATTTTCATTTTAACCAGTGACAGATCCATACATGAGTTGCCAGGTGAATGTAATTAACAACCTGATAGGATAGAAAAAGACCTGAGGACAGGAATTAAAAACCCCAGCTCCAAGTCACTGCAGTAATGAATATCCTCTGTGCTCCTAAGAACTGTTGACAAATGTGTTTTTTCTGAATGCAGTCAGTCATCTGCTCTGTGTAATGTATAGCAGTTACATTGGTGTAAAATGAGGTATACTGTTTTATCAGTGACGTAACCTGGCAGTTGCTATGGCTGTTACTGGTCAATGTTATAGAAATTAGCTCCCCCACTTATTTTCTATCTACTTTTTAGTCATGTGGTTACAGGACTCTGAATTTCAGTAGATCAGTCAGTATATAATTTGATCCAGACTGAAATATCTCAACAAATATTTAATGACTTGACATGAAATTCTTTACAGACATTCATGGTTGTTACAAACGAACCCTACCGACTTTGGTGACCCCTGGCTTTGAATCTCAGCTATTGGACAGATTGTCATTGAGTTTTGGTACAATCAAGATACCACAGAATAAATGTGTCCAATACTTGCCGTCCTCAGCTGCAAAACAGCTGCATGTTATTATTGTTATTCTCAGAATCAGCATGCAGATGTTAGCCGCTGGGCTCATTGAGCTGCTGACATGGCTGTAAAAATAAAAGTCAAGTTCCAAGTTGCAGGACTTTTACATTTTTACATTCTCTAGAACCTTGGAATTTGATCAACAGACGCTTTATTTTTTAATTTTTTTCCTCATTTTACCTAGTCAGTCATCCCACCTTTAATTTCTTGACTTAGCAGACCATTTTCGGAGCATTAATGCATTTAAACCTATTCTAGTAGTAACCTAATAATAAAAAAAATGATAAAACAGTAATATTTTCCTCAGCTTTGTTTTTAATTTTTACAACTGAAAAAGAAACATTATATTACTGTATGCAAAAAGGGGGAAAAAACACACTTTTTAAAATTCTTTATCTTAAAAGTAGGTTGTCCATTATTTCTTGCGGAAATAAAAGTGTATTTTACTACTTTCTAACAAAATGATCAAAGGGCCAGAATGCGGTCGTTGAAGGCCACCAGTTGAATAGGTCTGCTGGCCAGCAACTGTATGTGCCTGAAATCTGACTTGTTAAAATAGGCTATTCTAATCAAATATGAGTTTGAAAAGTGTAGCCATTGATTGTTCTCCAACTTGACTCACCAGGACGATCTGAGCTCCATCCATTTGATGGTACAACAGAGGCTGGGAGAGAGTCTTCTCCATCAGTCACTGCCTGTCTATTATGTCTGGAGGGCAGACCTGTGCAGTCATGTCAGCTCACATTCCTCACATAACTCCCCCCTTCTCTCTCTTAGCTGGCTCAGCAGCAGCACTATTTGCACTTTGTGTGTGATGCATTCGCTGACTGACACACAAACACACACGCGCGCATAGAGGGAGTGATAAGGGGTTAGTCAGGCCCCCCGAGACTCCGAGACCAAGATAGACAATAACAAATAAACGGATAAGATAGAGAGAGGTCCCAGAGGCCAGTTGTGTTACTGAGGATACACATGTCCAAATTCAGGCCAGGTAGGTGTGTTGGAGTCTAGGGTGGGAGTGGGAGAGGAAAAGGGCTGGGGGTTTGTTCAGGGTAGAAAGAGAGGGAGAGGCATGAATGGTAAAACAGCAGCGGACAACAACAGCTCTCTGGGAGCCGGCTCAGAAAAGCAAACACAGCATCAAGCGACAGGAAGCGTCTCGCTCGGCACAAAAGGCACAGCCGTCGCTTTTTAGGGCTCAGGGAAAGAGAGTATGAGAGAGAAGCAGGGGCTTGTAGAGCGGGAGGACAGAAACGTCAAGTTGATCCGTGAATATTTGCTTAGATCTCTATGTGGAAAGCAAATAAGATCTATGATTACATCCACAGTTTAATTTGGGTGAATACAGGAGGTCAGAAATTGCATGTCAAACATGTCCGACTGTTCTTCTGGAAAGTGGCCCAAAAGTACTGCACTGATTCTCAAAAAGTGGGTAGCAAAATATTTGCAGCTGCTATAGAAACTGCTTCAGCTGCAGACGACATTAGAGGTCAAGGACATGTCACATCCAGCCTGAAAAACATATCCTCTCTGCTGTGAACCACATAGAAACTGAATTCACAGACGAGATGGACATGAGCCAGGCATCACACAGACAGCTGTTTAACACAGCAATGGATGGTGAGCGTGTGCTCCCTGCTGCCATGCGTAAACGCTACTGGACTGGAGTCACAACCAGTAATGTGGAATAAAGCTCCTCTGCTTGACACCCAGATGTCAACGTGGCATTATTGTAATATTAAACTCTTACTCATGGATATAGAATGTAAAAAACACCAAAGCAACGTGCAGCGCGTGGGCGCAGAGGGAAGGAGTCTAACTGTGACACACACACATGCACACGCAGTTTGTTAAAAAGCCATCCTTCAAAAGGGGGACAGCAGGAGACATCAAGCCTGAGAGAGCCCTTAGACTGATGAGCCAGTCGCAGTACATTTCTCTCCACCGCACCTCAGGGGAATGAGTAGGGCAACAAGAAGACATACAGCCAAGAATACTGAAAAATCGAAGAAAGAGATTGAACAAGAAACAGAAGATAAGGAGAGGACAACAAAAATGAGAAAGGAAAGTCAGAAATGGAGGGACAAAGAGAGGGAGACGGAGTGGGGGGAGTGGGAGATGACACCCTAATGTACCTCACAATGAATCATAGTCATGAGCAATGACAGGCTAAAACCCTGGGCAGGCGGGACAGTGTAGATAAAGACAGGGCAACAGGAAAGGTCACCGAGCTGATGGAGCTGCTTTCCATAGATTCCGCTGTCTCCACTTTACATTTAATGGACCCGCGGGCACAAGAGAGAGGAGAATATATAAAGAGTGGGGAGGGCGACATGGGTCAGAGAGGGCACAAGAGCACACAGGTCAACCGTACTGTTGATTTATGACATCTTCCTCTGACGGAACATGCTCACCTACCTGATGATAACATAAGCATGTATTATTAATATTATATAAAAGAGATTTAGATTACCACAGAGAGAACTGCACTGGAAGATCAATAAAATGTAATCCGCTCTGCACTATCCCTTTATAAGTCTTCACATACAATCTATTAACAGTTGTGTTGTAAAATTACTCGCAGCATGTCCAGTATTAGGGCTGGGACAAAACATCAGTGCTGCAATCTATCGCATTGTCTCCTCTCGGGGTTGGCTTAACCGACACACTGGGAGCAAATAATTATATTTTTATGTAAACATGCACCGATAAAGAGGCACCAAGCTAATGACTCCATGCACGTTTGAATGCAATGTTCAGGTCAAATTCTGCACTTTTGTGTTCTTCAGTGAGACAGACAGAATAGAATAGAATAGAATAGATGTGGTGATGTACTGTTAGATGATTGTCTCGCAATATAGCGATTCTCGCAGAATCACTTTATTTGTGATGCTATTGTTATTGTTGGTAACATATCATGAATTGCTATGGGTTGACTTTTTATTCTTTGAATTATAAACGACCCATCCGTGAGCAAAATAGCTGTATCACTGATTTAATTTGTCACTTTTATATGTCTCAGTATCATTTCACTGTATTGTATTTTATTTCATTTATGTGTCAGACCCAGGCTTATCCACCTGTCTGAGAAAAAACAAAACACTTTACCAGATACCATTTAGTAATTATGATTACTGATGATTTGAGAGATTACAAAAAAACAATGCGACACATTTCGTTTAAGCAGCTACACGGAACTTACATTTTTGTGGATTCTAGCGGCCTTTGTATACAAAAGGTACGAGCACCACTGCCTTGTGTCTATAGACCTGGCTAATATGTGCATTTGTTTTGGAGGTGAGTGAAAGACAAATGCAATTTTTAATACTATTTTTCTTATTCAAAACACAGCCATTTGCAGGATGTGTGCCGACGAGGTATCTATTTGTGGCGATGTAGGATTGATTTGGGAATATGACTGGGGTGAAACCAAGAAACTTTGTTTTAGTGCTGTACCACCAGACTACAGAACAGCTTCCTTCCTAAACCTGTGACCTTTTTTACTCCACAAAAAAAAAACAGCTTTCATTTTATTATTTGTCCAACCTGTTTAAATCTGACCAGTTGGCAGGCATTAAGAATAACTACACTAACTCTACAAATTACAGCTAATGGTCTCATTTACTTATGTAGGTCATATAGAGGCATCTGTATCAGTATCAAATCAAGACTGTTTCATAACCAGGTAAAACTTCCTTGTAGTAAGTTTAATTCTTTCACAACTACAGTAGCGTGAGCCCGCTACTATGATCACTTAGTTATTTTACACCGATGAGCTCACATTCCCGTCAATGTCATTGCTACATTATTAAAACCTACAGTGAGGGCTACTCTTTGAACTCCTACCCTCTTCCCCTCCTCGATGTCTGACCTCCATTCCACACTCACATGGGGTTCCATTCCTGTCTCTTCAATGGGTTTGTGTGTGTGCGCGCGTGTGAGTTTCCCAGACGAGGCCGGATGAGCTGTGCTCTGTCAGGCCCAGCTGAGCCTAATGTTCAGAGCCTTTGCTCATTGTTCCCATCTTGAACAAACAGCGCATTTATTTTTGTTTGGCTTCTATGGTTAATTGAGGGGAGAAAAAAAGTTAAAAAGTGTCCGGAGCTGTCCTAAATTAAGACATCAAAGCGCCTGATAAATATACAGTAAGAGTGTTTTCTAACAGACCAGAGACCTTTAAGAAAGCCAAAAATGGCCACTTATGTAAAGCTGCGACCACAACGAGAAGACACTTTGACATTTTGCTTCCCTTTGACAGCTCCGTGGAAATTTTGAAACCAGTGCAGAGGATTCACAGTGTACGTAAAAAAGTTTTGATACAAAAATAGAAGATTTTGCTATTGGAAACTTTAAAGCTAGTTATCTTAGATAGCTTGCTTGGTGATCACAACTCTTTGTAGTCTGGTTGCTGTTCAACCACAATTCCCATTCAAACAATGTAACAACATCTGTTTGACTTTTGATCATAATTAAGATGCCACAACTAAGTGGCTTCTCATAATGATTGTCTCGGCTTGGGTATGTGCATATTTTTTTTACTGGCACCTCTGTTGACCTTGTTTTCCTTTGCCTTCTATTGAAAACTGCCTTTGTCTCATGTTGTTTTTAATTCGCCATGGAAAAAAGTTTGGCTTTTGACTTTGAGATGGAGCGCAGGGAAAACTGACACACACACACAAGAAACACAAAACATCCACTTTTCAGGCCGCACAGCATCGTGCTCATTCGAGTCAGATCCTACAAACTGCCTTGAAAACCAGTGTGACAGAAGTTGTATAAAAGCAGTCTTGTGTTTCAGGTCTGTGTTCAATCCAGCACTGACGTGCACACAAGCCCTTGTGAATGCTAATTTCCTGTGAGAGGCCCCTTCAGTCTCTCCCACAGGGCAGAGTCAATCAGAGCCAGCTTAAGGTCTTCACTGATCGATCTGTACTTCCCAGAATCTGACATTTGAGGTGTGACTGAGCCTGTCTGGATTCGCATCTCATCCTCTGCTCAGAGTTTAACACAGGTCATGTGTTTAACTGCTCTAAGGAGCTTTATGTTACTGGGGGTTGGAGGCAGTTGGTGGGTAAACACACCCCTTCACACACCACTTTTTCCCTCAGGGGTTCAGGGGCTTTCTCCATGGTGATAGCACGGTCATCCTACTCCCGTGTGTGTTTACTTGCATGTCAATTGCCATGTTTTCCCCTCTCTCTCTCTAGCTGTGTTAGCTGTCACAGACTGTCTAGAAACTACATCAATAAGGCCGGCGCATGCTCACACGAGCACGTCCCCACATACGTCCATACATAAACACACGGATGCATGATTTAAGGCACGTAGGCCATGGTAACCGCTTTCATCATGGGCTTTTTTCCTGTCACCTGTATGCATTAAAAGAGCAGAAAAGGGTGCATTTGCTTAACCACATGTAGGGCTGTATTCAATAGGTCGAGGCCCTATTCATAATGTTGACATCTGAATTGCTGCGCAGCTTTTTTTTCCAAGCCTGTCCAGTCATTCTGTTTAAACTGGTGTTTCTGTTCAGTTGCAGGTAAAGAGAAGGATGTAGGATTGTTTGCAACACACGTGACCCAAACATTTCCAATAACTCCAGATCGTTACAAAGTCAAGAAGTCAAAATGTATTGAAAATAAATAGATGTTATCATTGCTAAAATGTACAACATGTTTTTATAGAACACATTTTTTCTGCTTTAATATAGAATTTTGGCGTTAAGCCTTTCAAATACAACATTTTCACTGTGGCTGCTCGTCTTCCTGCTTACCACACACAAACTGAGGCATGGTATGGTCTAGCAGCTTCCAGGTTCTACCAGCCCCATGAATGGCATTTAAATAATTATAATAAATTACTTTAAAAAAAAATTATCATATTATGTACTTCGCTGTGCGTGGTGTTCCATCACTTTCACGCCAACAACAACTAGAAAAAGATGTTGAAAAAAATGTTTGGGCTCAGTTATATTCATTTCAGAAAGTTGATTTAATACAAAAGACCGACTAATTTAAGCTGAGGAATATCTTTATTTGGATTTTAATTTTATTTCAATTTAATTCAACTATTAACTAAACTAAACTACTTTTTAGGGTGGTGATGTCATAATGATTGATGACAGACATTCAAAGCTTTATTATAAAACATTAATAGGAGCTTCAGATGCCATAAAGGGACATTCAGTAAGGCCCTAACCACAGGTTACCTGATATGTTATAATATTAAACGTGAGATGAAGCCTCATTTGAGTTTCTTTAGCACACCACACGAGAACCTGACAGATAATTGATTCTTGGGGCAGATGCTGTTACAGATATTAGAGAGTAAAAAATTACAATATCAAAATATCAGCCTATAAACACACACATTTTTTGAATGATCAATGACCTTAAATGTGGTTACTAAACCACCTTTTGACAAAGATACTATATGTAATGGAGGTCAGATATTTTATTGTTTAACTATAAACATTATGGTCCAAAATGAGACCATCGTCCTGAAACAGAAAACATCGCTGGGAATGTAATTATGTATCATCTCTTCCTACATTATAATCTCTAGAAAAAGTTTTCATATTGGCGTATTTGGACAACATATATGCCAATATCGGTATAGACCGATACAGTCTCGATATGATATGTGTAATGTAATCTAATTTAATCTCTGTGTGCTGATTATAGACATTCGTCTCTCTCATCCCTTTATTGATCCATAGAGGCAAAGTGTGACATCAGGCTTTGTGTCTAGCTATAATCACACAGATTTACTGTGCCCTATTTGCACCTAAACATCAAATAATCACCCTGCATGCTTACAATAGCTCTCGTTCTGTTTCACTTTAATTAGACTGCTGTTTGACCAAAAGGTCCCCCAACAATAGGACTGTAATAACAACTGGCACGGAGCTGACTCTCCCATCAGCTTTATCCCCCCCCCGTCCCCTACAGCAGCTTTTCTGGCTCCATGCTGACAGACGTGTGTGATATAAGAGCTTGTTTCCTGACTCCGTCGTTTTGGACACAGAGAGAGGATGGAAAGTGAATGGTGATGGTCGGAGCTGCCTCTTCAAAGTGGCCATTAATTATGTAGCCTGACGAGGCCAAGCATAAATTACAACTGGGGGACTCTATACCGAAGAGCCAATTAGTGTTGAATTATTACCTTTTTGACCTTAGTCCACAGCAGAGCGGAGAAGGGATCGCAAAGAGCACGAGGATGTATTGATAAAACTAAACCTCGCTGACCTTTATCAGAGACGAACACGACAGAGGGGAACCTGGATGTGGTTGTTTTTTCTGGCGACTGTTGTGGTCTTTTTGCCTTCGCTGTTCTAGCTTCGAACTGTGTGACAGATCAGTCAGTCTCTCTGTACGTGAGGCTTGTAATTGCTGACTTCCATGTGGAGAGGTCTTGTAACTCTGTAACAGCCTGACCTTTGACCAGACATATGAAGCCCAACGCGTCCTCTGACAGTACCCTAAGTCAAGCGGGGGCCTGTGGTCACATATGATGGGCTCCACTTACTATAACTGATGCACAGATATTTGTGTCACACACACACACACACACACACACACACGAACATACAGTACATGCTTTCTGGAGAACACAAATCCCTGCTGGATGTTGGTTGTGGAATTCTGCACGAAAGGCAAAGGCTGGAGGCTTTTCTCGTAGGGTACATACTCTGGTGGGAAAGTTAAACGGCACATGTACAAAATATGCGGACGAGTTCCGACTGAGTTGTTCCCGGGAATCTTAAACTGATGCACAGATATAAAAACAAAGATGTCTTTCTTCCCTTTAGATACAGAAAAACAAGTATTGTGAGCAAGTTTATAAAAAGTGTTTGCTGGAAACAGATATTCATCAGATAAGCATCACGATCGAATGCACTTAAGACATTACAGCACATGGAGGTCACACTTGTTCTCACAATAGAAATGTCTAAGGTTAACAGCCTAAAAGTCTGTGAATAAATCCAATTACAGCCTAGGCATATGGTGCGCGTATGGAGAAAATGCACAACCACGAAGGATCACAGCAGCTCAAGTCAAGAGCAGTTACTCGGGGAGGGGACTGATTATTCCTCAGACTGAAACACTCCCAGTAGCCAAATCTTCTTACTGCATTCCTTATACTTGCAAACAATCACACTGTGTTGTTAAGCCCTTTGTGAGAGGGGATCATTGGTTCCATAGTTAAATGGGAATGAGGCTCGATTAAGGGTTTCCTGTTGCTGGACCCAACTGTC
Source organism: Diplodus sargus (assembly GCA_903131615.1). Lineage (NCBI taxonomy): Eukaryota > Metazoa > Chordata > Actinopteri > Spariformes > Sparidae > Diplodus > Diplodus sargus. Next base: position 2,993,653 of record CAEMYA010000025.1, on the reverse strand, counting down.
CTGAACTGAACTAAACTTTGAAATTCCATTTGGGTTATTATTTGACAAGAGTCCATTTCAATTTAAGCAATGGTGGAAAGTTATTATGGACACATACTCAGGTACTATACACAACCCTCTAGCTTCTACTTATCATTCAGAAGATAATACTGATTGCACAGCGCGATGGCTACAGAAAAATGACACCATCCACAAAAATGAGGGTGGCATTACGGCACATTGAGAAAGCGTGTCTACCATTGCGCAATTAAAACAGGAAGAGATACGGTTTCCTCGGTCACTGTCCCCTGTTGACAGTGGAACAACCGGAATAAATGTAGAAACTCTGCCGTGCAAAAGAAGTACGCTGATGGAGGAGGCAAACATGGCAGAGGGAATGTCATAGATAACAGGGTAAAAATTAACGCATGGGCAGTCCCTCGATGGAGAGGGCTACTGTTGTGTTAAAGTCTGGTCCGTCTTTAACACGCACATTTACCAGTGGGATTAAAAAACAGCATTCTCTCTACTATATCAGCAAGTACCAAAACCTGCCTACTTTTTGATAGAACCAAGTGTTTTACCAAGTGCATTTTCATAGCACTGAGATCGGGGTTATGAGGTCAGATGGGATTCTTATGGTTGTTTTTTGCTTTAGACAGTAGCCAGGAAGTTAGCGGCTGCCTTGTTGCTAACACTGTCTTCGTCTTTCCATTACAAGCCAGTGTCTTTAAGCACCAAGACCCATATCAAACAAAGGCGTGTGAACCCAAACAATCGGAGCCATGCCAGTCCATCTCCAGCTCCAGCATCTTATCAGACACATCATCAGACTGTCTGTTGGTCAGCAGCAGTTTTATCTCATCTGCTCTGATATTTCCATCACAGAGGATTGTCTGTGTGTGTTTTACAAACACAGGCATCGTGTGGCCATTAAACAACCTGCCTCAGATGACGCGAGGGTGACTCAAAGTACACTAAGCGGCATTGTGCCTGAGAAATAGGAACTATTGATCTGGCGACTCATCCAATTATTCTGACCATCCATCACTGGGAGAGCTGGGTCTATTTTTAGCAGTTATCACCTGTGGCGCTTCATGCTCGGTTAATAGGCCAGAGCTACATGCAATTTGACTCACCCCAAACTGAGAGAGTCGTTAATGTTTATAATTAATCCTCTATTAAATGCTGAGAGGGCTGAAATGACTCCTCTTCCTCTTTGACTACAGTTTTCAGACTGGGACCAGTCTGCCTGATTTTAAGAGCGAGTATTAACTAGCCGGCATGCTGGCACAAGAACATGATGATTACATGGGCAAATCCCACTGGGCTTAATGGGCTCCTTAAACTGGGCATTAGGGGAGCAGCTAAGCCAGGTGATTGTCAGCACTTGGCTCCATGGACACAGGGAACACAGATGGAGCTCAACACAATAACACTGCATAAACAAATGGACATGAATAAAAACAAGGAGGGCTATATAAACCCACACATGTATATATCCAGTGTGTCTATAACATTGAGGGCTTCATTGTTTCCATTACACTGTGCCTCAGTAACTTCATGTCCTCGGTGAGATGACAGGTGGGTGAATGGTGTGTCTGTAAACACAGTAATGTGTCACCACAGTCTAACACCTCTGTGATGGCGGGGGAAAAAAAGGAAATAACTCTCTTAAACTAGACCATACTGCATTCATGTAATATAAAAGAAAAGGGGGGGGGGAGTCGGAGCTGTCATCTCACTTGTAAACGAAAACCTGAAGAGTTCGAGACTAAAATAAAAGTGTCAGACAGAGACGATAAGAAAAAACAGGGTGTGAAAGTGAATGCAGCCCGCCCTGTATTTGAGAGGGGTCTCTGGCCTGTGATCCCTACCGGATAGCCTTCTGTTTTCTTCTGGCACCACTTCAGTAGAGCGTTTCTCTTAGATCCTCCGTACTCCCGCGCCAGTGCAGCCAAGGGGTCCTTTCTTTCCACACTGTCACCAGGGAGACACAAACCGCCATCACAGAAAGAGAGAGAGAGAGAGAGGGAGAGAGAGAGAGGGGGAGAGAGAGAGAGACAGAAAGAGTGAGAGAAAGGGAGAGAGAAATTTTTAGATTTTTAAAAGCAACTTTATTCCAATATTTCCTTCAGTTCACAGTTAAAATATCATTAAAAAAACCCTACATATTAAAACGACAGTGAAAAACTAACTCTTCCTCCACCAGCTAACAGATGACATCATTAAAACGCCACAGTTTGATAAAAACATCCAGACTCATCGGTTTGTGAAAATTAAAATCAATAAAAAAACTCTCGCCCTAACTAATGCAAAAAACGCTCTTCCTAAAACACTTTCCTTTCCTCTCAGTTTATCCCTTCTTGTTATGTAGATCACCATTTTTGTTTCCCCCATCAAAAAGTTTCAAAGTTGGCAGTTCTCTGTGTTCACTTTGTAATAATCTGCACCAAAAATGAAACCATTAAAAGACCACCCTTCTCCTCTAAAACAATTAAAACTGACACACTCTCAAAAAGAAAACAAACAGTGAAAATTGTCAGAGACAGAGAGAGAGAGGGGGAGAGAAAGGGACTGAGAGAGAGAGAGATAGAGAGAGAGAGAGAGAGAGAGAGAGAGAGAGGGACAGGGGAACAGTGCGACATTTGGAGTGTAAGTCAGTGTAGATTTTGACTGCCCCATAAAATATTACATTTTAATGCACTGTAATCATTTAAGTTCTGTTAACCCCTTAGCGGAAGACTGTTGTCAATTAAGTATTAAGTATCATTTTCCAAGTGAAAACCTCGTCTGTGACTAGGTGATGGTGGCCCTGATGTGCTCCAGGCACCTGAAAAAATGTACTCCCGACTAAAAAAATGCTTTTCAGATCAGAGACAAAACAACTGAAATATAAACCATATAAAAAGGTGCAGCCAAAGTCACATTCTGCATGACTTAAAACAGCATGGCTTCGTGGTAAAAGACAGCGAGCACTCCAACTGAAAATGTGTGCCGCATTATGAAATGCAAAATACATCAAAAGACTTCAGACTGTTGAGCAACTGAACTGAATAGTTGAAAAAGATTTATGAACTCTCATCCTCTGTTTTTATTTACACTTTACACATCGTCCACATTTTTTTTGATGACCTTCTCAAAAAAACAAAAGATGGTGTATCACATTATTATTATTAAAGCTTAAAACCTTAAAACTCCCTTTACTCTATTTTCCTACATAGTTTAACTAATTTCCAGATGTTCCCTTTCTCAGAAAAAGTAACTCTCAGAATTCCAGGATTTCATCACCACAGGGAGCTCTGAAGTTTGATCTCGTCTTATCAAGACAAGCTTGAAGCTTCTTTGCAGATCAGTATATTTGTGTTAGAGTTCAGAGTTCCTGAAAGGATTACTTTGGATTGAAGCCAACTCTGCACAGCTCAGTCATCAGTCTACTTTCAGTGTCAGATGTAAAGCCTCAAAACCATCTTTTTTTTTAGCACCCCATCCTAATTTTGACACTCCACCTCGATGGGCTCAATACTCGAATGTTTGAAAACAGTAAACTGACTGCACTATTTTAAAAAAAAAAACAGGAATTAAAAGCGGTAAAACGGATGAGTTCTGCAGTATTATTCAGAGGGTCTTCTCCCTGGGGTGTGTGCTAAGGCTGAGGCCATGGGAAGACCACGAGACACGGTCATTGCTCTGAGCATGGTAAACATTTCACACGTCACAGCAACTCTGCTGTTAAATTCATTATTTCTCTGTTTGAGGCACCGCAGGGCCAAAAGTTGCATGACCCTGTCCAAACATATTACAGAGTCAGTGCGTTTATCTATCAGCAGCAGCTATATCATAACTCTAAAACCATACCAAACACGGTAATGTGCTGCTGCTGATCTGCTGCTGGAGAGGAAAGGCCCGTGTGATGGTCTGCACTACATTAACGCACATTTACATTTAATATGTTACCTTGTGAGCACGGAGCTCATTAATGATACCAGAGGGAGAAGAGGTGAGGCTGGACAGACTGGTTTGTTTCCAGATCACTGTGAGAAGTGTGTCACCGGTACACATGGTTGAAGATGAGGGTGTTTTGTCAGTGTGAGCATTTGATTGTTTAAGCAAACATTACTGTCTCAATGTGACAACACAGTTAAACTCATACTCAGCTACCTCGAATACATCCTGTTGCAGTGGTAGTCTAGCAGGAGAGTCTATCTAAACAGAGCACTAGGATTGGCTGTTTCTGTGTGTTCACAGAGAGGAGTGGTCTGTACGGAAAATTATGCCAGAAGTCAGCAGATGAAAGCATGTTTGTTTAACATCTGCCTCTCTTCCCTTTTATGATAAGAGGACACTCCATGAACCTTGTTAAGGCCATCCACGTCGCAATAGGAGATGTGCAACTCCAAAGTCACTCAGCTGGGACACAATGTCAGTATGATAACTTGTTGCTTAAAATGCCTACGAGGAAGTAACACTAACAGTAAAAACTGTCGTCAAAGACCATTACAGGGAACTTGTGTTTCACAGAAATGCAGAACTCAAAACAGTTTTTCCTGTAAGTCATCTTCCACCTCAATCTTTGTAACCTGATTCTGAATTCAGAAGTTCTCTACCTTGCCCAACAAGAAAAGACGACTTTTAAACAAATGCATAATTTGAGGAAGTATTATTCTTAAATTTCAGAGATGAATTACATTGTCCAAACCAAAGGCAGGTTTGTTTTCCTACGCTTTTAAAAATCACTGTTAAAGATCAATGAGAGACTAAATGACTTGATAACATTTCCTCTTTTGTTGCAGAGTTGGGTCAATCAGTCAAAGCAGGGCTGCAAATGTTTCACCATCAACATTCAGTTTGCATTTCTGCCTGATTTCCTGTGATTCATAACCAACCATGTTGCGTGTAGAACAATCTTTATATAAAAAGATGTTTATCACTCTTACAGTGACTTATTGGACAAAATCATTTGGGTAAGCCCACCTGAGCTTGCTGTTGCCTCGATTGTAGCTGAAGGATGCTGTGCGGCTGCTGAAGGAGGCAGGGGTTTTGATTACAGACTCAAGAGAGGGGCTCTTCCTCATGAGGCTGGTCGGTTTCAGGTCCTCACTGCAGCCGGACAATTTATCTGGAGGGAGGGAAGGGAGCAGGAAAGAAAGGGAGGCAAATGAGAATGTGAGGCTGCGAAAATGTAAATCTGTATCATAATATAGTTTGTAAACAAAATTCTACAATTCAGAAACAGCAGCAAGTATGCAAAACAAATGCAAACTTCTCATCTGCTCTACTCAGTTGGCTCATCCAGGAAGGAGATGACACACCTGACAGTTTAAGAGCTCAGTGACCACATTTATAGTATTTGCTTTTTCTAAGAACAAAATCATAAAACTACCCACAAAAACGCAAGCCGGATGTTTGCATATCTTTATCTATTCATTTGGCTCTCTGTGTGGACGACTTACATCAGATATTTCAACATTGCTCATTTCTAAAGGCAGTGACTCATTGTAGACTTTGTCTGGGTGTCCTTTGACCTAAATGCAGTGTGTGAGGCTCGTCATTTGTTCCAGTATGGCTGCTAGGATAAATAGGGATATCCATGTAAATTAAACACCATGACCATTATCTGTGTTACAAACCATATTGATGGGAGAATTCTCCATGATTGATCCTTTTCTCCAACGTTTTTGATAGTGGCTTTATGTAGGACTGTCTCTAAAAGAACAGAAAACAGGACAGGGATCTCATCATATGAGAGACAGTTTCACTGCAAAAAGTCTTTTTTTGGCAACATAACTTGGTGTGTACCTGGATTGGGGAGACAGCAGCAGCAGGTGCAGTGCGTACAGGGATCCCACTCAGAGGGCTTCTTGGGGAGGAATGCATTTGAATTGTGTGGCCTGGTCCATCTGAAAGACCAGATGATATATCCATTGATGGTAATACAAAAAAGGCATCAAAAATAATTTCTAAAATCAGTAAATACATATGACATTCATTCCAAGACTTTGGTGTAGTTACTGTGAATGTCAACCACTAGTTAAGGTACTAAAAGACTTATTTAGACCGCTTCCACTGCGGTCTTAAGACCTACTATTCCACTACATTTATTTGATAACTTAATTACTGGTTACTGTACAGCTTACATGCTGCATCAGCCCCAAAGAAGGCCTGGTCAAAATCGATTTATTTTATTGGCAATCTTAAAAAAAAAAAAGATACCTTTATCCTGTTGAACCACAGTATACAGTATATATACATGTAAAAATGTGTAACATTTACTTCTACTTTTGATATTTAATATGAGATAATTTAAACTTCTACTCAAGTGCTATTTGTACGAGCGACTTTCACTTTTACCAAAGAAATATTTTGAAACGATATCTTTACTTTTACCCAAGCTTGGGGTACTTTTTTTTTTTACAACATTGCAAATGTTCCCTCTGGTGAATAAAAAAAAGAGCCAGCTGTTTTTACAAATCACTTTTGCAAGCAACTATACAACACCGTTGGTCACCAATCGTCCCCCCATCTGTTGTATGCTTTCTTCTGTGATGCCATGAGGATGTCTCAAAGCACAATGAACACAAAAACAAACTGGTTTGTGGCAACAGATTTTTAAAAAATGGCCAAAATAAAAAAGGTTCAAGGACTCAAACAATCAGAAACATTCTGCGTTGTAAGTTCTACCCCCAAAGCTCATGTGCTTTTGGAAAGTGCTACCCTTCCAGCAGGGACTTTTGGTGGTAAAATAATATCCCCTGAGCTCAGATTAGATCCTGGTCCCCAGGGTGGAAGTGCACTGAGTTCCTTCCAAGGTTCCTAGTCCCTGGGGAAAGTTCCTGTAGTGGAAACACGGCTTATCATACACATTTCGAGCAGTTAACAAGATGGTATCAAACTTTAATAATTTACTTGAAAACTGTCAAGTACCCTTAGTAACCTTTTTTTCTTGTTTTTGTTTGTTCTTTAATACACACAAGAGGCACTTTGTTAGGTATACCTGTACAGTCTAACTCAAATACCATAAAGTCTACTTTAATGATGCCTATAACGTTCAGTTTTGTTGACATTGTCATAGCAGTGTTAAATAAAGGATTTTTTTTTTTTATCACTGAGGACATAGTTGGTGATGGTGCTGTATCGGACTACATTATATTTCATGTAGAGGTTTTACCATCTCCCTCATGTACGTAGACGGGAGGGACAAAATGTTAGAAACACCTTTCAACATAACGCAGTCCAGTACAACACCACATTTAACCATGAGCTCAATAACACACATACAATAGAATTTACACCTCTCTGACAATGTCACCAAACACCGAACAATATTAACTTGTAAAAGACAGAGTTACACAGTTACGACAGGGCTGTTGGATTGGATTGCATTAGATTGTGCAGTTGTGCCCACAGAGGTGACCACTGAGTGTATGTTTTTGTTTTAAGGGATAGACCTTAACAGTGAATAATAGTTTATCCAGTTCTGATGATGCTGTTTGTGTGAACACAACCGTAAACACTAAAGTAGAATAATGACAGCAGAACTGAAACCAACTTTAGATGCATGTCGTATCAATCAATCTCTGTTGAAGTTACACATTGCTATTAATAGAGAATACAAGCTGTCGTTGCTGAGAACATTTAACAAGAACGACCATTTCCTCAGTGCTGCTGTGGCTAAAACTTTTAAAATCCGGATGTCTCCTCATCAGTTGCAGATTTAACCAACACATCATCATGACATGAACAGAAAGACCCCCCCCCCCGCCGTGGTCAACTCAGGCCACACAGTCCTACACAACTGCACATTCCTTCATTGCAGAGAAATGACAGATATCTACGCTGGAGATCTCACCAGCTGTTCCTATACAGTTACACTTCTGTTGGGATTCCCTTTGTGTGTGTGTGTGTGTGTGTGTGTGTGTGTGTGTGTGTGTGTGTGTGTGTGTGTGTGTGTGTGTGTGTGTGTGTGTGTGTGTGTGTGTGTGTGTGTGTGTTGAGATGCTCGGCGCTCACTCTGTCCCACAGTATCAAAGGACTTAATGAGGGATTTGACAGTAGCTCCGGGCTCGGAGTCGGCATCTCCGCTGGCGTCCACGGGTGTGGTCGGGATCATGGAGATGCCGCACCAGTGACGACTGTTATCAGAGTCGGACACCCTCACCTCATCACCTTGGGACCTGACAGACACAATGAACAGGGTTTCTGTGTAGACACATGTACAAAACAGAAGCATGTGAGGAGGAGAATCTGTGTGTTTGTGAACTGCAGACACAGTACCCTCACTCCACTATTTATCCTCCAAAATTACCTGACAAGATCATGTGATAATATCTTGAAGAAGATTAAAGGACCGTCAATAATTGGCGGCTGACTGTAGATAACCACATCTAAATTTAGAAAACAAATGGGAGTAGTGCAATAATCAGGCCACTGACTACCCATTGCCCCTCGATGAACATTGGACTCCATGATTTAGAGTGAGGGATTTGGTCAATCTATATCAGTGATGGATGAGCAATGAATGATAAGTAAGGAATGTTCGTGTTAAACACTGCACCTAAGTAACCTCCAGAGAGCAGAGACTGAAAGATATACACAACCACAGTTGGACTGGTGTAGTCTCATTTATTCATTCAACTAATGAATAACAGTCAAACACACATACAGTACACGTTTATGTAGTCCTTCACAGCCATACAACCAGTCACAAGACCTTCCAAGTCTTTCTTTGCAGAATAAATTAACAGCACATTCACTGTATTGTCCATTAAAGAGCTTTACTATAGACAGAAAACAACCAATCACACTGTTAGCATCTAATCTTTTCTTTATGTTTTTTTTTTGAGAGTATCCAAATGTTTACAATTTGAGCACCAGTACCTTTTTAACTGGTAGAACATTATGGCTTTTAATAAAAATGCACAAATTAAAAATCTCTGATACAAGCTAGACATTGAGTAGAACCTGAGATCCTGCAATATGTCATTATCATACACAGAATATTGTGTACTGGATCGCTTTAAAGATAAAATAGATGTTTGTGTTATGTGACGTATTTTTGGAAATGAGTGATATCACAATCTCTGAGATTCTAATACAGTAAAAAGGATGTTGAGAGTGTTTAACATAGTGGTTCAAGAATAATCGACATGAAAAAAGCATCTTGAATGCCTTGATTGACGTCTGAGATTCGGATAAAAAGTCTGTGTGGTTGATTCCATATTAACTTGTCAGTAATGTTGCTGAGAAGAGGAATGGTAGAAAATGAGTTCAACTCATCATCTGTAAGAGTTTTTGAACGGTAGAATAATCCTTTTTAGAAACCTGAATCACAGTCTTTGTGTAAAAAAAATGGACCATCAACCTTTTGGTATGTTTGCAGAGAGTAACAAATGACTGAGGTACAGCTGTCTGTTTTTGTGGCAGTCCTTAAATCTAAAACTTTTGGCAGTGCTCCGGATGTGCCAGCAGGGCTGACAACAAAATCATCCTAGTTATTTCACCTGATAGAAAGAGTTCTGGTAATTTCTAAAGAATACAGCAAGGACCAAAAGTACAAACAGTAATAGAGCAGATGATGCTAGTATTTCCACACGGTTGTCACCTGCATGTGGTTATTGTGTGTTCATTTGTGCCATCTAATGGCTGCATATGACACTGCATTCAGTTTCAATCCAACCACAGGAGCAAAGACCAAACTTGAGTCTTAAAATGAAAGTTTTTTTTAAAAGTAAGTAGCCATAATTTGACTGATACAGAAATAGAAAAGCAAATGTGAGGTCCAGCACAAAACCGTGAGACACCTTGTACTTTCCAACTGGAAATTCTGCTGCATTGCTCTTGCCTTGAGGATTTTCTTGAGGATTTTCTGATGTTACAAGTCAGACTTTATTCTGACAGAATGCTTGAATTCAAACAGTTTCAGCTTTGCCACTGACTAAATATTTACCAAGTCGTTTTCTTTATCTTGCCATTTCTCTAATTCATGGTGCTTTTCGCAACAGGTCACCCTCTACCATCTCATCTTTCTCAAAAAGGCACAAATCAGCTTTGCACAGTATGAAAGGGAGAGTCTTTCGAACATATGGCATTTCTTCAACAGAGACAACATTACAAAGAAAGAATACATTCATTGAGAAATAAAAATACAGAAATATTATTCAAAAGGTTTCATAGGATATGGAAAGCCAGACTCTGTGTGATGAGACTCGTTGTGTACTGCATCTACACTGGTCACTGTGGCTTAGAAAGAGACTGGTTTACCACATTACATTTTGAATGACACAGAAAGGTAATAAGTGCAACAATAACACTGTCTTCACGTGGTGCTGAGGTGGGGGCACGTCTCTAGTGCCCTTCTACTGCCGTCTTGGTATCAAAAGTGGCTCCGGTGCTTATTCTAAAGAGAAAAAGAGGAAGGGAGATTAAGTTATATATAAATATATATAACCACTATTTAAAGATTATTTTAAGTATTTATATATGCTGTGTTGTACATTTGCAGCAAAACTTTAAATGTTTTCTTTTAATTTGTGTTATGAAACGCAAACCTCTGGGCACTCCTGGAATTTTTAACACTCTGCTCCATGCATACCTCTTAATCTTACAATTAAGGAGGTCACTCATTAGGTCTAGTACGACTAAATCACCCGGTGATGAAGACGCTATGCAAATGTATCTGAAGCAGATGATGCATAGCATGAGTTTAATCCAGTCATGCGGTGCAGACCACCCTGCTGTTTCACCAAAAAAGTCGGAGGGTTATTCATTCAAAGAACAGCAGGTGGCACCAGATACATCTACTTGAATGTCAGGTTTAAAGAACCAGGCAAAGCAAACCAAACAGATAAGACAGTCCTGAAGGTGCAGTCAGCCAGCATATGGAAAGACAGACAAGAGTCAGACAGGTTGAAGCAGCGACACGAAGCCAGACATAGACAGGAAGGTCAGTGAGCAGACGCAGCAGCAGCAGCACACAGCAGGGCAGGGAGAGGCAGGCTGGCTGAGAGAGGGCTGACAGGGCAGGGAACTCACCTGGACTGTACATAGGTAGGCTTGTCAGAGGGACATCTTTGACAGAGTCATCACAGGGAGCTGCTGGAGGTGGGGAGCGGACGCAGCATAACAGCTAATCTTGGGGAAAGTTCGCTGATTTAGCCAAAGTCTTAAACCAGTAATTTAATGTACTAAATTCACGAAATTCAGGAACTGCATGAAATTTGAACAAAACATATTTGGTTTTAAACCAAATATAACTATTTCTTATATACTCCAACTGCTCTCATTAAGTTTGTGAGGTGACCAAAATCACTTAATTATACCATGACTGGCCACACAGATAAACAGTAACAAAACCTAAGCAGACTTTGCCACAGAAAAGTATTTGACCTGGCATGATAATGAAAGGGGACAACACTGTCAAAAACACCATGGCATTTGCACGCTCAAACACACTTATATACAGTATACTCACACACAAACCTCTCTATAAATACATCAATCACATTACTGCATGGCCACAGTACAACGACACTACATGAAATCCTATAGCATGATATATTGTCGTGGAATATTTTCACTGAAAAGTGTTAAACTGGCTTCAGTGTTGCATTAGAACACACTCGGATCAAGGCAGCATCTGTGCATAGAGCAGATCTGCCTTCTCATGTAATAATATTCTCCTCTAATCAATATACTGCAGTTTAATGTGGAATGTGAAGTTTGAATGTTATATAAGGCAGTGATCAGTGTGGAAGAGGGAGACAGAGAGGGCAGCAGCTTAAAGGAGTAGAATACACAGAGGGAAATACCGCAGGAGACTGCTAATTTACCAACAGAGTCTGCCAAATCCCAGAAACCTAAACTGTGAAACTCCAAGGATTTATCATGTGAAATACCAAGATATCAATCAAATAATGTCCACACTGAATACATCCTACTTTGGTAACAGATAGGAATTTTGGAAACCTCTTAAGCAAGAGATTCTTGGGAGTTGAAATGAAAACATATTGCTGTTTGTATGATGTGTATAAAACATTGATTGGGGATATGGCAAGACTCTGGCAGGTATCTCATATCCACATTGTGTTCAGAGAGAAAGGAACTGCAGCCTGAACAAGGGGAGCCGAGGAATTGGTGGAGTGGGAGGAACTGAAAA
>CAEMYA010000025.1:2962483-2981505 GCA_903131615.1 Diplodus sargus | reverse complement strand
AAAAAAAGTAAGAGTATGGTGGAAGTGGTACCTGACTCCCTGCAGGGCCTCAAGGTCTGTGGAAAGCTTTGCACTGCGATCTTGCTCCTCCTGCAGCTGCCTCCTGAGTGTACGCAGCTCCTGCTGAGCCTCGACCTTGATGTCGTTGGCCACCACCACTGCTGTTTGGAGGTCCGCCTGGAACCGACGCCACTCTTCTTTTTCATCCTAAAGACACAGTCACATTGTATATTGTGCAGGTTAATGCAGGTATAAACACATACAGGAAAATAGATTCAGACAGAAATCAGAAACGGGGACTGTTTGTGAACCCTTTGAATTCAGTTGGATTTAAGTATTAATTGATCATAAATTGAAGTAGATTTCTTGTGTATTTCCAAATTACCCGAGCAAAGCATTTACCGTTCAGGTTAGAAAAAACTATTTGAACGTCTGGGATAATGATTGCTTCAATTTTATTTTGCCCCATCACAGTCCATGTTTTTTTGTAACAGGAGTGTCTACTCTTCTTTTGAACAGATTGGAAAAAAAAAGTCTATACTAATTTTTTTGTAAAGGAAAATATCAGTTCCCTGGTAGAGTAGTTTTTTGGTTACGTCTTTCTAACTTCTTTTACTTTTTTTTTTCTTTCTATTTATAATGAGGAGAAAGTGTATGAGGCAGAATGCAGCCGTCTGGAGAAAAAAATGCGCACCAAGCATCTTTTTTCATAGCGTTTCACCGTTTTCATGCGGTTGCTCCAAGCAATTCTAGTTAAAAATCCCTGAACTCTTCAGAAAAGCACTGGGTTCATCACTGTTGCTCTTTTACAGGCAGCCAATCATATATTAGATCGGGCATGACTTGTCATCAATCAACCTGGTAACCAAGATAATGGAGGAGAAGCTGGGTTTTGTGGACATGGACCCTTGGATGTCCGTCAATCAACAGTCAGACAGGTACATGAAAGTAAGGAAATCATAGAGCTAGCACTTTACAAAAAAAACTTTGAAGGCGTTGACAGTGAAATCCAGTGAAATGAAGACCATGTTTCTCCATGGTCCTCAAAAAAGGCTCCATATACCAGATTATCACTCCTTAGGGTTAAGAAATGACTGTAATAGAAGACATCGGCTATGGTCACCTCAGATCAATCAGTAAGTGTGGATCAAATTTTTTTCATCGTTTATCACAATAAAACTGGTGTACATTCCCTGTTTCTGTGTCAGGCCTCACCAAAGCTCTGAAGCAATGCCAGAAGTAGCGCATTTCTGAAGAAGAGACTATATGTTATTAATATTTGAAAAGGAAGATCTGACATTTGGAGGTCATGGTTAATATGGTACATGACCAGAATATCTAATTTAGTCACCATGACGTCCCCAGTTTGTACTTTCTGCAGCTTTCTTCTGTATGACCTTTACAATATATATATAACAATATAATAATATCTGAACCAACTGTTTTGTGTTTTCAGATTGTGAGGTCCCAACCTTTCATTGTTTATAGATGTTATTAAGGAGCTCTATGGGTACACAACAGGTCTGCACAATTCATTTAACTATCATTGAAATTGCAATATGATCAAGAGCAATATCAAAATCACAGGAGCTGCGATTCATGGGTAAAGGTAAAATGCGTCACAGTCTACCATTCTTAAAGAAGTATTGTGGTGCTACAGATGGCTCCTCCCACAAATCCTATTTTCTAGACATGAGGGAACAATGTTTTTTGGTACAAGGGAACTAAAAAAGAATGAATGGTCATTACATTGCTGAATCTTGCTTTGGGGCAAGAGCATGGTGTTGATATAAAAAAAGAAGCAGTTGATCATCTACTCTCTGAAGTGTGGTCTCATCCAGAGGTGTTTCTTCATCAAAAATCATATGGCGTAGATGTGTTGGGTTTTAGTGTGTTTCTCTGTCCATTGAGCCAAAAGCAAGCTTCAGTGAAATAATGAGCCTTCCTTCTTTTGTTGGGTCATATAAAACCTTCAATATTTGCGAAAATATACACATTATATAATATTTTGCATCTTGTTCAGTTTCGAGTTACGTTTTCTTACCTTCATCTGTCTATTCAAAACTTTCAGTTGTCGATCAGCTTCAGCTTTCTGCTCCTCAAGCTTTTTGCAAAGATCTGCAATGACAAATTCAAGGTTTGTGAGAACTGCAGGTCTGACTTACTGTAGACTGTAACTTTAATCCAATCTAGTGCTCAGTTTTCAGTGAGGTAAAGAGACAGCAGCCAGTCTATAGCATCAGGTAACAGTTACTTCTGGACATTATTACATCTTTCCAGAAATGTTTTTCATCAGACCAGTCTCATCTGCCATGATTCATGACAGCTTGTGGAAATACAGTGTATATAGTCATAAGACATTTGCCAACTGCACTGATGGAAAGTCAGACACAGATGTGCAAGTGTGCCCTCATTTTGCATCTCATTTTCATATACACGCATATACATACTTAGGTTAGTTATAAGTAAATATGGCTTAAACTATCGCAGTCTAATACAGACCCTGCAATACATCCTTGGTGAACTTCATTATGTTATTATTTCTGTTTTAAGACTAAATATTAGAAACAACACACTGATTAATTTCTTGGGATAACATTGAAGACTATATAGGTCACTCTGCAGGATCTGAACAGCCAATGAAGACAACATACTCTCCAGGTCCAGAACAGCTTGGTTGGTGTGGCAGTTGACCGCCCTCTGCTGCTCCACCTGGTCCTCCAGTTCGAAGATGGTCTCCTTCAACTCCCTCACCTGGTTCTCAGCCTGGATCCCGACCTCCTCCAGGGAAGTCAACCGGCTGCTGAGCTCCTCCTCCCTCCTCTCCGCCTGCTCCTGAACCTGCTGGCATTTGGCCTCCACCTGCGTATGAGCATGTATTCGGTGAGTGTGATGGGTTTAGTGCTGAAATGGGTTAAAACAAAGAGGCAATGTTTCATGTGAAAGTAATTTGGGGCTGTCACTGTGCTAATTAGATTGAAGCACTTAAAACTGGATAATTTACTGTGTTTTCCAGATATTCTTGTGGTGCAGTGTTTCCATTTGCTCTGGACGGTGCTTCTATATATCTCAAGCTATCAAAACATCAGATAAAAAATGCTTACCACAAAACTGTATACAGACAAAATATAGGGTGTCTGTGAAGACTGGATGAGGAAGACAAGCAGTGTATGTGTGAGGAAACTGCTAACGAAAATGTAATTTACGCAGGCTTAATTATGTTATGGCATTTATTAGATATGCTAGACTGCTACTCTCCTCCTTGGAAAACACTGCTCCTGCACTGCCTGAAATGCCTGTTTGGAGTCGAGAATTTTCTTCTGTAACTTACGTGCATTACTATGGTGTTATATAAATATATATTTGTATATATTTATTATAAAATACACAAACTCCAGTCAGTCAGCAGAAACACAGTTGCTACTGCTGTAGCTGCCTTATTTCAGATCAGACTACATTGGTCGGCATGACCCGCTCTACTCCTCTCTCCCCGCTCTGCCTCTGATTGGCTACATCCTGTGCCTTTACTAATGCGCATGTGCAATTCTCCCCAAAGATTTAACAGCGTTGAGATGTCTCACTTTGTTAATAAAACTGAATGTTCAAGAAACAGCGTGAAAACGGAAACTGTAGCAGTGCACCATATGAGAAAAATAGTGTTTGTATTTTTTATTAAACTATGTGAATCTATTCTACTAGGATGCCCAAATTAAAGTATGAACCTGAACATTAGCATAATATGACCTCTTTAATACATTGCATCTTTGCATCCACTCATTAGTACACAAGGAATTGTTTGTGCTAAAGGAAGAGATTTCCTTCTTCATTGCTCACATAAAGGTCCAGGCTGTAATGTATAATCACCCTAGATAATACCCAATCACCACATAATTACTCTAGAATGAGTCTTTAATATCTTCAGAGGGAGCAGGTCCTCCATATTGCACAACAAATATTCTACAGTAGCCGAGAACGGACAAACAAAACACTGACTCTGGAGAGGGATTTTTTTTTTTTTTTCCATTTTCAGTTCCCACCATAGGGGAGGGTGAGGTTAGGTGTGTTCAGTTGGTTGTAATCTGTAAAGTCACCGCTAAATGCCTATAAATGCTGCAAACTGGACCTTTACTCAATGTTCTTAAAGTTCTGGTTTTCAATTTGATAAAGGTTACACAGAAATAAGGCCTGAGTTTTAATCAATGGTTTTGCTTAAATAAATGGTAATGCTTAACTAAGTCTGACTATGACCATTTGGCCACAGGGTAAATACGTGACATTCAGGGTGAGAGTGACTCATGGAAATAAAGAGGTTAGTCTGGATAAGATCGACTACATCACTGTGTTCTCTGCTCCAGCTATTGAACTACCCTGCTGAAGCTAAGGTCAGTGTACCATGATGAGTGCTTTCGTCTTGAGGAATGAGACTGTAATGCAGACCTCTGTGAGAACAGTATACTAAAATAAGTAAATTATATAGTTATGCAGGACTGGCACCATGTGGCCCTAACAGATTATGATGTTCATTAGTGAAGTTATGGAGTGGCCTCACCCTCACACCCATGTGGCAGAGGACAGGAGCGTGACTCAGACAGTCACACAACAATGCACCACCCTACTGTTGGCACTGCAGCCACAGTCCAACAATGATGACATCACTGAGCTGATGGTGACACGCCTCACTTTGGAGTCAACAACCACCAACGTGATCCCAAACCCACACTGTCTCAGCCTTAGTGGTTTTTGTGGTGTTTGTGGTGTAAGGGGGGAAAACCGTGACTAGTAAGAAACAGATGAAAACAATCTGAGTGAACATGAGTTCATGGCTTTGCTGGTGAAGAACAGTACCCAATACCAGCTGGAGAGACTGTTTAATGATCACGTTTGAACCACTGTGGAAAATGTGTGTCCTCATATTCACATCCAATAGGTGGTGACAAGGCCAAGAATTATTAATAATGTCATGGTCGCCAATTCAACTCACATTTTTCAATCATTAGCTAGACTGGTGAAAGAACTATTAACGAGACACATGGCTGTAGATGTTTCAAATCTGTCCCCGAAAATGACTTAATTGCAAAGATACTGTGTGAAGAAAAGTCAATTAATTGTTTCTGAACAAGTGAACTTTTTTTCAAAGCTTACAGTAAATGTGAATGGGGAGAATGTTCTGTAGGGAATTCCTGAAAGCTTTGTCATACTCAACACAACTAATGAGCTCACTGAGATAATACGTTTTTTTTTTTTGTAACAAAGTGAGTCACAAATAATTCCTCGTTGGAACAAAAACACCACTAAGTACAACACAATAGAATCAACCAACGAGAAAATGTTTGAACTGTGCCATTCTCTAACAAACACGATATTGTCCCGTTTTAAAAATATTTATTTTAATCGTTGTAGACAATTCAAAACAAATGACATGTCATTTTTGTGATAAATACTAATGCCTCTGCCATGCATCATGTATGCGTCAACACAAAGAAAAAATATGTCTAACTTTCAGTATTTCCTTCATAGTTTTTATACATCTTGTGCCTTAGCAACAGACAAAGGTACAATATATCAAATTCTATAAATCCCATGATGGAAATTAGTTGTAACCATGCACCCCTCTTACCTTGGACATTGTGGCTCGCACATGCTCAGTCTCGGCTTGTGCCTGTAGCAGCTCCTGTCTCAGCTCTGTCAGCTCCACCTCCAGTCTGTCTCTCTCAGCGTGGGCTGTCTTCAGCAAGTCATGCACTTCAGTGCTGTCACTGGCACTCTGCATGGCCTTCAGCTCCCCCACCTTTTGCCTCTCAATATCCACCTGCGCCTTCAGCCGACTGTTTTCCAGTCTGAGACACTCTGCTGTTGCCCTCTGCTGCTCTGCAGCCTGTGCTGCCTGACCTCCGGCTTCTTGCTCCCTGCCCAGCTGGGCCTGCAGCCTGTCCATCTCCTCTTTGAGGCAGCGCACCTGGCCCTGGGCCTCCTGGTGCTCCTCCTCCAGAGCACGCAAGCTTCCCGTCAACTGTTGCTGGATGTCAACTAGCTTTTCCCGTTCGAAGCGGGAGCTTTCAACCAGCTCACCATACCTCTGCTCCAGCTCTGCTAACCGAGGCCCTTGGCTGCCCAGCTCCTCCTCCCTCTGGGCCTGAGCTTGGACTTGCTCTTGAAGTCGCCCAGCCAGCGCCTCATTCTTTTGGACCACCACCTCCACACGCTCTCTCTGCTGTTGAAGCGAGGTCTGCAGGAGGCGCTTCTCCTCGGCCAGACGCTCATTTTCAGCCGTCAGCTCCTGCACCACCTGCTGTTGGTCAGCCAGCTCTTGCAGAGTTGCCTGCAGCTCCTCAGCTGTGCTGTGGTGGCTCTCCTCCATCTTATGAATTTGTTCTGTCAGGCGCTGCACATCCTGCCTTGCTGCATTTGTTCCTGCCCCCAGTGTAACAGCTTCCCCACTGACACCACTGCACACTGACTCTGAACGTGATGGGATCTTCTCAAACTCAGAGGAGTCAGGTGATGGCGAGTCCTTGGTGATGTCTGAGCTGGAAGAGACAGAGGTTTTAAGAGGGCTGGCAGTAGAAGGGAAACTGTCCTGTTGTTGAGCTGAGGAGTTGGAGTCTGAGGGCAGGCCATTCACCAAAGGCTTGGATGGGCTGCTTGTATTTGTACTAGAGAGTGGTGAGGCCTCCAAGGAAAGCAGCTTTTCCTTCAGCCCCTGGTTCTCCTCCCTGAGTGCTGCCAGCTCTCTCTGAAACTTCCCGTTCTTCTCCCTCAGCTCTCCAACCAGCACAACGGCCTCTGCCACCTGTCCCTGCTCTTGATCTGCAGCAGGCTCCTGCCATGAGACAGCAGTAGCTTTACCTTTGCAGCGCTGCAACTCCATCCTAAGATTGCTGATTTCCAAGTCTTTAGCCTTGGCCTCAGCCAGCAACTCCTTCACCTGGCACTCCAAAACGCCCTTTTCCTGGCCCTCAGCATCTCCACGGGACTTGGTTGAACTGCGTGTCTGCTTGGTCAGGGTAGAGAGACTGGAGGTGCTAGCACTAGAAACCATCCTCTTAGCTGAGGAGCTCCTAAGCTGGTCCCTTAGAGAGATACGGTCTCTTGTTATGGTGGAAGGGATTTCTCTAGGAGCTGGGATACCAGACTTCTTGGCTGCTTGTACACCTGCAACACAGACCAAAACAAAAGAACAATTAGTTCCTAAGTGACTAAATGAGCATTTACAGTGGTCCATCCTCAAAACAGCTGACAGAGCTGTCAGATTTATCACTGTAAATATAAATATTTTTATTTGTTTCTGTATTTCAGCTACAAACACATCCACAGTTGGACACAAATATCATTAAGGCTCCTTAAATGCCAAACAATGAAACTATCAAATTATAGTTAAGATCTTTCAGCCTTTCAGTAAATATAAATAATAATCATAACCTTTATTCACTACTTAGCGTTACTGAAATGGAAAAAAAATGCATTAGTAATCTGTGGTAAAATGAAAGGAAAAATATATACTATATGTGAAACTTTACAAAAACAATATATGCTTTAACAGAATATTTAAGTTAAAGTAGAGCTGGGTAAAAATGCCCTATAAATAATATCACAACACACTAAATGTGTACGTTGGTAATGTTGATATAATGACAAAGTGTGTAAAAGTAACGTCACTTGACTGTAACACAGCCTTTAAAGCAGGAAAAGATAATGTATGCCAGTTCTAAACAGACAGATATCCAAAATCTCGGACTATATATAGTCACCTTGCATGGCAGCCACGATCATCATGTATGTATGAATTACTATAAGTGGCTTTGGACAAAAGCACCTGCTAAATGCCCTAAATGTAAATGTAAATGTCAGATCCAATCATCACAAAAGCCTTGCAAGAGAGCAGAAAAACAAACATATGAACCAAATGAAACGGTCAAAGAAGTCATAATTGCATTCAAGGTGTCAACTCATGCTGTGAGTAGCTTTCATAACATAACCATGTGTGCATGCATGTTTTAGGTGTGCTCCAGTACTTAAACAGATAGCACTATCTACCCCTGATAGTCTGTCCCAAGTAAAAGTAATTTGGATTTTCATTTACGATGTATGTTCAACTTTAGAGTGAAAACTTCATTTAGATTAACCAAAGAAATAATGACACAAACAGATGAAAGTCATAAATAGCAAAGTTTAAGTTAATTAATGAGTACAGTAGAATTACCACATAGCAGGCTTGACACTGAGAAAGGAAGGTTAATGGACTCAGCACGCAGACATGCTGGGACCATGAATTTGTTAACATCATGTAATGACACTAATTGAATGGACAGTATGCCACATTCAGCCACTTGTGTTATTCAGCAGTTTCATGATGCTGGTCACTGTACCCTATTCACATTATTGTTCTCTGTTTGGACAACAGAGCATCTGCCTGGCACGGTCTGTCTGTTGCTGTCTGCGGTCATTCATCGCCACAGCAGAGCTTAACTGTGGCATTTCAAAAGGCATCAGCGTGGGTCGCTGGTGCGAGCCTTTTCCAGCCCTCTCTCAAATATGAAGAGTATTTACAGATGCTCGGTGCGAGCAGGGTGCTGCCTGAAAACATTTTATTGTTTGTTTTCAGATCATCAGCAAACACTGATGCAGACACAAGGGGTCTGCTTGTTTCAAAGGACGACAAAGGTCCCTGTGCACGTGGAACACTCAGGCACAAAGCAGCTTAAGCAGTGCACAGACAAAGACAACCCTGTGTCTCTCACATGCATGCACCATCATCAAACCCACAGAGAGGAGACTAGACAGACAGCCTGTGTGCGGAGATAGACAGAGCATCACCCTGAGCAACACGTGCACACACTCACAACACACACACACGCACACGCACACACACACACACACACACACACACACACACACACGCACGCACACACATAAAATCCACAAACAAATGGCCTAGTTTGGAATGGAAATCCTATGCCCCTGTGGGTTCTTTAAGTACCCTGCCATTGATAGGCACTTTGCACAGACTATCACATATTGAATTAAGTAGCAACTGTGGCAGGAGCTGCCAACACTGGCACCATTTCTTGGGTACAAAGCCGTTTAACATTCCCGGAGTGTGATGCTGTGGTTGTAAAAGAGAGGTGCTTTAAGGAGAGGGGTAAAGACATACCAACAGTGTAAAAATCAGGCATATATACATTTAAACAACAAGTATCAAGGTTAAGATTTTAAGGAAAATCAGACTAGGGTTAGTCAATATATCTATAATATTACATAAATGTGACAAGAGACTATATATTATTGTAGGGATAGGGATACATTGGATACTTATGGCATAAGTGTTGTCTTTTACTGGTTTTAAAGGCTGCGTTACAGTAAAGTGGTGTCATCTTCTGACTTAACAGACTATTCTACTTGTTCCAATACTTGCCTATACACAGTCAGTCATCACATTGACTACTGATGATTACTGATCAAAAGTGTCACTGTATTTGTAAAATTGTCATCTCTACAATATTTTCCAAATATCAATATGGACATTTTTTGTAAAAAATATTGTGATATGTGATTTTGTCGTGCAGTCCAAAGGAGATTTCAAAATATAGGTACATATATTTATTTTGTGCATTTTCAATAATAATTTTAAGGACATGTCTAAATCAGGGGCTGTAAAAATGAAGAATGACACTTAGCTCTGGCTTTTAACAGAGATCTCAACGAGATCTAGAACTGACAATCTTATAAAAGAACAACCTGTGTGGATTGTGGGGATGCTGTAATTCAAATTTACATGAACAAATGCAGCAATTCATTCCTATCAGTAAGATGATTTTACTACTGGACAGACCTGTATTTGAAAAAGATCCAGTTACTTTTTCCTCACTTCACAGAGGATAAATCCATGAGCGACAGAATGAGCACAGCATGCACTCCTAAATTATGTACTGTCACATGGAAGATGTTAACAACAAATCAGCAGTGTGTGTTATAAATGACTATTTACTTTGCACTACAGGAAGCGTCATCCAGGCGGGGCAGAAAAATACAGAAACCTCACAGCTAATGTCTATTTTACGGCCACTTGTCCTTTTCCCATTATAGGTGGCAATAAAGGGGGGGGGGGCAATAGGTACTTGTTAGAGAGAGAGAGAGAGAGAGAGAGAGAGAGAGAGAGAGAGAGAGAGAGAGAGAGAGAGGAGTCCGATGTGATTAGGATCAGTCCGCTCCCATGAGGATGAGTGATGCCAGGAGTGGGACTGTGGGACAGCCTTTCATTTGCTGTTCTTTCATATTCTGTTTTCGTTTTGCTCTTACTGAATAAAACCCAGATGGAGCAAATGAAATCACTCATCTTTAGATCGCCCACCTCTTTAACCATGACATCACCGCAGCTGCTTGATGTGTACAGAGAAATGACACCAGATTAGATGCCAGGAGTCAGCACATGTAGGACAGCAGTGTCCTGAAGAGGCTGAAACAGACACTAGAATATACAGCATCAGATAGTTGGAGAAGCTTTGAAAATTAACACAGAGGCCTCATAACTTTGTCACTGCAGAGGAGGAGCTTCCATACATTTCAAATAGAAAACCACTGATGTTTTTGTCTGTCTCAGCCAATACAAATTTGGTGCATTTATGTAGTACAAATGCAAGAGCAGAACTGGTTTAACGTTGCAGAACATGCCTTTTAAAAAGGAAACTATGTTTAAACAACATTGTCTATATTCTGTTGACAGATGTATTAAGTGACAAACTCCCAGGGAGAAAGATCATAAAAAATGTCAGTTTCACATTTGGCCAAACGTGGCTGTTAAAACAACATTCAACCAAAAATAATACTGTTTTATAAAGCTGATACTCACCAACGCTGACAGTGTATCATTGTGTCTCTAGGAGATTAAAATACCACCCCAGTTGAACAACCTGTGTCCAAAACCAACACAGCAGCATTAAAGTGCATTATTTAAATTTTTACCCACTTTGCCAAACACAGAGCCAACAAAGGCAGGAGTGAAAGAGCTGAGACTTAAACTGACACTTAGAGGGCAGGAGGAGACAACAAATAGACCAATGAATTGCAAGTTCCCAATTTGTGGCTGAACATGGTAAAGGATCAGATACCAGAAATAGTCTCTTTAATGTTTTTGACAACCTTTTGAACAACAACTATCTAATATTGGGGAATTATTATGTTGCACTGAAGAGTGAAGAAAGAGACTGAGCAAAGCCTTTCTCTTACAAACACTATAGCTGACATTCTCCTGCAAGAGACAGTTCACCTTCAGCTGTCCTAGCAGAGCTGCTCTGTGGCCACCTGTACAAGACTCTCAGGGGAGAATGTGGGTAAGTGCATTTATGTGTAGCAGTGCACTGTGGTAAATTTCGGTGCACAATTTGTTTCTTGATGAACACTATATATGAAAACGAGCATCCACATATAAAGATGAGGGATAACAACAATTTCTCCAATGAACAACCAAACTAAATAGAATAATTTGCAGAAATTGAATATAATATACATGATTATGTTTTCACAAATTGTTGTGTTTTTGTTACATTAGAATGAGTCTTTTATGTCTACAGAGGGAGAAGGTCCTCTTCTACAGAGTCAACACAAACACTGGCTCAAGATGCGAGGGGAATCTGCACCACTGCCATGAAATCCTACACACTGGTCCTGTGATGGCTAATGAAAGAAAGACATGGATAAAGCTAGCCTATCACAAGGTTTGCGCACTGCATTACAATTGTCTGACTATTCAGTCAAAACAATAGTAGTGGGCAAGCATAATGTGTTGTAATAATGAAGATCAAAACATCATAAGAAAGCCTCAGTTATAATGAGTGCACTTTACTTTTTGTCCAAGAGAGCACAAGAACTATATTTGTTTTAGGTCTGTGTGCAAGTGCAAATCTTTCTTTCAAAAATCGAAACAGAAATATCCACGACCAAAGTGGTTAAGAGCTAGCTTAGTCTTAATTTAGTGGTATCTTCAATGTAGGCCGGCTCAGGGCTGGGACCATTAATAGCTACCTCTGAGAAGCACTAAATCTGTGAAAAGGAGTGGAATGGGCAGTTAAATGGCTCACTGAGGAGCTTTCCTCCTCTAGCAAGAAATAAATCCTCATGTAGTCTGAGCGGACCAGCTCTTATTGATAGCAAAGTGCAAATACTGCGAAACACCAGTTCAGGAGACAGAGAAAGAAAATCTTTCCCAAAGCCTGACAACATTTTCAGTAAGATAATGTTTATATTAACTGTCCCAGCAACTGTTTTTTACTCCCGTCATCTGAAAAGCCATCTTAATGAGGAAGACACTGTTGATAATTCCATTTTAAGATCTTTCATGTACATGTAAGCAACATTGTTAAGACAGAAATGACAAAAACAGTCTTGCTTCTGACTTCATAAAACTGATTAAGGAGAGTGAAAAGATTGTTTTGTTTACATTAACTAATTGTCCAATGAATCACACAGACTGACTTCCAGTAATCCAAAGGCATCCAGTTATTTCATGAAAGTCAGCTCCCTGATCACAGTAATGCACTGTGCTGCCTTCTTTCTTTCTAATGAAGATAAGCTTTCAAATCACAGCAGGAGCCGTGTGGCTGGACACAGTCCAGCACCAGCCAGTTAACTGCAGCCAGCCTGCCTGCCAGCCAAGGTGACAGAGTGCATTGTGAGCAAAGTGCACACAGTCTTCAATTTACAGAACAGAGGGGTCATGGGTGATGAGTCATGATGAATTAATGACTGCAGGTGGTCAGAATGTCAGAGAGTTGGCACCTGAAATGACGCACCAGCCTCATCACCATCACAAACAAGCTCTGGATGGGGATCTCTCACTGCCTCTCCTCTGACTTTCCGTCAGTGTTCCAGGAAATCGTGTGTGCAGTTTTCCAGTCAGGTGGAAGTGGAGAGGAGAGACAGTGTACGCAGTCTGTGTACCAGGCCTTCCTGTTGTCCAACTGACAGGGCATGAAATAGGTCAACAGGCGCCCCTCAGTCAGACGCTGGGACCCACAGGCATTCCTTTCCTCTTACTGGAGTGGAAGATAGACAGAACTGAGGCTCTATGACCGCCACAGTGACTGAGCAGAGATTAGCCTGGATGGTAGGCTGCATCACAACAATGTGCCACTGAAAACTTCACAGCACTAATTTGATACAGGAGTAGAAAATTGCTCATTCTTTGTAATAGGGCACTGTACACAACTTCAAAATCAAAGAATGTAAGTTGGACTTATAATTGATTTTACAATAAAGACAACAAATTCTCTCAAAACAGAATTAAAATATATACACCATATTTCCCAAAAGGGAACCGTGACAGACCTAGTAACCGTAAGAAGAGCAGTTTCTGTCTTTGCAAGAGTCAGCTGTGTAAACCAGATATATTCTACATCATCAAGCTTTAGAGATTAACTGAAATCTGACAGGAGTCTGACACCTGTCTTTGAAACGGAACTTAAAAACTGACTACACAGAGGATTTAAATGGTTGTTTGCACTTGGGATAAAATCATCACACAATCCATGGAATTCACCACAATTACATATTTATCTTTATTTTGTATGAATTTATCTTTATATTGTGTGAGCTAATCCTCTGCCCTAACCCTTCTTAGTTACTTTTTAAAAATATAATTGAGTACCAAGTACAATTTGAATTAATATCTAAACCTTTAATCTGCTTTTTTGTAGCCATTACGGCTATCCGATCTCAAATGGGCCAATAAACACCCTGACATACAGACGGAAAACTCAAAACTCTGCAGCAGGCCCAGGCTGAGAGGTGACCATGGAGAGGAACAGAGCAGGAGCTTGAAGGAATTTAGACTGAAGATTTGGAGTAACCTCTTTGACTGAATGTCATCTATTGATAATGCATTAAACATCAAGGATTAAAAAGTAACTAATACTGAAAAGTGTACTTTTACTTCAATATTATTCTAATATGAGTAGTTTTAATTGCAGGTTAGGTTAGGTTAGATTAGATTAAATTCAACGTTATTGTCACTGTGCACAGTACAACTACAGAGACAACAAAATGCAGTTAGCGTCTAATCAGAAGTTTAAGAAAGTTCAAGTGTCTTCAGTGTAATTGAGTAATACAGATTATATATAATATGTATAATACAGATATGTAACTGTACCACTTCTACTATACAATAATGTCAGATAACACAGTAGGCTGAATTCAAAATCTTCTATATGCAAACACATCACTGCAAAACATTAACTACATAAAAACATAATTATAACATATTTTTAAATACCAAAATGTCAAAGTATGTTATTCAATAATATACGAATGGGGAGGAGGAGGAGAGGAGGAGAATGTTTGCAGTTTCACTAGCTGATGTATTGGGGGTTAGGGGCGGAGGGCAAATATGCTCAGTATCTGAGGAGACATTTATCCTCATGGATAACTTAATAATCAGAAGAAAACTATTTAAAAAAAATAGCAAAGTAAGGAGACTGTGTTGTTGGTTACTAGACTAAAACAAGGCAGCAAATGACTGAAAAATTTAATTTGGAATACTATGGACTCAGTAAACAGAGAAAATCATTACTGGACTTAAATGAGAGGTAAGACATGCTCATTTAATAGAGGACATTTAAGAGCCTCTTTAAAAGAAGCACTAAGTACTTCCAACTTCATTTGTAAGCAGTGTTGCAGTGAAACACACCCTTTGTGTGAAGTAATTGCTGTTTGTTAGCATGATGTTAATCAGTCATGCCTACAACTGACCAGGCAAACCTTCCACCCGACCTTCAAAAAAGACATAAAGCTCAAGACTTCATTGTGTATCTCATCTGAGATGCTTGTTTGTGCCTGAGAAGTGAACTGCTCTGTGCTTCCTCTGCAGCACAGCGTGGAAGTTCAGCATGAGAGCTGGCACACCACACAGGATCACTTGGCCTGCGTTCTTTGGCTCCTTTAATCATTTTGATTGAATCATTTAAACTGGCCTGCATACTAAAACCTTTAACACAGCGTCCTTATGTGGATCTACTCTGCTTTACACTACTTATGGAGCCAATAACCTACAGAGATATCCAACAGCAAGGACCATGAGTCGGCCAACCGAGAGGGAGAATTCCCTTATGTTCCGAATGGAAAACAGTTTAACACAGGACTCACTGAAGGAATAATAATATGATATTTTACATAATTGCAGGTTTATAGGATCAGCGTGTGTGATGGGTAACAGGTTGTAATCAGTATTGCTAAACTTAGCTTTAAGCTCCTGATGATTTCTATCCAACCTTATATGCCTCGAATAACTGTTAAGGGCTTAGAATGTATTAAGTGTTTGGGTTGCATTCCTGGATTGATCACAAAAAGGATTAAGACAGATAACACCAAAATCTAAATCAACATATTCCACTGACCACAGTTTAAGATACAACAGAGAGAGGTGATGCAATTCAATTTTGGTGAACTTAAACACGAAAATTCAAACCATCTTGACAGTCTCTGAAGAGCAAAAGTTAACTAATCTATCATATTAGCTGTGTCACACAACCCACAAGAAGTCACTATGTTCCAAGCTTCCAATGCCAACTCTTTGCGAGGACGTGTTAATGAATTCTGCTGTGCCACTTTCCGAACTGACTGGACAAAGACACATAATTACCAAGATGACACCCACTATTCCCACTGTTACTCAGAAAGTGACTGTAGCTTGAGCTGTCTTTCGGGATGTTGATTTGGACACAAAAACAGTGCTGGAAAGCAGACACAAAAGGTCAGGATTACTGATGACAGCCAGCTGCTTGACAGGCACACCAACCACATCACAACAGGTTTGACTTGACATGCTTTGAACAAATAATCACAGCTGAGTGGCTTGCATGTCAGATCCGCCTCTTAAGTGTTTTTAGGTTGTCAATTTGATGCACACATTGTTAGCTGCTCTATCATAAATGAGTGATTTTTATGAGCTCAGGCCTGAAGGCTATAATATACCAACTTTGATGTCTCTCCAGTGACACAAACAGGACATTTAAACAGCATACACCTCCCTCTGCAAACACAAAGCACTGTGTTATGGCCTGTGTGTTTACTGTACAAACTGCTCACTTCTATGGAAAGTTTGACTGATGTGACTTCCTCACGGTGTCCCAGCCATCACACGTTGGACAAACTTGCTTCCCCCATGTTGAATCCCTGCTCTACGTCTGCTACGTCTTGCCGCTCTGAGTGTCCACCAGGCACAGTGAATCAGTGCTTCACCGGCAATAATAGCAGACAGATAAGAATTCAGTATCAGTGTAAAAAATCTTGATCTCAGCTGTGCTCTAACATCATACAAGGGGAATTAACCAACTCCAGGGTGGTCTTGGAGTCTCATTTTCAATGCTATGACATACTTGTCAGCAAGGTGGCTGCTGAAACAATGTCATCAGGCAAGAATATCCAAATGTTTGAAGAAAAGAGCAAGACAGATGTAGCTGTGTGTCTGAGAGGAAGCCAACTGAGTGTGGTTTATGTTTGAAGCCTGAGCATGAAAAATGCCTTAACACAGGAGGTCACCAAGCAGAAGCAACACAGAACTCAATTCGACTTAGACACAACAGCAAAACACAGCTTCCTGTGTCAACTGTCCGAGGCTCAACTGCCAACTGTAAACTGAAGTGGACTAGCATGTAAATATGAGTAAAAATTCTGTGCGTGTGCACACAGACTCAGTAGGAAAAAACACACACACACACAATTTCAAGAAGTTATTAAACTCCATGTACATGTCAGAGTGACAAAGACATTGGTTGTCCCGCCCAAACAGGTGCAACAAAGCTGACAGGAAAATCAGGGAGGTGTCAATCATGTAAAAGATTCAGAGCACAAATTTATCCCTCTTAAATATGGATGTTCTGCTTTTCTCATGTTTATATCATATTGATTTCTTTGTGTTTTAGGCTAACAACTAAAAACATTTTTAGAAATCCCCCTATTTGCCATAATGAAAATAACCGGCAGTTTAAGTCCATTATTAGTGACAATATCACATTCATTTGTTATTAAAAAAAATTAGAAGGTGAGAAAGAAATCTTTAAAATCAACATTAAGTTATGCAATTAGGATGTTGAAATGTGTGACATTTTATACTGGATGTCTGAGCTGAGTTTCTCTACCAGTGCCTATAAAAATTAACTTCATGTTGCTGATCAATTGAGTACGAAAAGAAAGAGCAATGTTATTCCGATGAGAACATGCTAGCTTCTACATTGCTAGCATTCCCTACTTAAAAAAAGATCACTCGGCTTTTCCAAATGTTTAGCAGCACCTCCAAACTTTTCTACTACCGTCAAGCATTCCAATCCAACTTCCTGGGAACAACAAATATATATTATTTCCTATTTTTGACCGTGTGAAAGTCCTGACAATCTACTTTACGTCACTACACAAACATTTTTGACTTTCTTTTAATCTAGGGCCCAAACGGGTACAACCAGCTGAGTTGCAGCCCTGAAAATAGACCCACTGTTATTGGACTATATTTTACTGTCAATTCATCAACAGCCGACAACATGCTGACCGCAGGCTCCGGTCTTGGCTGCTCTCTTTGTGAGCTGGTCGGGAGACAGGAAGGCTTGGTGTAGTAGCCCTCAGTGTAATTTGGTCCTGATAACGACCTCCTTATCACTGCAGCAGACAGCTTACTCCTTAGCTGGCCACATGAGAGATAACACCATCAATCAAATATGAACGAGTTCCTGCTTTTCCCACATTTCTTTTCCTACTTCCAGCACATAACTGTTATTCTTCTATCCAAGCCCGAATTCTGACAAACCTCAGCTGGCAGGTTCACAGACTTCACTGTTCTTGTCTATTGCTACGAAACATAGCACAAAAAGTAAAGACATTTGTTTTTGGTAGATTATTTATTTGTTATAACAACGCTTCTTGGCAATAAATCCTCTACTGTTGGAAAGCCTGTTTATTTCCCTTTTAAAATGGTGCCACATTTGTAAAGATCATGCGTTTGTGTGATGAGCAGCAGAGCACCAGCCTGGTCACACACTGCTGTGGGATGGCATTCCATTCTTCAACCAGCATTTGCCACAAGTCAGTCAGTGTGGTTGTGTTGGCCACTCTGGCACGAATAGCACACCCAAGCTGATCTGACAAGTGTTTATCGGAAGGTCGCTGGTTCGATTCCCCTGGTTTGCATGTCAAGTGTCCTTGGGCAAGATACTGAACCCCAAATTGCTCTTGATGTGCTGGTTGGCACCTTACATGGCAGCAGATGTACAATTACAAAATGTGGTACCATTTAAAAGGAAATAAGCAGGCTTTTCAGTGGTATAAGATTGATTGCCAAGCAGCATTGTTACAACAAAGAAATAATCTACCAGACACAAATGCCCTTACTTTCTGTGCTATGTTTATAAATTGCTGTATACAAGTATATATTCATGTTATTGTACTACAGTCTTGTGAATAATAGATCTGTGTGTCCTTGCTCTTGGTGCTACTAGATCTATATCTTCATGGCATGAGCAGGCAAAATGAAAAATCAAGCCATTTCATGATCAATTCTCATTACTATAAAGGCTCATTTGAGAAAATGGAGAGCAGACTTATAGGAATAACCGGTCTATCAATTAACAATATGGCTGACTGCCTCATTTCATAATGGACGTTCACATGGGAGGCAGGACCAAGGATCATGGAGTACTGTACCAGAGCAGAGCACAGATTAAATACTTTTCATAGACTGGATAACGTGATTGATTACATGAAGTGTGACTGTGATGGCGCATTCTTTCACTGGCTGAGCAAACACTTGACTCTGACTCATTTTGAACCCCACATACTTCCATACATCACCTATGTGTACCAATCTCATAAATATTTAAGAGTAATACTTAACAACAACCAGCCCAATTTTGCTTCGTAAGTATATTTAGTAAGATCAAAGAAGGTTATGTTAGCCTACTTCTGGTTTCAACACTCAACAATCTTTTGTTTTGTGTATAATGTATTAATTGTGCACTGTTTGCTCTGTGTGTGTGTGTGTGTGTGTG
>CAEMYA010000025.1:2915164-2962397 GCA_903131615.1 Diplodus sargus | reverse complement strand
CTAATCTTTTGGAGCATGCAGCAGCTTGCTACCATTGCCTTCCAATCTGAGCCTTCTGTGCTCTATCTTCAAGCAACACACTCTACTGCTATGAAATGATGCAGCTTTACACCCACTACTGATAAAATACTCAACTGTGTTCTGTTGCGTGTGTGTGTGTGTGCTCGTGCCCGTGCCTGTTGCCCTTGCTAGCCGCCCGCCTCTGGTCTATTTTTGTAGGGTTGGAAACATTAAAGCATAATCGCATAACAGCTTGACGAAGCTCGGAGTGTACAAATATATGTACTGTATACAAATGTGAGGAGGCTCATAGACGAGCTTACATATATTAGGATGTAAATGCTGGTTTTGTTAAAGACATTCAGAGGTTAAAAGGCGTGTAAGAGCTCAGTTGTCTTTAGATGAGTGTGAAGATGCTGCCGAGTGCAGTTCAGAGACACTTTGAAATGGAAATCTTACTGAGGCGCAGTGAGCTCGGGGCAGTGGAGAGATTTGAGCACGAGGCTGATGATACCATCTCCACTGACAGGTTCCTTCATGCTTACTGTCAGCCCAACCTCACTTGGCACTTTCAACCTCCCTAACTCCAAATATCTACACACAGGTGCAAACGTATGCACCCATACAGACCTGATTACAGACACACAAAATACCAGATCTGTAACTACACACACAGACATGCTCACACAAATTACGGCACAAACCAGAGAGGAGACAACCAACTTCTAACCTGTTTAAACAGCTTCTATAGCTCCAGGCCATATGAATCAAGACTCATCAGTCTGAGATCTGTTCATACGCATCTTAGTCAGAACTCATTAGTCAGGATTTCATCTTGACAGACATGACATGACAGAAAATTAACTCATATCTCTTGTATTTAGCCAATGTATGTCTTTGCCCTCAACATCAGCCGAGACAGACAGACACAAAGAGGCAGAAGTGATGCTGAGGCACACTACGGCACAACAGAAGCAGACCTGACTCTGTTTCCTCCTGTCTCCCCGCCTGGTTCCCCATGTTGGTCCGCTCCGCGACTCCCACTCTCCACACCGGGGCGGACTGATCCAAGAATCCGTGGCTGCGGGGGAGATGTGTGCGTGTGTGTGTCAGCTCAGCACCCACAACTAGCGCCGGTCAGCCACATAAAGAGCTAAAAATTCTTCTTATTCTTCCCCCCTTCTCGTCTTGTTCTTTCCTCTCCACTCCTTCCTGGGACTGTGTGGAGTGTGTGTGTGTGCATGTGTGAGCAGAGGCAGGCTGCGTGTCCTGTCAGAGAGTGGCTGAGAGTGTGTGTGAATGTGTGCGTGTCCTCCGGAGCGGTGACAGTATGTCACACTAGCGGACGGGCGGGCAGGCAGCGCTGTGTGCACTTCATTATTGCTGTGATGACTGGAATCAGCTCACAGGAGGAGTGGCTTCCCAGGCCACACACATGCATTAACACACCTCCTCCCACTTCTGCCAGCCAGTTTACTCTCACCAATACCAGTTGAACAATGGTGAGATGAACCGTCCCTCTCGCTGGTACTGAAAAGACGAGTGAGGAAAGAGAAAGAGAGAAAGGGTGGCGGGAAGAAGGAAGGAAAGGAAAGGCACTAGTTGTATTTTTGGCAGAGGGTGACAGTGCAGCTCTTGTCTTGCCTTGCTAAGGGAACTTGTAGCGTGGGACCTCACACACAGTCTGCCTGCTCACAACTGCAATTTCCCAACAAAGTCTTCATAAATGGGGAGAGGAGATGCTGGTCTGGGGGGGATAAGAGGCCACCCCAGGCTCGCCGTACCATTCTCTCTACAGCATACCCAGCAGGGGACAATAGCATGTGTGTGTACATGAGTGAGCCTACATGTGTATAAAGATCGGGGGTGGTGTGCTAGTTTTGGTGGGGTTAGCTAGTGAGAGAATGGCTTGTTTTTTTTCTGTGCTTTCTCATTTAGAATGTATGCATGTGTTAAATATTTATGATGGCAGGAGCTACATGAAGAAACCAAGTTGGATGGAGAATGACTTGTCATTTTCTTGTGTTTTTTGCACGCATGTGTAACTATCAGGAAAATCATTAACTCTTATCAAAAGTCTGGCCACGACACAGGGAATAAAAAAAACCCTCTAACAATTTTTTTGTCATTAATTAATTTAAAGAAGATAATTATAATTTATCCACAGACCAGAAATGTCTTTATACCACTGTTATCTCCGCAAGAATTAAGAACAAAACACCCACACAAAAAAAATGTTTTTTTAATGGTCCCCTTCTAAAGAGCCAGCTGTAGCTTCTCATCCAACCTCAGTTTACAGTAATACAATAAGACTTAACTATGTCATGTTATCTGTGTGTCTATGATACAGTATGCTGTGCTGTGAAGGTTCAAAAAGATCCTGTTAGCTCAGGGCACAAATCTGTATGAAGAGCTATTTATCTGAAATTAAAATTCATCTTCACTGCATCATCAATTTTTTAAAGCTGTACTTGACACAGATATTTTCAGTGGGATGAGCATCTCTGTTGCATAAGCTCGGAGCAGCTAACAGCTTATTTCTGTTCATGTTCACTGCTGAGAGGAACCATGGAAATAAAAATAAATTCAGGCAGAATAATGAAGCAATGGACAGTTACAGTATTAGCTGCATTTTTGCTCTTTATGAATTTGATAAACAAAATACTACAAGCTCCAGCTAGACATACTTTGCAAAACATGCCCCAATAGCTGTAAGGAAGGTCTAGTTTGCTGCATGATCCTGCCCACATCAGGTTGAATATTCAGCTATTTGACACAATATAGTACATGGCTGCTTCCAAGCCTTTTCACATCGTATGAATGTTGCATAATCTGTTGGTACACTTTCCTCTCCCTTTCTCAACACTCGCCTGCTCTTGGAGAAGCACATCTACCTTGGTAAACAAACATGCCTCTAATCCAGCTAAGAATGTTCTCCTCACCGCAGGACGTCCATCTCTGTGGGACCAACAGGCCTCTTTCAAGATCTGGAGGGACAGTTTCTCTCTGTCTTGCATCTTTAGGGGACTTGCTCGGGTCACAAGCTTCTCAAGGGAGGAATTTCAAACTCCATGCCAAAATTCTGGTCAACAAACCTAAAAGGGGCCAGGTGTGTTTATGCGTGAGTTGATGCCAGATGCGTGGATACAGTGTTAATTCTGGACTATGAAGCAAACCCTTAAGATGCGTTGCAGTGAGTGGGAGTAAAGCTATTCCTTCTTGCCGTAATCCTTTCTACACCACATGCATCAAAACTGGAGGAGTATATCATTACACTGTATGACCTGTAGTGTATATTTAGATTTGGTCGAGGCAGTATTGGGTACATAAAAGATAAAGGTGTGGCTAATTTTGCATGTGCATTTGTGTGCATTTACATGTACATGCATGTGTGTCTGTCTATTGCTCCTGTCAGTGTGTGTCTCTCATGGCTGAGTGCTTGTGCAGGCTGAGGCGTCCCAGTGGGCTGAGGCGTGTTTGATTAATTCATCTGACAGATATGAGGAGCTCAAGGACTTTAGCCCTCTCTCCTCTCCTGCTTCCCAAACACTGACACACACAGACTGACAGGGTCCTGCTGGGACCACATGTTACTGGTGTCTGGATTCTGGTGTCTGAGCTGTGGATAGTACAATTCACACACACTCTGGGCTCATGCTTATCCTTCGCTGTGACTACTAACTAAGGTCACCTGATACTTGCATCATGCATCCATCTTTCCTTTCTCCTGGCAGTGAATTGGCGCTATGACAATATGATACAGGCTATGAGCTGATTAATCGGAGAAGTCCATCTGGTGGTGCTGGCAAACCTCACATATGGCAAACGATCTCATCGGTCACTCACAGCACACCTTTCAGACAACGGAGGCTGGAGGTGAACGAAAAGAACATCTGCTGTCTGGGTGGCAGGGAAATGACACAGCAAAAAATACTGTGGCTTTTCTGTCAAACTTCAGCCTGTGGTATTTTACATTCAGTCAGAACAGAAAGCACACACAACATTAATTTGAATCAGCAAGTAGTAAACAGCATGTAACAGCTCTCCTTGACTCGTTGCAATCCTGACACTCATACTATTAGTAGAGAAGACTGATGAAACCTTTTCTGTGTGTCAATCACAGGTGAGGATGACAGAAGAGTGGGCGCTGTAGCATGAGAGGGCTCATGGTGAAGCTAAGCTCATTTTGATGATTCACTTTTGTTGACTTGCTGAGTGAGATTTATGAAGTGACAGTTTTGTGACACATGCCACTCAGGAGAATGACCGCTTGCTGGAGATGCACAGCAAAACTGTTGGGTGTATGTGTTTTCAAATCTACAAACTCCAGTTAAGTAAACACGTACCTAAAGGCAAAAAAAGTGCATAAGTGGAACAGGAAATTTGTCATAAAAAATAGGAACATATGATTAGAGCAGTGTCTTGATCTTTTCTGGCTTGACCGCAAAATACAAAAAGCTGAGCTACAAGCCTTTAAATGGTGCTAAAGTGGATTTTTGTATATGTTTCTACTTATTGTAGTTTTGGATTCCAATTTCAATGACGGAGCTCTTCAAATCGGTGATCTGTGATTTTACCACTGAATCAACAACTTGCACTAAACAAATTTGGGGATTAAAGGGGAATTACACTGATTTTAAGTCAAAGTCTGTTTCCAGGTCTAAAGGAGTACCAAGGCGTATGTGAAAAAAGTTGTACTGTAGTGTATAGACGGTCTGATAATTGCCTTAAGAGAAAAGATTACAAGTTTTAAATAAAAAAACTAAGGCTGTGAAGTCAGAAAGAAGACGTCTGTAGCCCGCTCCTCATCTCTGCTTGTAGCCAACAGCTCAAGGCTACATTACCCACTACTAGCATAACGGCAACTGAAGCTCTGTAATTAGTTTTTAAAGAAATGCAATGCTAAATAGCTGGAGTACTCTCTACAACTATAAGCACTTGCAAATGTGACATGCAAAATGCTACAGAGGCTGGGGTAGAGCTGGATAATGCTAAAACAGTTGAATTCAGATACCAACTCTGACTCTGAAGTGCTAGACTACAAGTATACTTCAGTGAATCAGACATGGAAAAGACACGCTAAAATACATTCACTTTAAGCTCAGCTCTAACCATCAATTTGAAAGCATCGACGGAACAGACGTGAAGGAAAGCACCTGTCAATGAGGTGGCCATTTGTAAAGTTCTGCCCTGCAGTCACCCCATCAGGCTTGTTATTTATAGATCAGGACAGTCTTATCTCCTTCTGTCTCTTCTCCTTGCACACTCCACAGGGACTCCTCTCCTAGTGAAAGCTTTCCTTAATTATTGATGAGGTGTTTTAAATAAGTCATCAGGATGAGGCTGGGTTTTAACCCATTGTCTGACAGCACGGTAGAGTTGGTTAAGTGCCAACTGGGATAAGGACAAGCCTCCATTAGCAAAAATAACTGTTTTGACTCATTAGTGCGGCATGCTGTGAGGGCAGGCAAGGGCGGGGTCAGACTGTCAGTCAGCCGACCTTTAAAGCCGATGTGTCTGTCCCATGAACTTGAAGCCTTTAAGAAAGACAAATACCTTTTATCATATAAGAAAAGTGACTACAGTGTGATTTGTCATTTGTACAAAGCCTAAAGCTGCATAGCTGACATTTAATTGGAAGGTACTGTGAAAATATGAGAGAGGGTAGAATTTTATGACCAAGTTAAGACTGACTGTTGGACAAATCAGAATCTGCAGGTTTTTCAAAATAACTCTTATTAGCACAAGAGGGATCTTATATTGTTCGTTTCTCTGCTATTCCATGTATGCAGAGCATCTCAGGCACATCTGACCCAGTTAGAGTAAAATAAATGATGCAGCTTCTCACCACTGAAGTCCTCATTCCTACTTTTTAATTAGCAATGATTTGCTAAATTAGGTGGGTGTGGGTACAATTACCGTACGAAAGTAGAAGGGCACTAGGAGAGTGTAGACCTCCACCAAGGCCAATTGTCTAGTATTCTATGATATGCAAATCTGCAAGTGCAACCACTGAAAGGTTTGGATGCATTTCTAAAAATATTTGAGTCATGTCAAAATATGGTTGTGCTTAGCTGAAGCCTCATCCTCTCAGCTATGCATTTGTTTTGTGCTTGTAAAGTAAAAACATTTCAAATACTTAACTTTTGGGAAAACCAGACAACCTGAAATAACATCATGAACATAGCAGCTTGTTCTCAAAAACAGCTGTTACAAAAAACTTGTACTTGGAAGAAAATTGTACTTAGAGTCAAATTAAAATTTGTATATGGAAACTGTCATAGAGTATAGAAATCAGAAATTATGATGAGGTACAAATATGTGGGTATTTACATTTCTACACCTTAGTTTGAGAGAGAAAGTGTTAGAATTGTACTTTGTTTTGCATGAAACTAATGACTGCTTTTGTATGGAGTTTGAGCAAATGTATGGGCCATCCCAGAGGATTACTGGTACCCGTGAATGTGGACTATGATAAAGAGACATCATGTCATTTCAATACTGAAGTGTACTACTGTCTACTATAATTCAAGATATATGGCATTTGTTTTGCCAATGCTAAATATACTATTTTGCAATGTTAACCTGCTACACCCTTCCAGCAAACTTCATTAAGACTAGGCATTATTTCTAGAGTGAACAAATTATGGTGAACAGCTTAATAATATTTCTGACTCTATACAACTTCTCTAAAAGCATGTTTTCAAGGATCATGCATCCACATTCCAGTCACAAAATACATTTGGATGGCCTCTGAGAAAAGACTCCACTACAACTTGACAGGTGTGATGACAATTCTGCAGCAGTGTGCCTTAGAGCCCACTGAGTCCTGATTGCTTCTTGTCAGTGTGTAATGTCACATATCAGATAGGGAGAAGCTTGTACGTTTGAGACCAATCTGACGACGCTGAGGGGTGCCAACATCACTGAGACACATCTCAGTATTTCAGTGAACATGTTTATCCCAAAATGTTATAAATTCTGAATTTTTGAATCCTCTCTTCAGCCAACCAACCGACCAACCAACCAACAGATTTCACTTCTGAGACTTCCTTCTACATCAATAAATATAAACACTTAACATTTCAGAGTATTATATCAATACATCTCAACATCAATGAGTTATAAATACCACAGATCACAACCTCAATCTATATTCAAATCATGCCATTTCCCCTGTGTGGATTTATCAGCAGACACTCTGAGGTCTGCTTGGAGAGCAGCGGGCTAAATGATGATTGTCACTGTGAGCATGCATGGTTAACCATCACTGCTCTTTCAGGTGTCACATTTGATTTTCCACCTGCTGATTATCTTGATTTTTGAGACCTGTTTGGCATATCCACTCATTGTCTGTTGTCATATGTCTTGATGTGCACTGGTGCCGAGTCCCAGCCCAGGTGCAGAACAATATAGTTTGCCTGATGGGAAC
Organism: Diplodus sargus; assembly: GCA_903131615.1. NCBI lineage: Eukaryota > Metazoa > Chordata > Actinopteri > Spariformes > Sparidae > Diplodus > Diplodus sargus. Next base: position 2,954,965 of record CAEMYA010000025.1, on the reverse strand, counting down.
ATGACATTGAGCTAAAGCCACCTTTCTTGTCATTGAAGTTGTATGTAGTTTTTAGCCAAAAATAAGATACATCAGACTATACTAGATTTTTCAATTTCATGACAATTATTTTGCAGGAAATCTGACCTGGTGGGGGGGCAGTGGGAGTAACTAAATCGCCAATCTTCTTTCTGATGGTCCACAGTATGTAAGCCATTCAAGGGTCATAACCAGTTAAAAGTTCCTTGTAGTATCTTTAAGAAAACTGAATTATTAAGTGACTGTAAATTCAGTGAAATTATTTAAATGAAATATGTTTGATAGATCAAATTATCTTCTTCTAACATCATTCAACTTTCTGTTTTTTTGGGGGGGGACAGAAAGTTGGTTGGTTAACTTCATCTCAAGCTAAAATGTAAAAAAAAAAAATGGAAAAACATCTGAAGGACAATTTTGCTCCAACAGTGATGGCAAACACCCTCTTGAGCTCAGTGATCAGAATGCAAAACAAGCTCAACATAAAGTAACCACTCTGCCAGATGCTAACTGCAGCTACATAACAGCATCACAACTCTGCCCTATTTTTTTTTAAAAATGCAATAATTATTTAACCATATTCCAGTCCTCAAATGTGGTTGGATACCAGAAGTTGGCTAGTAAAACTAGGCTAGAAGAAAAACGTTAAGAGTAATGAATTTATCATGAACAGCACAACAGTGGGAATCTGTTCTTGTCCTTGGGTGTGAAAACACTTTGAAAAACCAAACTTTGGTTAATTAGAGCCCAATCCGTTGAAAGCTGATCATGGTCTAATTGTGTTTGAAAGAACCGTGAGCCTCACTTGGCCATGTTTCCACAGCTCCTCTGGAGTCTTTTGTCAAATAGAATTCAATTATCTTCGCTTCAGCACAACAACCCTTTGAAGAAGAATTTCACTGGAGCACAGCATCTATCTACACACTGTGTGGATGAGCCGCCACAAACAAACACAGCTATCTCCCTCACAGGATTTTCTTCCAAGATGGGCTGTAAAAAACATGAATTACTGCAAACAAATCCCTGTCATTATCTACCGCTGTATTTGTCCTGCATGTAATACATGTTTTGCTATCAGGTGTATTTGCAGTTCCTCCATTTATCCGATTGGCACGTCTCGCTCATACAGACTAAATACTTCCAAACAAGTTAACAGACAGTATTAAACATTTAGAGTGTTTATCATAACATGGCATCCTGTTGAAATGTTCAGTGACTAATTTTGTGACTTACTCACAGGAAATGAATATAGGATGGCATGGACAACAAATATCCAACATGAGCAGGCAGTAGTATCTGTCCTATATACGTCTAAGGAGGTGCATTATTACATAGCTAGAAAAAGTTATCAACAGAATGTGAAGAAATACCAGGTTTGACATTAAGATGCATGTACTGTGTCACAGCTATATCCTCTAAAGTTACCATGCTAATCGGCTAGCCCTGACCAAAAGCTCCCGTACTAGCATTGTAAACACTGACATGTGGTTACTCTAGCAGTATGCTACCCAGTCTTTTGTTTTATGAATTTGACAGGTGGCTTATTCTTACATAGTGTACCTTTAAATCCTTTTTTTTTTCTTTCCTCCATTGGTGTCATCTCTTTTAAAGTTTCTATGTGTAAAAAGAATTCTGGGTAGATTTTTGCTTTGGATAATGAATAATATACCACAAATATGGTGAGTGGGAAAGGGGCTGGAGGGGAGTGGAGGATAACACTGTGGAAGTCACATTTCTTCAGATTATAACTCTATTTTAATGCTGCGAAAATGTGAATACACATGGCACTTTTCCGCACAGCGTGGAATGGTTTTGTGAAATACTACATAAAATCAATACTATACAGTATTAGAAAGCTTAGAAAGACATATGGAAATGTTACATCATGTTTACGGCGATCCACACAATGATGTGAATGTTTTCATGATTATTAAGATGAACAAAAAGTGTATACCCAAGACAAACCGATATAAAATCATCAAAATATTTTAGGTAACTGGGATTATTTCCCTATTTTACATTTACCGGCTTGCTTCGTTCTATATTGAAGTTGTCTTCATAATGTTTTTTAATTCATGTGCGCAATTTATATGCGAGAAGGGAATAAAATTTCCCACGTTTATGTCTTTAGTGTAGTGGAATGGAAGTATTTAAATCTTAACCAACACATAGCAACACTTAGTGTGTATCCACAGCATAACACTATCAAAAGACCAGCCAAAAACACCATCAACATTATTTCCCATTCTGTTGCCCGTGAATAGACAGAAAGCTTAGTCATTTTTCATCCAAAACATAGCCTGCTGTTCACACGGCTGAGCAGATGTGTCTGTGGAGCAGACTATGAATGCATCTAGTCTCTCAGTTTTGGACCAGAATCCTGAGAACCACAGTCCTCAGCCACCTGCACCTCATCAATGCCAAATGAAGAGACTAAAGCAAGACTATAAAAAGAGTGAAGGATATAGAGAAGCATCTCTCAAGCTGATAGTTACCACCAGCACCTGGGAGCTGCAGCAGGCAGCTTTAGTGGTGTACTGTGGCCCTCTAGTGGTCACAATCAGATGTAGTAGTTTCAGTGTTAAATACAAAATACATTTGATACCCATAATTTGTGAAGATTACAGCTCTTTTACCAGCTTTCTCAGCCTCTGATATGAGTCATCTGAACACATTTGACCGGCAGTCCCTTACCAGACAGGCTGCGAGGGCGAGCCTCAGCAAGATCTGAGATGGCTCCAGTAGTAACAGTCTTCTTCATCCGGGAGCCAGAGGCAGCAGTTCCAAGTGCAGGCTTTGTCAAGGCATCATCACTGCTGGCTCTTTTCAGCTAGAAACACATCTGCTGTTAGTGCTCATAATAAAAGATCTAATAATGTCATGGATTGATGAAATAAGCTGCATCACTCAGTAAGTATCATCATGTTAGTTTGTGGTAGCTTGCAATGTATTTGTGACTCACCCTGCTAAGGCGGTGGTCTGAGGCCAGCGTGTTGGACGATCTGGAGGTCTTCATGGCTGTGGAGGAGGTGGCAGAAGAAGAGGGGGTCAAGGAGGCCTGTCTGGCTCGCTCCTGGAGTCCCGGCTTGGGCAGGCCCACCTTGGTGGCGCCCGTTTTCATCATGGTTGCGTGTCAGCAAACTACACCTGAGAGAAGGGCAGAGAAGAGAAGAAATCTTGACCAACTTTCGGTAATGGTAAACCTCATGAAAAATCGATAGCACTAATCTACCTGTGCATTCACTGCAGTACAGCAGAACAGCTTTGCTAGAGCTGGTCGGCAAATTCTTCAAAAAAACGAATGCTTGGTATTGTCTCGTTGACAATTTGCTCTCTTTAAACACTGTACCACACCGTCTATGGCTCCAGGGCCACCTTTCAACACCGCTTAAATAAATCCATTAACTGCAAAAGCAGTCTGAACAACAAACCACTCTCCGAGAACAACAATACGAGTGATACTGTAAGAAACTGGCTTTTCTCTTTTAAACCTGCTGCTTTGGGATGTCCAAAAATTGTTATAAATACACTTTTTGATGCACTTAGAAAATTCCTGACTACAATAAATCTATCAATTAAAGGGGCCCTATGTAATGATTTGAAGCAATCTACATGCATTAATCACTATTTATTGATCAGTTTGAAGTTGTTTAATGCTGCTGGACAGTGGACTTCTTTGTGAAAGACTCAGGTCACATTTTCCACGACAGTCCAAAGGATGCGTCTTCTCGAGTGCCTCGTCTCAGTGCCTCTCTTTGTTCCACTAACAGAGAGCACCAGTAGCAAGCGTTAGTTAGTAGTCTACTAACATAAACTAATGACCGGCTTGCAGCAAAACATATAAGTTCCACGGAGCCCCTTTAACTACGCAACAATGTTAAAACAACAATGGCAAATTATGGATTTTGGCCCAAAGCAGAAGGTTCCGCTTTTTCCTATGTGGGGCAGTATAGAGCTATAATGTTTCAAGGAAATGGCAACTACTGAAAAATAATGTATAAAATAAAAATATAACACTGTATTAATTATATTACTTATAAAAAAACATTGAAAGTAAAACACTTGATTTGGGTCAGACCAGAACTAGCTCCATCAAGCACTACATCTCCATAAAGGTAATATACAGTTTAAGTACAGATCAATAGGCAGTACACTTTACTTCATGTGACGCAAATGAGACAATTATACATTATAAACACTGGCTGAAGGCATTTTGTGGCTGTTCCAAAATGTACGAGCCAAGAGTTGCCTCTGAGGGCAGATAAGGTTATTCCAGTAGCAACAGCATTGAACTACTTCCTGCCAGAGGGAACAGAGAGAGCTAAATGTATTATCTGATTGTTCAAACCAGCAGCACTGACCAACACACAGCACTACAGTATCTCCACAGATCTAGAAAAAGTTACTCAGCCTGCTACAGCAATTACTGTCATTCTTTTGTAAGGAACATAGCTAATAAGCAGTGCAATATTGCCTTCATTTTTCTAATTCAGAGGATGTGATCACAGAGACTGCTAAAGGTGTGCATTGGATGTCCAGAAGGAAATGTACTCATCTGGGCAGAGAGTAGCTGTAGGAAATGGAAGGAGGTAAAAGTGCACTTAACCAAGGAGAGTGTGTACTGGTAAAGAGCTCTGGAGCTCCCAATGGACTGGCTGAGTCATTGATCAGGGTGGGGGTAACCTGATCTTCTGCCTCTGAGAGGAACAGTGCTGTTAGTGGGGATACCCTTTAGACTCTGCATGCAGGGAAATGAGTTAACCCCAGACAGGGCCATCAGGGAGGACCGCTACTTTACCCCTTTTACTCTAAACTTTGAATTTTGAATTTATTGCATTTGTTCAGACAATGGGGAAAGGTATGCTGCCGTAGTGGCCAACAATCAGCAGTCAAACAAATAATGCTATGATGGGTTCAAGGAGCAGTGTAGGCATTAACCACTCATGACAATAAACAAATCCACATCAGAAAAATGTTCCCAGTAGAGAGCTACAGATACGACAACGTAGCTGAGATCAAAATGAGTACACTCAATTAAATGGATAAATTGTGGTGGAAGGTGACAGCTGCTTAGACATTTACTTTCCAGATATATTATTCAATATATTCATACAGCCATTTCATCTAAAGTCTAACTAGAGTAAGGTTTATTAAAAGAATACAGGTCAAGCATGAAAAACCCTCATTAGAATGATGTTAACACAACATTTATAGGTAAGCTAGGCATCTAACAAACCTTCACTTTACAGTACAAGCAAATTTGGCCAGTTTTTAAATCAACAAATGGATGCTTCCTGGAATTAACTATTTTATGTGCTATACAGTTATTGTTGGGGTTTAATTCCCTGTCTATAAAGCCCATTTCTAAACTAGATTACCAGAAGAAAAAAAATAAGAAGAAGAATATTAAAAGAAAAAGAAATAGCTCAATTGCAAATACAGAATGAATGAACTAACAAATCAATCAATGCACAGAATAACACACTGTGTTCCACTTTAAGTGCTCCAAACTTTGAAGCTAATCTGACATAGTGGCCATACAATGTAATTACAACATCACATGATGCACACTGGCCCTAGCAGACTTTTTTTCCCCCTTCAGCTTACATTGAGAAATCATCAACAAATAACATTGTTTACCCCTGTAGGTGTGGTGAGGTCCATGAATAAATAATTCAGTGATGGGTACTAGGAGCAGTGTAGGCACTGACAACTAAAGACGATACAGGTGATCAAACATCAGTAAAATGTTCCCAGCAGAGCACTACAGTTTGGTACATTTTACACTGCTGTCTTATTACAGAATGTTTGTGGGCGCTTAGGGGCTTATTCAATTACGAGCACACTGTATGCACTGTTTGTTGCTCTTGTGAAAGCGTGTGTCTCCCTGCTGGTCCATCATATGATACCAAGACCTCTCTGGGCAAGATCCTGTGACTAACTCCTGCCCTGTATGGTAGACCAACACCTCAGCTGCAATGGCTCACCTCCCTTAGATCACTTTACAAGGCTACAGCACCACTCACTGACAGTAGATCTGCTCTGATGTCTGTGCAATCTAAAAGAGGATATGCAACAAAATTGAGGATGTTCCCCTTGGGGTTGTATTATTTTCTCTGTTGAAATAGAGGGGAACTAAGCAACAACCAAACAGTTTTGTGGAATAAATAACTGCATCACGTGACTATGAAACAATAATGTAATGTTTGTAAAGATAGTACTTTTAATTGTAAACCTCTTGTAAAGGTCTGCACAGTTCAAGTCTAATCTAGTTTGTTTTCACTGTCTTTGAACCACTGCAGGACTCTGTTCTGCAAATACGACCTCTCTATATTCCTATGCAGAGTTATGATTCTCAAGAGCCAGAACTGCGTCCCACTTACCCAACAACGGCCTAGTTAGGAACCCAAATGTCTTTGAGAGAAACGCAGCGCCAAGTTGTATTTTAAACTTGAACTACCAAAGAGTTATAGAGGATACAGAGTGTGCACTGGATACCTCCCTGTAAAGGCATCTTGGCTGACATAAATGACATTTAGTGACTTTTACTATACTACAGCTTGTGTGGTGTGTCAAACATGTAGGATGACGACATTGTGGCTCAAACAAGGCTGGTGAAGACCTAAATACAAAATTGCTTTGAAAAGTCAAAAAAACAAATATAATTTGCAGTCACCACAGCCATAACTTACGGGTTGTCATCTGACTTAATTATATTGCTTCCAAAACCAGGAAGATTAATGTAACGGCTGAATATGGGACATGGTGGTGGAGGAGCTTCTAAGCTTATTTCTGACGGTTGCTGTTGGACAAGACTGCTGAAAGGAGATAAGGAGAAAGCACCAACTGTTATCTGTTTGGTCCTGATGAACAATCTTTCACAGACCATCTGATGTGCCACAAGCCTGAGGGAGAAGACAATATGCTTTCATCACACAAGGAAGATCAACACTCGCACATTTTGTAAATAGATCACCAAATCAGATTTAATCAAGAAATATAATAAACAAATTTGACATGTCAGATGACAAGACTTCAATAATTTAAGTAGAGCAGCAAATAATACAGTTATAGTATATGTACACATACTGTACTCGTATTTAGAAAAAAGTAGTGTTTCTATTTTTAGTGAAAAAGGTCCACATGTATCATTATTTTATGGCGCACCTTGCCACAAAAATGCCGTCCAGCAAAACAGGGACAGATGTTCAGACAAAACCAATAATTATTCCTTACAAACCCACCACTATATGGGTTACAGTGGAAATACGGTCTTATATGTACACATCCATTATATGGATGTGTAACTTGGCCTGCTCATCTTGCCACAACCACAAATCGCCTCAGATCACGGAGGGAAATCCCAGCTAACCGGTCCTGATCTCTGACCTTCAACGCAGGTCGCCCTGCTAGAGTGCAGGACGGGTTGTGGCACTGAGCCTTACTTTTTCAGTTTATGTGTTTGTGTCGAATATTGAGGGACACATAGTTTCATCTTCCCCCATTAGAACACCTTGTGCAAGAGCACAAACATCCTGTCACTGCCATTTACACAGACTTTAAAAAAAACATTGATCAGATGAGGAAACTGCAGATCTGCAAAGAAGTGGCTGCAAAACTAGTTGTCTTGATGTGGTAGCACTTAATTAGGCAAAGTGCATTCAGGTGTGACTGTACTGCTTTGCTTAAATCAATCTACAGAGAATCACTTAAATTGATTCAAAGACAGCAAGAAAGCATAACCAACCAACTTTACATCTATGTGTCTTTACCATCATGCCCAGGGCATTAAAATGTTTACTTTATCACATGTTCATTTACACCAGACCACCAAAACCTTTAACTGGTTGACTGGTTCAACTAATAAGCATTCCTCATGCTCCGGATTTTATTTAATACAATACACATCCTCTCATGGCTCAACTGTTTGCACGTGAACCTTTAAAAACATAAATATGACATCCTCTCAGCTTAATATAAGCCTAAATACATCAACCTCTAAGCCACTGTTCTAAAACCTTGTGTACTACTCCCATATAAAGTACTTCACAGGTTACAAAGTTTAGCCCAGGCCACGTTTCCCTTTCATAATTGTACTCTCTGTGGTTGACAGAAATGTGAGAAACCTGGCAGAAATACCACCAGCAGATGTTTTCAGTCACTTCTTTCTTCCTAACTCATTATATGAAATGACTTCAGATTTTCCCTTTTCAAACTTTCCTATTCCTATCCAACAGTCGCTAAACACATTTTGAATCCAAAATAAACTCCACGGTCCCTGTAAAGCTGCAAAAAATGACTTGAACATACAACAACATATTCCAATATCATCTAGGAGCTTAAAGTACTGACTAAAGAGAAATACTGCAATGGCAGATTGGTGTCAAAGAAAATGCTGAAGAGGAGAAAAAAAAAAAGAGTTGCAGTTCACTCACGTGTTTGGATGCTGTCCTAGAGCCTGCCCTCAGCCTCCTTGCCCTGAGGCACAATTGACCAAAATACTTGTCCTTTGCTGAGCTCTACATACAAAAACTCTGAGGGTCAGGAGCAACGGCTGTCTGCTTCAATACAGCAGTCAAGATGAGGAAGTACTGCAGGCTGCCAACCGCTATGCTGCGTGTGCTGTTGCCTCTTTCACTCTCTCTCATACAAAGAGGAAGAGAGGGACGGAGTGTCGGCTACAGGCATGTTTTTCTCCTCTCACTGTTTTTCCAGAGTTTTTCTTACTTGTGAAACTCAGACGGCAAGAAAAGGAGTCTGGACCAGGAAGAGGAGGGGGAGGAACAGATCTCCAACATGTGGCAATGAGACAAGTAGCCATGCACTGTTTGAATGAGGGTAATGGTTTTTATTATGATCACACAGCATAAACCGCTGTTGTCTAAAATGCAGGTATCTGCACTTTGTTCTCAGGACAGTGGCTTCCAACTTGGTTTAACATGAGAGCGTCATGTGTGTCTGTGGTTTGTGGGCCAGACACAATTGTTCCATTGCATTCTTAAATTAAAAACCACAGCCGTGTTAAGTACCTGTGCTGCTTCAGTAATGTTTTTGTGCACTACAGTATGTCCGACTCATTGAAGTGTTGGAAAGTTGGAAAATATACACTGATTTATGACATTGTTTTCAGTGCTTTATTTCCAGAGAGATCTGTAGGCTGTTTGGGCACAAGCAGCAGCGACAAACACTGACACAGTCAGTCTTTGTCTCAGAAACACTTCTTAATGTGAGGGTGGATCATTTGTGGAGGGGTCTGCATTTTATTGCTCTACCATTCTGGTCTAATTTAGATCCCACAACGTGCGGCATTCCAAGGCCGTGGAGCGTGTGGGTAGAGAGTGTACAACGCTCTGGTCCGGGATGAAACAAGCTTCAGTTTGTGGCAAGTGCTAAACGGAGGAACTTGGTCTGACCACACCCCTACACCACCACAAAAACTGCTTTTTAAAAAGAGCGCTGCAAAGGGTTGAGAAACAGTTCAGAATGCTTTTTTTTTTTGGCACCACATGCTGCCTCACACCCTGCTGGAGATAGAGATTTTGAATGTGATTTGACGCTACATGCTTTCGAGGACACAGATTCTGTAATGGTGCCACTAGCAGACACTAACTTATTGAACAACCCTACTGCCTGCTGCTTTGTTAAATGCTGTCAAAACATTGCACCATTCCTGTCATTGTTCACTGCCAGTGTTCATGTGACTGTGTGGCAACTGGAAATTACACCATTGTCCACAGAAAATACTGGTTTTAGGGGTTGGTGATCTGGCCAAAAAATAATATCACAATCTGTTCACTTGCAATCACAATCAACCATTTCAATTTCAACTTTTCAAATTTTAAAAATGCAGTGTAGACTATTAGCAGACCTCATATGTCTTGAATTTGAAGCACTATAACAACATTGCATAAAGATAGTTATTGTTATACAAGTTTCTCATTCTGCCATGTTGCTAGCTATACAGTAGCTCATATTTCATCGTTTTCATACATTAAACTTGTTCGCTTGTTTCTAAAGATAAAGAGTGTCTGTTGAAATTATGCATCGTGACACTTAAAATGCAGTTTGAGTAAACACTCTTGCTACTGTCTTATTAAGTTTTTCAAAGAGCGGTAAAGGAAAGCCATCTGTGAAGATGAAGTTGACAAATGTGATGAGAGATGTTTGAAAAATAATGATCTATGAAATGTTTTAAAATCAACACAAGGACGTGGAATGCTCCAAATAATAATACATCCCAAGAGGACATGAGTGTTGAGTATGCCAACAGCGGTCAAATTTCACAAGCCATGCAATAGTTCCCTCAAAGACAGTTCCCTCAAAGCCATGCTAGATCACTTTTCCTCTACTTTGAAGTTGGTGCTAGATGGAAAGTCAGGAGATCCATAGGATATTTAGTTAATTAGAAAGTTATTTACATACATCATCTGGAAACCATGAATGTCCATATTATTTATATTAGAGATATTCAGTTTGGGTCAAAGTGGTGGAACAACCAACCATCAGACCGAATTTGCCATCCACATATAGCATGCTGTTAGCATGGCTAAAAACGAGCTACACTTCGAGAAGAAAAAACATCCTGCTTTTTATCTGCAACTGAGGAATTTTAGCATAGCGCATGCAGACTACAGCCCACTCTGTCCAGGTGCGGGACTCACCATTAGGAGTCATCAGTGCAGCAAAAGGTACATCACTTTTCCATTTGCAAGTGTCCACAGTCTAGGAAACAATAACACAATGGAAGGAATCCAAATATAGAACATGTGCTTAGAGAAAAAGCATCCACTTCCACTTCTCTTATTCACAAGCACCACAATGAGAGACCAGTATACTGACCATATCTAAGAAATAAAAAAATAGACAACTTGTGTATGAAAATAAGGAAATAATACATTTCTAAAAACTTCCAACAAGAATAAGCTTCCACAAAGCCCAGATTAAAACTGAAAACTTACAGAAGGGCAAATCAGGAAACAGGAAACTGAAGACCCCTGGAGCAAAAAACATGCCAAACATTAATAAATAATGATGGAACATGAATCCATGTGGCATGGTCATTGTGTAATACAAGAGGCTGATTGGACAGTCCCACTGAACACAACACTTTTTTATAAAGCCAAACTGAAGAGCATAAGAGCAGCCTGCTTCTCATTCTCTTCCTTTTTCCTTTCCATCCACAGGAAAAAGCACTGAGTCAGACTCTCCGCAGACACAACACTGCTGCACAGGATGTGAAAACAAATGTAAAATGTGCAATGACGGTAATTCAGCCCAGTGTGTGTGTCTTAAAATATTGAATGTTCCATGATCACTGAAAGTGGAGCATACTGTCATTATACCATCCAATACTGACAAATGTCACAAATACAATTGTAAATATACAGGCGGAATAGAAATAGAAATGTCAAGCAGCACTTTTGTGTAAAAAAGAAAAAAGAAATTGTGTAATACTAACTATGGAACATGAAGAACGGCAAAGATCTTCCAGGATTCAGTGGTATTTGGACAGAACACTGATGATTTGGCTCCACCCAATGCCAGTTATTCTTGATGTGGTATGTGGCACTGGTCTGTGCTATGCATTTGTCCAGTTGAAAATAACTATACAATTAAAATTGAGCCCTTGTTTTTGTATTCAATTGAAGCTACATCCATAAAAAAAAACACTCTGACTGAAGCCTTCTGGCGGGGAACTGCTTCCCCTTTTCAGAAGTCAAAACTATTGTTTTGTGTTTTTTTGCTTGTCGTCACTTTTATGATGTAAAACTTCACTCACCCACACACATGAGGGTAGGTGCTTTATGTGGGAATTCACAACCATTTCAATTCAAAGCCACAACAATTTGGGGGCAGAGAAACCTCTACTGCTGGTAACTGTAGGTGCCGTTGGCTACTTAGATCAGTTAACAGTGCAGCTGGCAGTACTATTAGCCACCTCTGCCCAGACTAGGAGCTCAGAGCAGTGGGGCAGTGTTGGGTTTCTTTAAACTACCGGCACAGGAGCTTTGGGAGGAAGAGGTTTTCACGCCCAGGAAGGGGGTGCCCAGCGGGGGATGCTGGTGGAGAGTGGCACTGGAATGGGCACTGCAGTGTCTGGTTCAACAGCCTCCCAGTGAACATAGTCAGGTCGGGACCAAACACAACCTTCAAGACAAACAGGGCCAGTTTGACGATGGGAAATACAGTACAGAGGGGATTTTCTAGGGACTCTGACCAGGACTCCAACTCCAGGAGCAACAAAGGCACATTGGGTTCAAGGGGGGAACAGAAGAGGCGTGAAACAGGAGAGGTGTGAGAGGGAGGTCAAGTCGGGCAGTAATCAGTAGCCCTTTTCACACAGAAAAGGATGCATTATCTCCGCAGTGGTGGTTCGGCAATTCTCTGCCAAAGGTGATTTACACAGAACGAAGCATCACTTAATGACGAACCGCCGTGAATTCATACAGAAAGCCGGCGCTGCGGCTCCTAAAGTGTCGTGACGGTATACGTCATGATGATGACGTCGGTGTGTTTTCAAGGTGTTTCCCCGGTGTCCCCCTGTCAATCTAAACATACGGATGGTTTATAATCATATGGCTGCTTATAATGTGTATTAATTGAGATCCTGACCCACCAAACATCCTAGAAAGTGACGAGGCTACGTTTTTTCGCTCTTAATTACATAATTACATAATCACCATCAGTAAACTGGAAGCATTCTGTCTCCGTCACTCGTGGGGACAGAGGCTGTTTTCTGGGGGAAAGTTCAATGAAGTCTCGATCCAGAGGGGTGACGGTCGCAGTGATTTATTTTAATCACAACACTTAGTGAGTTAAACTTTTTTGCCAGTGACATACGCTGTTTTTCAGGCAGAAATGTGACGAAGAGTTGGAGGGACAGGCATATGGACAGACGCTTGTCCATGTACAGCTGTCATATTTTTTGGTCACGTAGCGTTGCTTTGTGGGAAATTTCTCTTTGTTAAGTTGAGTGAAGGACCTGTGCAGTTATCAGACTGTACAATTGATACGCCCTCGAAATGCAAATCGGGTTTATCCATTCTCACTGGTTCGGTTCGCCAATAACGTGGCCCTGATACTACCTCCAGAGGGTCGGAATGAAATTTCAATCCTTGTCGCCTCCAAGAGATTCACACTGAGACGGAGGCGGGGGATTGCTGCACTAAAGCCGCATCCAAACGCCAGTGTGAATGGGGCGACTGGCCGATTGAAGTACATAGTGGTATTAAAAACAGGGCAGCCAGAGCTAGCCAGTTAGCATGCTAACTTCAGTAGATACAGTATCTCCACATAATGTAAAAAACTGTTATTTCTTTCATTTCAGTTACTTTAATTTGGGCACTGAGGGTGTAATACTGTACAGATGGTTTAAATAATTTTAACAAAAGATTAAACAGTACCCTGTCATTTATTTTAATAAAGATGTACAAAAGAAAGATAAACTGTAAGTAAACAAAGATTTACAAAAATAAAAATAAACCTGACATTTTGATATTACTGCATCTGAAAAAGTTTCATTCCATCTTGAGGTTCTGCAACAAAATTCATAGACAAATTACTCAACTTTGTTATTTTCGTCTTCAAAAACCTTATTTAACTATAATGAAATGATAATATTAATGTATCACAACTCTGGAAATAAATGTCTTTCTGTTGGTGTGAAATTGATTTGTTGCTGAAATCTTATTATCATTACTGTAGCTGGATATCTGTCTAACATCTGCAATACTCCTATTGAGTCCAGAACTGCTGCTATATAAACATATACGTATAACTGAGATTTATTTCCCTTGGATCTCATTCTTATTTGAAACAATAATATTGCAGCAGGCAATATGTATGATGAGCAAATGTGAGTACTTCAATGCAAGCATTAATGTATAACAATGTATGACCACGTTGGCAGCTCTGAAGCATCTGTACGGCACCTGGGTGTAGGCAAATCGTGTGTGCAAAGTCATTATCTCAGCTAAAGTGAAACAGGAAAAGTGTGGGATTAGTCTGTATCCCATGCTGTGAGGTGGTCTCTGCTCTCCCTCTGGGTTTCCCCTTTAGTCTGGAGGGATGTGAAACCGCAACAGGGTACGAACCTCCTTCCCTGAAGCAGTACAAGGGAAGTTGCAGGCAAGTTTCACATAAAACAGATCAGCAAATGTGTGACATTTTCAGCAGTCAGTAGCAATTTGTGTGAGATGAATGTGAGCAAAGCCAAGTTGTCAACTAGAATGCCTGCAGCTGTACTAATAGTAACTTTAAATGGTTCAAATTGTACTCCTGGGAGTGGCGATCCATGAGTCTACACTTAGGACGCAATAGCTCACAAGTGGTGAGGGTGATGTGAATTTTTATAAGAAAGACTACAGCAAGAACAGGATAAGGCCTTCAAGTAAAATATTATAATTTGTGAGCAAAAACACAGAAAACCTTCCTCTCAGCATCTGAATATTAAATAGCCTAAAGATGAGAGCTGCTGCTTAAATCAGCACAATCTAGTTCAAGAAGAGATGAGAAGAAAGCAGAGCTAGAGAGGAAAGTGCTGAATTTATGTATTTTTTCCCCTTATATCTGGACATCAATAACCTGTTTGGGCCTATACAGCATGAGTTACCAAACTATTAAAACAACAAGTGCCTACTGTTGGATCCTGGCTCAGTAGTTGTGACAGTTCATATCCGAGAGGGGCTTGGAAGTTCAATTACTCATTTACAGGTAGGATACTACATTCACTCGAAACTTTTTCAGCATATTTTGATTTGCATAAAAGTGTACCTTTAGTTTACTTTTCAAACTATTCATATTCTGATTACAAACTACTGCTGCACACTGCACGGTTACTGACTAGAACATTTTTTTTTTATTTTGACAAACGTCTTAAGTTTTGTGTGTTTTGTGGCACAATTCAAACAACACAAAATCTACAGATGTAGAAGCTGGAACCAGACAATGTTTGTCATTTGAATCCACATCCTGATCTGTCCTGGCCAACCAAAACAAGGAATTATTGATGTATTGAACTGTGCCACCTCACAGCAGTCACAGCTATCCATTATCTCCCCAAAAACTCCTCCGTCCTGGCTTCACCAGCCACACAGTAGTAGGAGCTGAGATAGATTCAGCCTTCATGCATATTTCATCTGCTTCATCTTCTGTTTCATCTTTCTCAGAGCCGGGCTCCCTCAGGAGCCAAACTTCCTGCTCGGATGGTGTCAAAGTTCTTGGCAGATAAACAGTTGGTCAAAGCCACGTCTTCGAAACTTCAGCTGCTTTCCTGTCTGCCTGGCTGGCTACATGTACAGTGAGTGGGCGGATTCCATAGAAACACTTGCATAGGATTCATGAAAACTGAGAGGGAATAAAAAGACAACCACTACAGAGAATTCAGTGATTTACCACAATGGAGCATCATAGTTATTAGTTCCGCTGAGCAGAATTACTGTCCAACCCAAAACGAACAATCCCTGCTCCGTCTTTTGAGTTCACAACACTACACAGACTTGTGGCATGAGAGCTATTTGATGAGCACTGTGGGTGTGTTCAACGTAACCTGAATGTAGAAGACCAAAAGAGATTACAATAGGTCTGACCTCTTTCGGCTACTGAGCAAACATTTTATCGACACTCCCCACGCACATGTACACGTCACACAAACTAGCTTGTCCAGTTTATTTGGATGGGACAACTCAATCATATCTAATTATTTGTCCTTTTTATTGTTGACTTGCACAACACACTCACTCTTGCCAGACACCATTCTTGCTTTCAGGCTGCAGTGACTGTCAGTTTGAAAAGACCATATCTCTGTTGCTTCACCTCAGACGTGGCCCAGATGACCCATTTAGAAACACCAGCATTCCTTGGAGCCAGCGAGTGAGACTGTGATGCCTGTCAAGTATGCAGGCTGTTTCCTGAACGCTATTGGACTTAATACAGAGCCAGAGGGGAAAAGATGCTTGGAGTTATCTTCCTTCACAGCTACCTTTCAGGCAAAACAACACCGCTGTGCGGTTCATTTTCCTCCACTGGCCTTTTGGTAGATTACAAATTAGAAGAAAAAAACTGAAAGAAGGTAGCTTGGCAATGCTGTGAAAGCTTGCAGCCATCTGTTCATGAGGCAAAAGCATTGAGTTAAAAATATTGCAGAAATAGCTGCAACCTGCTGACAGCAAACTGAGCAGCCTCACATTCTGTCAGAAATAAGGCTGCTTCTATTTATTCAACTGACTGACTGAGTGACTGGATGCCAGGACAAAACTCATTCCTGCTCAAATCAGTCCATCTCCTCTTATCTCCTCAATTAAAGCCTCTTCCACTGCAGTGAAGGACGTGCCACTCCAACTGCATGCAGACCAGTCCTCGCCTCTGTAGGACAGATAACAACTCTTTCTTCTCAGACTACACAGAGGAGTGCATTTCCCTCAATATGTAAGTGAGTGGGAAAAAGAGCTGTCTGGGCACAGAAATCTGTTTCTGACCACATTACAGCCTCACACTGAAGAGGGTGAGAGCAATTACTGCAACTAATAAGAGGGTCAACAATTAGAGACATAACAGCTAAGCAGTTACATACTAACGGGTCCTCTCGTAAACTAACCGTATGTCTTAAAACTATCTGTACTACTTATGCATTAAGTGCTTGTCATCAATTCAGCACTGACTTTGAATCAAAAACATTAGAACTTGGGCCTCATTTGGATTCTGATCTTTAAAAATCTTGCATCTTCAGCGACACGTCTTAATGAACCATTGGTTCCTAATGACTTCACCTGATAATGTATACCCGAGAAATTGTTGCCAAGTTGATCCCTGTATGAAGCAGCACACAGACTGTACACTTGTTGACTTGAACAAGCTTCCAAAAGCGCTCTACTCAGACGTTCTCTATCTAGTCTTGAGTTTGTTTAGAGATAGGGTAATCTACTGCCCGTCATTACTTAAGATTAAATCTCATTATACAACTATTTCATAAAGGCCAGAGTATTTTGAACATGTGTATAATGTTGGTTGCCCCTGTTCAAACCACAGTATTATCATTCCACATTGAATGACAGGTCATTACGGACTTACACTACACAGCAAGTAACAAACTTAATGAACTCAGCATGTACAGGCTATGCTGGACTCGGCAGGACTGCTGACAGATTCAAACTGTTGCGGATCGCCTGTCTCTTTTTGATCCTCTATCTCATTGTTGTGGGGTATGAGCTAGTGTGTGTTTTAGTAAAGATAGGTATCATACCTTTGACTCCCCATGGCTAAAGTTTTATGCTAATACAATTTAATCATCATAATAATTAACAATTAATTAATAACATAAATACTCTCAATCCCTCCTTACTCAAAATCCTCATCAGCCCAACCCTGATTCCTGCCACTGACAAACAGCACCATCAGGCCATGCCTTCATCAGGCATTCATTCCCCAAACACCACATTGCATCCTGAAATAAACTGGCATTGCATTACTAAGTTAGGCATGGACATACTCTTTAAAAGTTAGCCTTTATACAAGTCATGATTCCAGTTTAAATGCCTGATCAGTGCTTTTTTGTCCACATATTTGGACATGCAAATGACTGCATCTCTACAGGGCCTTTATTCTAGTCAGAAGCACATTTCTCGTTTGTCATATTGGAGTAATGGAGGTTTGAAAAGTCTGGATTTATCCCATACAGAGTTGGGCCTATAGGTCATCATTATGGAGGTGTTTCCTTCCATGGAGGATAACTGGTTGATGCATTCAGCACCAAATATTTTCAAGCGAGCATCACTGCAGTAACTGCCTTTCAACCTTCTTCCCACAGTTGGACAAGGTCACTGTTAACGTTGTTACCTCATCCCCACCCTGAATAATTTCATACAGTTACAGCATGTGGATGAAAGGCTCCAGCGCCGCTGTTAATCTTCTCACAGTCCCTCAGCACGTACTTAACAAAAGTGAATCCAGGACACCAGCTCTGGCTGGAGAAGTTTCTAAATGTGTCGGGCAGCAATGTGAGGAGGCCTTGAATTCCCTTCAGAGCATCACACATTTGCAGTCACTTCTTCCCACTGAGCTGAGTGGTCAAGGGAATCACCAGGTCTCATTTTCTGTCAAACAAAACGAGCCATAAAACCGCTGTACAACTGGACATGGGTGCTCCCCACATAACCCATGGCTATAAATAGAAGGCCAATGACAGGAACTGCCTGGATAATGAGTTGAACAGAGGATGAGAGCAGCAAGGAAGAGACTAGGGAGATGCAGTGCTCCAGGCTTAGGCTCTGAAAGGACAACCTAAGCGAGTCCAGGCGAGAGATGCCTCTGTCTCAATCAATGACAAACACAACATCATGGAACAGAACAGACACATTGCAAACCTCCTTTTAGTTGTTGTCAGATGTGCTGATGTGATTTTTCTTTCTACAAAAACCCAGTGCTATATTCTCACTATCCATCATTACACTGACACAAGACCAGCCTCCCTTGATGCTTTTTTTGTATCTATAGCACAGCCTGTTCTGAACACTGCCCAGAAGCCAAGGACAGATTTCCATCCATTTCCCCTTCTTGGATGGTTAACCCTGCGCAAAACAAAGGTTGTAATTACCTACAAACAAAACTCAAATGCACTGCCTCATAAATGACTGGTGTGCTGCTCATATTTGAAGTCTCCTTTCTCCTGGCATAATCAAAAGGAACAGAAGAAAGCGAAAGCTGTCATTTGTTGCCCATTTGGGTTCTCCCAAAGGATCAAGAGGCCGGCCTCTTCTATAAACACAAGACTACAACGTCAGCTCTGCAATTAGGATATTTTACAAGTTAACTTTTCCCTTTTGTCATTATTGAGATGTCCAATTATGCTGCACAGCAAGCCATGAGCAAAATAGCAATGGTTTATTATTCAAGCATAACCATTAAGGACAGTGATCTGATGTTTCTGAAACACTTTTGATGATGTAGTTTACAAGAAAATGTTACATGGCAGGACACACAGGGGCTTAGTCAGGATAGGTTGCTACATTGAAGCATTTACAGACCTATTAAAAAACACAAACAGCAAACTTACATAAAAAAAAACTGCCCTTAACACAGCATGGCCTTGTTAGGCATTGTGGACTGCTTCACATGGCACTGATCTAATGAGGAACAAATGGCTGGCTGTTCATGTGAAAAGAAAAACAAAAAAACAAAAAACCCCACTTGCAGCGCACTGAAGTGGTTCCAAAAGCAACAACCATTGACCGCAAAATTTGAAATGTACATAAAAATACAGGAAAACCTAAGCATTACAGCTGACATGGTAAATGTATTGATGACTCTGTCTATTCGTTAATTTAATAGTTGTATGCCAGGAGGGAAAGCCTGAAAATCCTACAAAGAAGCAGGTGCTTGGCAGCATCTAGCTACTGTACATAAAAAAAACAACAACATTGAACTGATTCAAAAGATTTGTAATATGGGGATAATAAGGGGGGTTAAGCAATTAAAACCAACTCCAATTAAGCAGATATATTTTCATATTTAATGTGTTTACATTTGATTACTTTCAAGCCATAAATAACTAAAAGCAACAGCATTGGGGAAATCGAATTTGCAGGAAATATAACTGAACAATTAGCCACACATATTCGTCTTTTTGTGCTGTCACTGTTATATTAAAGGTGGTGTGTATTGTAGATTATTTGGGGCATTACCTTTTCTCTTTTTCTTTACTCCATTGTCCCATTTTGTTGTTTATATTTTGGTTCTGTCAGTATTGCTGAAAAATGCTTAACACGAATAATCCCAATAATTAAAAAAAGAATCATAACTGACTTTCATTTCGGTTTTCTAAATTTTCTGGGGGCCATAAGCAGCATTATCGTCAATAACCTGTGAGATAACTGTCATGTCCCTCCAAACAAGAAAACAAATCTTAGAGTTGTCAGATCCATTACTCTTGGCAACGTGATACTATGATTGCATTAAAGCTTTATTTCCCACTCATAATACAAATTGAGCCAATTCAAAGGAGGTCTGTGAAGCAGATGGTCAGTATTGATCGAGCGGTGCCGAACTCACGACTCCTCATGGTGCAGCGTTAGCAAATAAACGGAAACACTCAGGAGGAACACCTGAGGCCATGGAAAACAGAAAATAAGATGACACTGAGGCCTGTGTGTCATTCCACTTTCTGCTGCCTCTCATTACAGTCATACACGTTCAATTAGCGTGAAAGCAACCTGTCCTTCAGCCAATTTACATGAGAGACGCAATCATTTCAGGAGAGACGCGTCTGCTCCAGGGTTAGTCATTTGAATTAAAGAAACAGAGACGTCTACAGTGACAGAGCTGACAACAAGCTTCCTGACATCAAAGTCAGTTTGGCGTCGCTGCCAACTGGTCAAACACGCTGATCCCGAGCCACTCTGACAGCTTCGTCAGCGTCCACCGACAACCGCCGAGCTTTCACGGTAAAGTTTACATATTTTAACTCAACAAATTGGTGAAAGAAGGAGAAGAAGGCTATAAACTGCCAGACAGTCGTGGTTATCAGCCACTAGCTTCAGCTCACCTGTTAAATATTGCGGCGGTGCTGCTGTTGTTTGGTCAGGCAGGATGCTGCTGCTGCTGCTGCTGCCGCCGCCGCCTCACGCACGCGAGTCATTAAAGTGTCACAGCCACCGGCCTGCGCTCGAGCCGGTAGGTGGAGCGCGTGAAGCGAGTTTGGCGCAGTGCTCGGGGAGGCTTCTAGGAAATGTAGTCTTTCTGCATTCTCGGACCAGACCGTCCAAACACGCAAATAACATGTTTTCACAAATACGTGTGAGAATATCTGCGTTAGGACTGAGTACATATTGTCTGTTTTATCCAGTAGAGAATCCGACGAGTTTTTGAATTTATGCCTGAAAGCTGGACATTTAAAAAAAATGGTACGATAGTCTTTGTTAACTTCCATATCAAATATGTTAACACAACTGAAATAGCCCACATATACAATGAAAACAGAGGCAAACACAACAGTCCGACAATACTTTTATGACGTTTACCATATTTAGTGTTTGTGCACAGGGTGTACATAACGTTATAGCAATTCTGAATGCAATTTTGGTGTTATTTTATCAGATTACTTGCGTATTTTTAATTATAACTCATAACTCATACACAATAGCTCAACACATCTCTGACACGGGTGTAAAAGTTAAAAAAAAACAACAACAAAAAAACTGCACACTAGAATTTATTGCAGGACTGTGAAGTGTTTTTAATATAAGTTACAATATAATTTTTAAATTATATTATTATTCACAATACTAAGTCCACCCTTATTCGTATACAATTCAACGACACATAGGCTGGCCTCCAAAATTACCGTTACGTTTAAAATAAAAACATTGCGTAACCTCCATGAAGGTAGGATTTACTGCAGGGGATGGTTGACGTTGTGTCGAAAGTGCAGGCACGAATTTCAATAAATGAGAGAATATAAATTATATGAATATAAAAACAGGCTTCTTGTAACTAATTATTAGTTTCATTATATATTATATAATATATTTATTAATATAAATGCGTACATTGTGTTTTTCCCCTATTTCCGCTCTCATGCACACACTTGTGACGAATCCGCCGTCGCTCGTCCGTTGCCTACATTTACCTACAGCTCTGTCATTGAGAAACATGGCTGCCTTCACGGGTGCTGCCAGCGCTGCTGCCTCCGACCCACAAGGTCCGGCTTCGGCTGGTCCCGGTCTGGATGGCTCAGCTGTCCAGTACAGTATGATTCTGGACCATCTCATCGGGGACAAGAGGCCCATTAAGGACCTGAGCCCCGGCGTCATGGGGGGGCTGCCGGTGCCCGCTAAAAGCGACGAGCAGAAGATGATCGAGAGGGGCATGGAGAGCTGCGCCTTCAAGTCGGTTCTGGCCTGTGTGGGAGGTACCGACACTTACATTATAAACAAATTACACAGCTCTTCTGCTCTTCTTCGCACTTGTGTGTGTTTGTATACCCGTCCAGCCTTGGGTGACAGTTTTTAAAATGAGGTTTTACTGTATAGATATCTGGTGTCAGAGCTCCAAGCTCAACTGTATGTGGAACTGCACATTTGTATATAGGCTTGTCTTTGTCTAATGTGATGATGATCTGATTATCCTATTGTTTTGTACTATAAGTCTGACAGCACATGCAATTTGTAGAAGACACCTTGGGCTTAGGGAATCTGCAATTGCCATTTTCTAGCATTTCTTACAGTTTATACATACAAAAATAGTTCTCAGCTGCAGGCCAACAAAAATGTGTCCATGCAAAATCAGTAGCATTGAGGACACTAAAATCTCCTCAAACGGCACGACAATCGCTCTTCAAATGTGTCAATAGTGTTGTGAATAATGTGCAGGCACTCATGACGGTGTGTTTGTCCACCACAGGGTTTGTCCTCGGAGGAGCTTTCGGTGTTTTCACGGCCGGCATCGATACCAACGTCGGCTTCGACCCCAAAGACCCCCTGAGGACTCCGACAGCACGAGAAGTCCTCAAAGACATGGGCCAGAGGGGCATGTCGTACGCCAAGAACTTTGCCATCGTCGGTGCCATGTTCTCCTGCACAGAGTGCATCATAGAATCAGTAGGTCACACCACTTCTCTTCATTACGTCTCCATTGCATGATGTCGATGCTGCTGCTGGTGGTGAGAAGACATACTGATGTCAATAACAATAACAATACAAGATCAATATATTCCCCGGCCTTAGCTGAAACTAATGACTTTCACTACAGTCTCCTAAACTAAACAGCATCATCAGCATCATCGCCTGAATGTGATTCTACACATCAACTACATGACAAGATTTAGAAATAAAATAACCTTTAAGTTGCTTTACAGGAGAACTAAATTGAACAACATGTCCGATAGGAGCTCCAAGCAACGTATTTAATGAGTTAGAAGATTTCCGTCATGTCCCTTGTTCTCTGTAGCAAAGAGTAGACAATCTAATTTGTACGTTTACTGCTGAAGGATTGCGGTTGAATTACAAACAAAGCTGTGAGTCTCAATAGGTGTGAAGGGAGTTTTTATTGTTAAATGATTTAACTTACACAGCACCCAAACAACAATATATGTAGTTTGTGGTCACATGAAAAGGGCTTTGATTAAAAATCACAGCAGAACTATTCATTTAAATTTCCATATAGTTCCTGTTGACTATAAGTCATTGAGAACGAAGTGGAAAATCTTTACGAGAAATGGAAAACACATCAACAGAGAGGTACAGTCAATACAAGTCAATAAAAGTCAATAAATGAGCCAGTTACCATGGAAACTGATCTTTCTTGCATTGTTTATGTGATTGTTTTGAGTACTGATTGACTTGAGAGCGGTATTATAATCACTTTATGTTGTAAAAACACTAATGCTCCTTTTTGCTAAAGATTCTTACAGGCAGAGCACAATTGTTCTGTATTAAACATTTTTTTTTAACAAAACTGACAGAACCAATAATGCAAACAACAGAATAGGGCAATGGAGTACAAATCACACCCCACCCACACCAAACCCCTGTATCTGGTCTGCGAAAATGCCCTATATTGTTATTGTTATACCATTTAATGTCACACATTGAGTGTTTGAGATTTTTGTGTTCTGCTTTTTTAACCTCAGAAAAATGGCCTTATAGCGCCCTCTGGTGTACAACTACAGGCTGTTTTTGATATTTAATGTGCATACAGCCATGTGCAGTATGTGATATGCTAACATATCATAATTGCTCCCTGGCCCCCTCTGTCCCCTCCACACCAAGTAACCTAACATTGTACCTGTTTGCCATTTGCAGCACAGAGGCAAATCAGACTGGAAGAACGCGGTGTACAGCGGCTGTGTAACCGGAGGGGCTATTGGATTTCGCGGTACGTAACCTGAAGTATTTAATCTGACGTTTTAAGCTGAAGTGTATTTTCTCTTGTCCTTATGTGTCTTCTTTTTTCTTTTCTTTTTTGCAGCTGGTCTGAAGGCCGGGGTGCTGGGATGCGGAGGCTTCGCTGCGTTCTCTGCTGCCATCGAATATTATTTGAGGTGAACCACTAAAGCGTGGCTCTGTGGACGAGAACTTGATCGATGCACATCTGGACGGGCCCTGTGAGAAGAGATGCTTGTGAATATTTTGCCCGCACATGACGGACTGATGTATGTGGAAATGACGGGTTCCTGTTTGTGTACGGTGGTGTTACATGACGGCACATTGGCCGGTATGCATTTCCCGATGTTTCATTACTTTAAATGTGGACGGTTTGAGCAGAGTGAGCAGAGTGGGTCTGCTTCTGTGTCGAAGGCACGGTGCTGAACGGGAGTCACCTTCACTCTGAGCCACAACCTCCTCAAATCAGACTCGGATAAACGCTGTTCTTGTTGAAGAACATTGGTATGTGTCGGTAACTAATCCACATTAGGATTATTTATATTAAAGATGTTTTTTTTAATTAATTTGTGAATTCAGGGCTGTTTTTTCTTGATGTTTACTTGTGTACGTCACCATAAAAATGTTTACTGGCATTAAATAGCAGCTTTGACTAGAATTTATATAAATGGATAGATGGGTGTCTCATTAAATACACTACCTGTTGTAGACTTTAAAATTAAGTTTGGTATTCATATTGGTTTTTAAGGGGGTAGGTACCAACAAAGAAGAACACATTTGTTTGGTATTCACAGAGATGATGCGTCATCAGTGTTGCAGAACAGGTGGATTTTGTTTCTGCCACATGATTTCCTCCTATATTCATCTCTAACTCTATTTCATCTAAAAGTACAAAAGATCTGAAGCTGTGGGTATTCGAGCTGAAATATTTAAAAAATAACTTATTTAAAAATAACTAGTGTGTCAAAACACTGAGACTGCAGCAGTTGACTGATTGTGAGTAGGTCAGTGACTTCCCACAGACCCACACAACTATTATTTTTTGGGTTTTTTTTGTCCTGACTCAGCCAGAAAACAGCTATTTTTGTTGTAGGCAACATGCACGGACCAGTGTGTTTAAATCCCTCTAAAAATCAAAAGTGGTCCTGAGCTTTGACTCACGAGTCAATAAAATTCTCTGTAAAAGGTCTGTTAAAGAAATCATGCTTTGGTGCTGACTGCAGTCAAGTGTTGTTTAACAAAGACTACAGTCATGTCTACCCACAGTACCTTCTTTGAGCAGTGTCCACCAATCACAGGCCTCCGGGGAGGACATGCTGGATCAATCGTCACACATTCATAGACACGTTATGTCAATGATATTTGGAACATTAGTGACACAAATCTTTAATAGGTTCAAGCTGAGAAGACTCCTGTGCCCTCCTTTAATAATGCGGGAGCTTAGAACAAGCCTTAACATCTAGGAGTGTTTATACAAGGGCAAAATTATGCAATTGTAAACAATTTTGAAGCAGACAAAATACGAGAGAGCACACAGTATCATGGCCAAAAAGCGTCACTTGAACCAGGACCGCTGTGTGAAGGGACTCTTGACTGCATCAGTGTCCATCTCATCCACCCAAGCAGATATCTCGCACTTTAACGAGATGCAGAATGTCCTTGGAAGCAGGTTTTCTTGTAAACGGCCTTCGTTACAACTTTAATGAAGTTCCCCTCGAGGTTTTGGACCTCACTCGATCTCTGTGGTAATGCTGCAATACTACAAAGAGTTTTTGTTAAGCTACAAATCTGCATGTACGAATTCCAACAGGTTTGCCCCGTCTTACCTAAATATGTCACAATATGTCACTGGTGGCTCATCAAATTTGAAACGCATAAGAGGTAAATGTTTATTGCTCAGCCATTTGTAAACTTGACCACCAGGTGGTGCAATGTGCTAAAAATCTGAACAGATCTTTCTGTATTGGAGTTTAAAAGTTTAAGATTATTATTTAATTATATAGATTTAGGTGTATCCTGTTGAACATTACCATACGGTGTAGTCTTCCCTGGGTGCGTGGGGAGCTCATTTTCCTCATGTGATCCGTGTAATCACCATCTTCTTACAGTATGTTGATATGATGTTAGTAAATGTTAGGATTTAGCATCTTTATCATTGTTATGTTGCTATGTTATTGACCCAATTGTTCCAGAAAAACAGTATTATTGACATTGCAGATCTCAAACACATACGGAGACACAGGGTGAGAGTGTTTTGGTAACTTTTATTTTACTAAAAAAGGGGGAAAAAGTTTCACATTAACATTTAGCCTCAATATTACAGTATATTGAAATTCTTCTCAAAGGAAGTAAAATACAACATTTTTTATTTTATTTTAATCTTATATTAAAAATATCAAATAGTACTCATCTAGCAGTGCTTACAGTATTTTTAAGATATGTCTCAGGCTTGATAGCAGAAAGGTTGGCTTTGTACAGAGCAGAGATGGGTGTTTGCCAGTCTTAGCGAGGGCCTTGCAGAGACAACCTACCTTTGTGTTACCCGGCCTGGTTTGATTGACAAGCTGAACATGCAACGAGGGCAACTACACAAATCATCCTATAGATTATACTGGTGCAGTAAGACACTTGGAACAGGCTTGCAATGAAACAACAAGAAAAAGAAAAGCTAAATGTTCCATTCATTGTGTTTTTTTATTCTGACAACCCCTCCACATGTCACAGAGTGCCCGTTCTCCTCTACAAAGTGATCTGAAATTAATTGGCAGACTTTTTCTGGCGATCTTTTTCGGTACAGCTTACCAACCAATTGGACATGGTGAATGAGAAAAATCAGACTAAAAATAACATCACTACCTGAATAAACTTCAAAAAACAGACTCCTTAGAGCATTTCTCTAGTTGCACAGAACTGTACAGGCACACATATTATATATATTCAAAATAAATAGGGCTAATTTGGCCAAGACTCACTGGGGAGGGCAGTTCTCTCTCGTCTGTCAGCAAAGAGAGACACATCGCCGGCCATTTATTAGGATGGCTTCCCAGCCACTTCTAAACCTCACAAGTTCTCATAGTCCCTTAAACACACGCACACACACACTCACTCACTCAAGTACATCCACGGTGTCACTCACACACCCCGGGCCTCCTCCACCACGCACATGCACAAAGCCAGAAAGACCGGAAAAAAAAAGGAGAAACAAAAAACAGCCGTTGAACATAATTATTAAACATGTAAATGCCATTTTTCTGGAATGCCTTTGATGACGAAAACAAAGCTCATCAAACCAGCGTCTGGAAAGGGCTCACTAGATGAAATCCACGTGGGAGTGATCCTGTGCCACCGCGCCGGTGCTCCAGACACCCCCCCACAGACCTTTCCACTGTGGTCCCAGAATGCCTCGTCGTCTTGTCGGTGTGGGAGGCGGGGGTCGGCTCTGCTCTCCTCACATTACAAACAGGACAGTGACTACTAGACGACTGGGAAACGTCCTTCGCTACCTCCCTACGTGCTCGGCTCCATCTCTTTTCATGACAAGGGTGTGAGGTGGTTTGGATGGGGGTGTGGACAAGGAGGTATGTGTGGGGCGGGGGGCTGTACAGTCGAGATGAGCCGCCTGCTGGGAGGAGAGGCGAGGCAGGAGGACCGATTGGAGGGGACCAAGGATTGTATGGAGTCTCTGACTCTCTCCTCTCCAGATGGCGTCCTGAGGGAGGCGGGTGGGGATTAAACGTCAGTGGAAAAGTAGAGCGTGTTGCGCTTCAGTTCGGCAAAGGAGATGGGAGGATGCTGCAGGTAGTAGAGCAGCACCTGGACCTGAGAAGAGAGGAAACAAAGATCTTTTAATTCACGTAAAATGACTCCATGTGTGTCGCCCCCAGTCTGATACAGGGGCTTTGCAAAGTCTGAGACTGTGGCCCCTCTTAGACAAACTCATCCTTACAACAACACACGCTGACCCCAACAAGACATTCTAAGCCTTATGCTAAAATAAATGTACAGTGATACTTGGAAAAATTATTATTGATAGAATTTGTGGATGACTGGATGGATAATTCTGTTTTTTTTTTTTTTTTTAACTCTACTTGAGGGGACAATGATGCTCTTGAGTTTGGAAGTGCAGGCCCCATAATAATTTGGGAAATGTCAACAGGAGGTGTAACGTTTGTGTAACTCCCTACAACTACAACTTGAGATTTTTTTAAAGCCTATATTTGTTTACATTTTGTCAATTCTGCCCCATTGAAGGTATGCCGGGTTTGCACAAAGCCAGAAAGACCGAAAAATTAAACAAAAACAGCAGTTGAATGTAATTACTAAACATTTTACTGGAATTCCTCTGATGAGGAAAACAAACCAGTGTCTGGAAAGGGCTCACGAGATGAAACCCACTGGGGAGTGATCCTGTTCCACTGACATTGTACTTTTAATAATGGGTGCACTTTTTAATGGTACTTAGTTTCATCTCTATCAGCTTCCTCTTTATCATTTTCTTCTATATATCCACAACATGAGCCAGACATGTATCTTCTCAGGTTTTTTTTTCTCACTACAGAATCGTTTTCCTTTTGGTAAATTTCAAATAGCTATTGCAGATTTTGTGTCAGACTGCTAAGAACTATTACATCCCCCCCCCCTTTTCTTTCATTATTTCAATATTCAAGTAGGTTGTTGGACTACTTAATTCAGCACATATGTTGGAAGTTTTACTTCCCTCTATTATTTCTCCGCTACTTGACATCTGTCTGCATTTCATGTTTATTTGCTTCCTTTTTTCCCGACATCAATGGGACTAATTTGGTAGTATGAAGTTGAAACAAAATTCTGTTTCTAATCGACTGTTTTAAGATGTAGTTCCAATTCTTTCAGTCAACAAGCCCTGGGAAAATCACGTTTGAACATCAGAATCTGCTTTATTAAAACAGGTGAGTCAGTCTAATGTCCCCTCCCCCCTTCGCGACTCCACAAATTTGCCTTAATCTCCCCTTTAATCAGTTTCACCAGACGGCCATGTGTCTGGAAAATTTAATTTGACTGATTGTTTGTTTGATGCTTCTAGCAGCTTACTAGGAAAAAACAATTTCTGGTAAGTAATTGAATTTACAGTGAACATTTGACTACTCAGAGAAGGTGCATTTTGTTTGTCAGGGGACTTGATCATACTCTCTAAAAAAACATGGACTGTTCCCCGTCGATTTAATAATGCTGGATGTCCCCCATCACTCATGTCCCATTATGAGATTATATTAAGGATACGGTGGAGGAAGCATCTTTCTCTTTCGTTTGACAATCTGTGTACTTGTGCTCTAAACATTTGGAATTTAAATAAGCCCCAGTACAAACACTCTCTTCTCTGTAATAGACAGACAGGACCTCCTGCGTTTTCAGAGTGCCCTATTTATGAAGCTTTACTCTGGATGTTGTTTACTCTGCTAAGAAAAGAAATTTGTGCACAGGAAACTCATCTATTAGTAGAGATGAATGCATGGCCTGCAGCCTAAATACAGCTGGGAGAGTAGACCGCAGTGACATGGGTCACTTCGCGACGTGGGAGTAAAACTCATCTGGAAAAGATGTGCAGTGAACAAGGAAATGTGCATGTACACACCAGTCTACCATCTACTGCCTCCGCTCACAGAGGGAGTACTCGATTAATGCCCCTTAAGCTTCAATAATAGCTAGGGGAGAGAGGGCACCAGACAGTAATTAAGGCATAATAATACTATGTCTGACATACAGACACAGGATTTAAATGTGGTCATCCTCAAAAGATAAAACTTTGTCTGACATTCCTACGATTGTGTGTTAATTTACCCACGTTGGTTTTTCTCCCAAGTCAGTGTGTCAGTACCTGTGCCATGACATCATGTGACCAGATGTCGGAGGCGGAGGTGATGTGCTGTCCCTTCGTCGTCTCTGACTCTGAGGGCCTGAGCAGGGTGGGGCCGAACACGGTAGCCAGATTATGGAGGGACATCTTGTTGATGGGCTCCTTCTCCGCCACCCTGCAGGAAAAAAACACCAACGGACCATCAGTCAGGGAGGATGGAACACACGGAGGTAAACACATAATTTAATCATATAAAGAATAATTAAGTGTTTGGAGACCATGAGTCTACAAATTAACATTCCTAATTACAACCCTTATATACATAAATATAATGTAACGTGTGAATAAGCTATTCCTTTTTGGACAGTTGACAAGTAACTCTAACCCTTAAATATATGCTTATTCTAAATTTGATGCCAGAAAAAAACATTTCATACAAGTTGGGACATATGCAAACAAAAGACTGGGAGAGTTGTGAAATGCTCCCTGCAAAACACATGACTGTATACGTGATAGTACTACGTGGGCTCAGGAACGCTTCGGAAAACCGTTTTCCACACACAACAAAGTGACTGAATTCTGTTTTACTAAACATCCCGACTTCTTGGGAATCTGGGCTATATACAGATCCTGGTTGTTGTCTCCTGACCGGTGGCGTGTGTTTACCGTTTGAGGTGCTCCAGTAGAGTGAGGAAGGTCATGAGGTTGGGGTCTGGCAGGGAGCGCAGGAGGTGCATCATGCAGTTCTCCTTGGCTGCTGGATCTGAGAGCGCTGTGAGAGAGAGAGAGAGGGGAAAAAGATGTCAAATCGGATTACGGCAGGACAGATCTTCAACTCACTGGCCCTCATCTCTTCCAGGTGGGTGACTTCGACTCCCTTGTAAAACTCTAAAAGCACCCACTGATGGCAAACACGAACACGCATTGTAGGGACTAAAGGTCACACACCGATGCCCTCCATGAAGGCAGGGTAGAGGCGGTCGGTGAGCAGCGGCTCCGGCAGCTCCCTGAAGTACAGCTTCAGTGTTCCCGCTATGGCGTTGATGTCCATGTCGCTCAGCATCATCAGGATGTCTTTGGTATCTGCCGGTCAGACACAAACAAAGAGCGGTTAGAAGCTTACCGCGCTCCGTTTTTTTAAAGGCGCACAATAACACAGCTGCTCTCTCCTTGCTCCGTCTCCGGGAATGATGTAATCTCTCAATAACCTCCCCCCATCCAGATGGACAGATGTGCTCAATGTTTCACACAGAAATGAAAGGTGATACTGGGCTCCGGTCGGTGGGGTCTCTGTGATGTAAATGCAGCCGTGACCGACTCTGAGAGACTCTTTTGCGCCATAAACTTGTCCGCTTGACAGCTGCTGCTCCTCATCTGTCAAGGCCTCCCTGAAGGAATTACAGGGACCCCAAAGCTGCAGGGAAGTCTCAAATTATATTCACCCTAAACAGCCCTTATATACTCACTACGCTTCTAGAAACAAACTGGGCAAATGCTTGATGACTCAGATGGTATTATGTGATTTGACAGGATCAATTATTGGATTAAGCCAAACCAAACTATCATTTTGAAGGCAAATTACAATGATTCAGTGATGGGGTGGCTATCAAACATGTTTCTTATATGCCGTAATCTGTTGATACAACAGAGTGCTGGACTGTTCTCCAGGCAAGATGAGGAGGGAGGAAAAAGAGCATCCAACATAGAAACACTGTGAGTGGAGTCTTACTGGTGTCGAATGCTGTTTTGAGGGCCTGGATATCAGTGGCCACCCCTGAGATCCTGTAGATTCCCACTTCGTCAATCCCCCTCTTCTCTACTTCCTCAATGCACTGACGGACAATGTAAGGCACCTTGGAGCGCTCGCGCCTGTGGACGTAAACGGCACCCATGTTAGTTTTTCTGATGAAGTGGGCGCAATTATTCAGTTTCAACAATGAATGTGCATAAACTTGCAGAGTCTTATTTCATTTTTAGACAGCTGCGCTTAAAGAAACAGCCCATACGGGCCTGAAGTACGAGAGCATGCTTACTTTGTCACCACGTTGATTTTGACTCCAAACACCCCACTCTGCTTTTTGGACGGCGTTCTCTTCAAGCTGAGGTCCCGACTTGTGAATTTCATGGAGAACTCCACTTTGATCTGACGATGAACAAAACACAGCTAAAGAAAACTACATTCCTTAAATGAGCCATAGCTGAACTCTGTGAGCCTCATGAACCACTTTTTAATCTTTTTCATCCGTTTAGATTTAGAGGTTTTAACATTGGAATTTTTAGGTCAAACCACTGATACGGCTACAATACCAGACATCTCTAATTATTTTTGTAAATATTACAACTGAACAGATTTTCTTTTCTGGATAAACATTGCATCTCAAAGTTATTAAAGAAATAACTCTTGACATAAATCTCACTTTCACCTCCTTCAGGGATACAGGAGCATACAGTTTTGAAAAAGATACAGACACTGTGTAACCTTACATCACATTTTATAAGAAATAACACAGCTCATTTCAATATATGCAGTAAATATGTCAGAATCCAAGCTAGAAGTAGAGCCGCTTGTGTCTTACCCCATTCATCTCTATGACGTCCATGTGCCAGTTCTTTGACTGCACCGTCTGAGGATCCAGCTGAAAGACAAAACAGAGACAGAAGGAAATTAAATGATAAGATTTCTGGGAATTCTTTTGGCCGAATAAGGACACATTACTACATTTATACAGGGATTTTACTTTTAGAGGAGACGAGCTAATAAAATCATCAGATAACAAATTGATACTGTGGAAAAGTTTCTGCCGGATAGCATTATGGGAACCAACATTCACCAAAAAGGAAACAGTTTGCTTTACTCCGACACATACGTGACTGGATTTTCTCTTGCAGGCAGAGAAAGTTGACTACCTGATATTTCACCAGAGTCGAGCAACCAAAGCAGGTTTTCAACAAAAACCCATATTCCACACAAATAGAGTTTTGTAAAGTTGTGTGCAAGACAATGATGATCAAATGTCCTCAAGCAATGTCCTCACAAGCATCACACTGGATTAGAAAGAAGTCTAAGAAGTATTTTTGCCATTTATATAGGGCTCCAACTCTCGATCACCCTGGGTTCTTGTTAGAAAGCATCAAGTCCCTTCCAGATTTAATTGGGATTGTACAAAAAAGTAAAAAAAGGAGTTGTTCCCGCCCAGTTTCGAACTGAGGACCTTTCGCGTGTTAGGCGAACGTGATAACCACTACACTACGGGAACTGGCTGTCACCTCACCTGCCCCCCTATTTTGGTCACGGAAAGCTGCAGCTGACACCGTTCAAGGGTTACGAGAAGGTGAGGGATGCACTTTGAAACTGTGATTAATGTTCACCAAGTCCACAGGTCACCTTCATGTTGGCTGCTCCAGTTTTCTAACCTATGAACCGGATCAAAGTCAAGCTGTCCTGCTTCACAACACCTCACTCACTCACTCACTAAGTCTACTATGGGAAAGAAAGATGCCACTTCAGTTTCTCACATATGCCCTCTGCAGTCACCTGGGGGTCCACCAAGGGCTCCAGATAGACTCCAGACACTTGGCCCACCTCACGCAGACATTCTCAAAGTCTGGATCACACGTCCTCTGAGAAATGAGAGATGGCAGCCTGTTGTTGTCTGAAGCCTCCTGGAGTCTGTGCCCGCTGCGTGAGGCCACAACAACTAATGCCTTTTTTATAGGCTGTTTGAGCGCTACGGCTACCCACAGTTATGTCATTACGACCCTGCGTGGTGATGTGCTCAACTCAGAGGAAAATAATGATTGCTGGGTGAGCACAAGGGCAGCACACTTCTCTTATTGTCAGCATTAGGCTGCAAACTTTAAAAGTTCTCAGTAAGCGTATTTCATTACCTCGTAAAAAGGCCATTTGGCATCGGTTTCACGCATTCCTATTATCGTTAAAGCCTGGTCTCCCAGCAGGGTTTGGGTTTGAGACGGGGGGACAGTGGTAATCACTGCAACTGGGTCTTTACACAGGACTGGGCAGAGATCCAGGACTCACTGGTGACGCCTCCTGTAACCCCTCCAAGTCGGTAAAAAAAACAAACGTGCTCCTCCCACCTATTTCCTTCCTATTACTCTCTGCTGATTTCCAAAAAACCTGATTAAAAATGAATGTGTTGCAATAGGGTTGTAAATACAAAGAGGATCTTTTACAGGCAGCGGTTACACTCACTGACCCCTTTCAATACTGTATCCTCTTATCAGCTCTTTTATCAAAAAACACTTTGGAGAGGAACGTGTTTCCCTATTTTTGCTATCGCTCGAGTGGACTTGAAGGGATGACTGCAAACAGTTTGGCTAAAGAGGCCCCTATGATGCAAAGTCAGACTTACGCTTACAATTAGGCCCAAAATGTTACAAGACAAGAAACCGTATTATGAGGTTTTATCCTGAGTGATGGCTCATTCAAGGCGTTGACAGGAAGTGGGTGGACAAACAGGGACCGGAGGAGCAAAGGTAATGCAGCCTAGATATGCCAATTAGATACATAAATAAAGACAAATGGGATGTAGTGAATTTTTTTCCCTTTCCTGGAGGACAATTTACTCATCTAGACTGTTTTGGTGTAAATGGAAGTGACCTTTGGAAAGTATCAGCTGTAATGGAACTAGCTGGCCCTCGGCTTGTGACGTTCAACGAGAAAAATACATTTAAAAAACATTAAAAAGCAATACGTCTTTCAAGAAATCATGACCTAGTTGCTTGGAATATTCCACAGATCTTGCTGTGAGGACTTTCATTTTGGAACTATTTACTTTCTGCGCATGAGGAAGTGTGTGTCTGCTCAAGGAAGAAAGGCTAGTAAGCTAGCTAACATTACAGCTATTTATGTTTACATCCCTCGCTGTGACGAGCAAGAGCCTTCATCCATGAGTAAATACACGCTTCCTTCTGTTGATGGTGTACTTGAAACAGCTCCGCTCATGAAAGATTGACTTAAGAGAAGGGGAGGGAGGCACTTTGAAACTGTGATTGATATTCACTAACCTTTAAACTATGTCAGCTGCAGCCCTCCCTAAACAAGTATTTCTCAATACATGCTTTGAGACTATGTTTGCACACTCTTGTGTCGGGGGTATTTTTTTACCACCAGCCAGTTCCCGTAGTGTAGTGGTTATCACGTTCGCCTAACACGCGAAAGGTCCTCGGTTCGAAACCGGGCGGGAACAGCCTTATCTTGCAGGTAGCTATTGATTTCAGATACCATTCATTAATTCTAAGTGTCTATGAAAGTTTGTCAAATTTGAGGAGAAATCACAGCCTTGAAAGTTAAACAAATAGTGACATTGATCTCTGTCTCAAACTATGCCATGTTGGGTGTTTGAAGGTCCTTGCAAAGCCACTGAAGTTGATGTTTAAGAAGGTGCTTGAACCCTGTTTGGTAAAAATATTGAAAGAAAAATCTTTGGAGGAACGTTTTCAAACATCCCTTTAAGATCTGAACGTGGATAAAAAAAACATCACAAAGGAATTGGAGCTACACCGCAAGAAAATATAACAACATCAAGAATATATTATGTTATACTGAGAACATATTTTATAGCCTGACTTCTTGCTTATTAAAGACCTTTTCAAGAACAACACAGCTTTAGTCTACTTTCATCTCGTTCCAAGAAGATGAAAGGTTCAATGACCAATTTCTGTTCATAAGAATGCTCGAAAGAGATTTCAAACACATGAGCATTGACTTTATGTATGTGTGCATTCAGATAAAAGTCTAAAAGTGTCTCATGGTTTTTTATTTTTAAAGACATCCTCAGGCTGATATGGTTCCGATTAGGATTGCAAAGCTCTCTTTGTAGGGCTGTGAAAACTAAAAAGGATATACATGATTGAGGAGAGGCTAGAACAGACTGCAGCCTGAAGCGAAGCATAGAAATACTTCAAATCCAGCGGACCGCTATACACACCAATTTGTAAGCATTCCAGTTGGGGAGCTTTTTCCTATCATAGAATGCAATAAATGTGTGTGTGTGTGTTTGGTGGACAGAGCAATCCACCCAGCATATATCTGCTCTGTTATACGGGAACTCATCGTTATGTTCTGTGAGCAGCTCACACTGTACATCACTGAGTGTGCACCAGGTTCGGGGCTCAGCTGGTCAACGTGCTGCCTGTTTATTTTCTCTCAACCTTGTGTATGGCCTACTAAACCTGACTCCAGTATGCTCACACACATCCTCATCTCATCGCTCGCCTGGTGTGTTTGAGCGTCAGAAAATAAGCCAGAACTGGAGGCATGTGTCTGCCATGTGATGTGGCCCACTTGTAGGCTCTATAGAAAATTGATGATTGGTTTCAGCATCTTTTCCTGCCTCTGGTCGGAGCTTTCTGTCAATCAAGCAGAACACAGGCAGAAACATAACGGCCAAGAGTCTTGACTTCAAAGGAAGAGGCTGACAGCCGCGAGCCAGGTTGTACACACAGCCTGCACTCTAACCCAGCTGATCTACAGGGGCAGAACAAAGCAGATAAGATAAGTCGTGCCGTTTTGCTGCCACATGGTCTTTCAGTTTTTCCCGTTCTTGCAACAGAGGGAGAGACAATTCCACTAAACTTATTTCCTGCCATTTTCATCTCTCTTTATACGGACTAAGAGTGTTATTTGGTGATTCAGACTTGGGTGATTAATTATAACCAGAACTGTAGCCAAAGTATTAAGAAATCAGTAAAAGAAAAGGTTTAATGCATCTCACAAAAACCATTACATATATCAGTGGCCATATTAGCCTTTTTATTAACATAAAAATACTGCATTTGACAACGAATATCTGAACTAAAAAAAAAAAAGAAAAGAAAAAAAAGACTACAATGATCGTGTTTCCGAGATAAAAAGGTGCTGTTCCCGCCCGGTTTCGAACCGAGGACCTTTCGCGTGTTAGGCGAACGTGATAACCACTACACTACGGGAACTGGCTGCCTCCTCCCTCCCCCCGCTCTCAAGAAATAATCCTGCCCTCCTTCGCCAGCACGCGACATGTGAGCCACGCTCCTGAGGCCTGTGTGAGACTGACAGCAACAACAGCCTGGCACAGCGGGACAGTCAGAGGTCTGCAGCCCTCTGGAGCTGTTTACATTTCCTACAGAACACACAGGAGGCTTCTGCACATGCAGCTGGAGAATCATATATATCTACGGTCTAAATTTGTCAAAAAAAACAAACAACCAATGTATCGCCCATTGGCCATGCAAGAACCATGCATAAGGTCCTGCATATACATATGAGAACATAATTCCCAACAAGCTGATTATGTCGATGTTAGACAAAAAAAGATCCAAGTAAGTGTGTTCTGAAATGGCAAGAGACATTTTGCCAAACAGTGAGTTATTGAAATGATGTTTAAAGCCTCAAATAATTAAATCCCTACACACTTAATTAGCCCATTGTTGCTGTGCTAGAGAGTTAATGCATGCTGGCGACAGTATTCTAAACACAACTTGATCTTTTTGATATGCTAAATTAATGAATTTCTGTTTAATTTCTCCTTTGTGTTTCCGCGCAGTTTTCCATCGCTGTTCTCTGGCTGATTAAATATTCATTCGGCTGCGGAAAGCTTTTTATTAGTCCTTTAATTAGAACGTAGCTCCAACTGCACGGCTCCTTGGTTTTAGCAGGATTACGGGAACTGTTTGTGCCATGATTGAGCCTTTTTTTTTTTTCCTCCCCCCGCAGCTAACACATCAAGCTGCAGTGTCGAGCACAAGCAGTGTGACTATTTTTAGCTAAATGAACCGCATAAGCATAAAGTTTATATGTGCATCAGTGACAGCCAGGCCTCTTAACTCAACAGCTGCTGATGTCACATCGACCACGTGATGTCTTTGACTCGGTTGCCATGTTGCCTTCCTCTCCAACTTTATTGTTCGAGCCAATCGGCGAGGGCTTCCAGCCAGCAGAAGGTTGTGATTTGCAGACTAGCCTTGCCATCTCTGCAGGCAGTGTGTAATTCTCTTATGTGGCCTGTAAACGTCTACACACAGACACGTACTACACTTATGCAACACGACCCTGCCTGCAGCCAGCACACAGCATCGTGAGTCAACCTACACTTAGGAGCAGAGACAGGGGGAAATATTCCTTTAAAAGGGGCACTTTGTAGTATTGGAGAATATATTCAAACTCAGAAATGTAATATTAATAATATCAAAATACTTATTTGTATTATAACTGAAGAAACAAGCTGTTCTCAGAGGAGAATAAGGTCCCCAGAACACTGTTTGAGGCTAGAAAGGTGGTAGGGTCCGTTAAATACAAACAAAGTAAAACAGTTACATTTAATTGAAACTGTGTTGTCCTTCGAGATCAGATTTTTGATTCCTCAAAATGCCGATTTGTATCATGTTTTTTATGCATTGAGTCAATATCAGCCAAAAATAGATACTATGCTTTTTCTTTAATTCCAGGCCTTTATGTAGCAGGCAGTATAAAACCTACATAATGAAGTCACAGATACAAACACTTCTTTGTTCCTTTGTAATATACACTAACCGCTGATTTAATCTAGTGCAGCAGTGAGAAAACTCGCATATACTATCAAGACTGCCATCTAAGTCACATTTTTGTCCTCTGATGAGCCCTCATGTTTTTCTTGGACAGATCTACAGCAATGTTTTTCCACTTTGCGGGCCTTCTGGGGATTCTGCGTAGTCGTGGGCTAGCTCATTATGTCACTATTCAGGTTATTTGTGATCTTTACCTCTAACAGCATGTACCATTTCTTAGGCATTAGATCATCTTGACGTATGTTTACTCAGTGGAGTCAGCGGACGAAGTATGAAATGTCAGTACGATGATCGCAGGGGAACCGCTTCGGGTTCTGATGTAACATTCACCAGCTTTTTTTTGGTCAGGGTTTTAATAAGTTGGAGAGCTTCCATGAGCAAAAAAATGTGTTCTTTCAGGTTTATCGTGGAAGACAACTTTTGGGGAAATCAGCATCTTCTGAAACAAACCAGCAGAGCAAGTCATAAACCAAAGTTCTTGACTGTTTCAGGTAAAGTATCAATTTCACTGAATCCATGTGGCTACCATGAGTCATTCTCTTTACGTACAACTGTTTATGTGCACAACCGCAACAACTACTGTCATTACCCAAGCCCGTACCAGTGTTAAAAAATGTGATGAACATAATAGAAGCCCACATCTCCTCATCCTCACCACCTAATCGCATGATTAATGCCTTGTTGTCACCCTGCTGAGATTAAAGCCAACCTGCATATGGCCAGAAGTGATGGGGCTGGACTCCTCCCAGAGGGGTTCACTGTGGGTATCAACCTGAGAATGCTTTACTGACCTGCCTCCCCTCCTGGAGCTCATTAACCAATCACAGATCCTGCGCACGGGGGGATGGATTGGGGCCAATAAAGGGCTATGCCCTCCGGTGGGGACAGACGGTGATTTATGTGGCCTATATAAAAGTCCATTAGGGGACTGGCTGGCATTTTAGGCACGCAGGAGGGATGAAACCCTGATATCTCATCTGCACTAATCAACATACTCAAATGGGAGAGCATAATTTCGAGATGTGGGCTAAAATGCACTGGGGGGGCGAGAGGTGGGATGAGCGGTGGCGAAGGATAATGGTTGGATCTGATTCCGTTCCGCGGCTAAGCCGGCACGACAGCTCCATTGTTCTCACCACTAAGCTGACAAAGAAAGTAAAACCCAACCTGCCCAGCAAACAGGTCATCAGCCAAAAGAACACCATGTTAAACACACGGCCAAGAACCAAGACTAACAACCGAGTAATCATCATTTGTTCTTGTGCTGGAACACGAACCATACATTATATCTGGTTCGAGTCCAATTAGTGTTCTCAGCCATCCTCCCATCTCATCACACCGCGTCTTAATTATGTGCCCGCTTTAGGCTGAAGGAGGACGATTCCCCCAGTGTGCTTCCATACCCTCACGTATCCTCTAGTATCCACATTCCTTCTAACACAATGTAATGCCACAGACACACGCACAGCAATATACCCTGAAGTCTGCTTTCTCTGCCCCCTTCAAGAGGATACTTGTAGTTGCCCTTCCTCATTA
>CAEMYA010000025.1:2851922-2911585 GCA_903131615.1 Diplodus sargus | reverse complement strand
GGAAACTAGGGGGAAGTGAATGAGCTCCTGTTGTCACTGAGCAGCCCTGCTTCTCCAGATGTTGATGGACACACCTCCATAGAGAGGAGGGAGGGAGCAATAAACAGTCAATGAGGAAGGAGCGTGAAAGAGGGAGGGGACAGAGGGATGGAGGGACGGCTAAATAGTGTTAGTGCTTAGTGCTTTGACCCCCTGTCAACCTTTCCCAGAGCTGGTCAGCACACTTGGGATGTGACTAAAGAAAGGAATGTAATGATAATGAGGAGAAAATGAAATACTTTCTCTTTCTCTGTAAAGAAGGCAAAGTATTTTGAGGATAACATGTCCAAAATGGTGAAAAATACTTTATCTCAGCTGAAATCTCAGAGGCTTTAATGGCCTCTCAAAATATGACAAGAGTCACAATTTTTTTCCCCTCCTCTTCTTCTTTCTCCCAGTTATCTTGCCTCACTACGTTCTCACACGTCCCTGGTTTCCACATGCACGCACACTCGTGCACCCTGGGAGACAGGCTGAGCGAATCACCATCTTTATTCAACAGGACAGCCAGAGCCGGCTGCTCTTAAAAGGCGTATTCCACTGTATAATGGATCGATAGGGGCAGGGGAGTGGCGTGTATGTCTGTCAAAGCCCATCTCCATCCGCTGTGCGTCCCATCCAAATTGAATTAGAGGGGAGAAATATTCTGCCGGGGAAAGGTTACAGACACGGGGGTGCATTTTAAAGCCTGGAGAGCAGCCTCAGACTGTCTCCTGAGCTGAACGGTAGTTGTGATTTAGAGTCGGAGTGGACTGGCAGGTAGGCTGCTGCCTGCTGATTGTAAAGTGATTCATAAAGAGATCGAGACACAAAAAGCAAAGGAGGATGTTACACAATGCCTCTGATCTACTGATACGGTGGGAGGAAGCTGTGTTGACGAGGACGGCAAGTGAGAAGCAGAAATATGCGCTCCGCAAATAAACTGAAGTCAATGAAGTTGTAGGTTATTTATATTGCAGATGAGCATTTCATGAATTGGTTGCTCCGTATTCGCTCTAAAAAAAGCAGTGGCTAGCAGAAAAAGTGTAAGAGAATAAATTCAGGGGTTAACTTGACATTCATGTAGGCTCGAAACACACCTTAAACTAAACACAGTCATCATGTCATCACAAGGCGTCTCAGATAGCACTAGACACTCTGATACCATGGTGTAAAAACATGTGGGTGAGTGCGTGTGTTCTGCGGCGAAGATAAAACACGGAACAGATAGGACAGGGCGAGTCTACATGTCTGACTATGTGGCCGACAATGCAGCAAGAGGGGGCAGATGGAGGGTTAGTATGTAGGGGACCTCAGCCAACCCTCGCCACAGAGTATTTTTAACTACGAGACGTACACACTCCATGCGTCACCATCTTGGAAAAAATGTCTGGGAAAACCATGTTTTGGAAATGAGAGAAAGAGAACCCACAGGGGAGATTGGAGATATTTTGGGGGCGAGACAGAAGGAGAACACAGTTACAGATGGGTGTAATTCTACTGTGTATATGTTAACTGTTACAATATGTAAGTGTTTAAGATATTTTGTTACAAGAAAGATCTGCTCCCACATCATACTAAAAAAGGAATTGTCTAAATCGGACATAGTGCCACAGTGCTTTAAAGGGATATTTTAGCAATCTAGTATTGAAGTTACAGAGAGTTGGGGGGACTCACAAGAGACAAAAACTAAAAAACTAGAATGGCATACAGTAGAGTGCATACCTCTGCCAAGGCCCCTGGATACGAGTGAAAACTCCTCCTTGGGGGAGTTAAAAATTGTCAAAATTGAAGCAGCAGAGGCTGAGATATCCTGAATTTTACATTCTAATATGAGAATAGTCTGAAAAACACTGGATGCCACATTTTACATAATGCAACGGATCAGACCTTTCATTTCAGCCCCCTGTGCCTTGTTAATGGCCACTTCTTTCACACCCCACACCCACAGTTTGGAGCGCAGGCTTTCCGCACATGTATGCAATGTTTTGGGCACGGATCAACGATAAAAGTGGCACTGCTTTAAAATTCAATATCAGGATCGGCCCGAAGCGAGCATGAAATAACAGCCCGATTAGATAATGCTTTAATGATGCATGTGACACCAACTGATGACTAAGTAGTTTCCTTATTTTGCTTAATAAATATATACATTTTTACCTTTTGCCATTTGGCCATCATGATAAGAGGATTGTTGACATATTAGCATTTAGCAAACTTATTAGGAAAATATAGGCATATCTGCAGAATAGCCAAAAATCCAATATGGTGCATCCCTATATTTGGGCTGATGGCTTTTCTTTTAACTATCAAGAAATCCTGAAAGTCAAGACACTGACAAAACTCCAATCTGACAGCATGAAAGCTCACCATGGAAACTATCACGTAAGTGTACAGTGAGACCTTAGAGTACAGCAACAGCTTTCAGGCGTCTTTACTACTGGGTCAACTTGAGTCCACCGTTTCACTACGCATCACATCAGAAAAATCATGGAGTGAACACACATGCTCGCATGAACACGAGCGCCTACTGTACGCTTATACATCCAGCGCTCCACTCCGTCTCGCGGGAACTCATGCACTATTTATGGTGTTGGAAACGCGTCTACATACTATACATCCAGACATTATAACCCAGAATACTGTGGCTCGTGCTAAATTCAATCTAGACTGCCACAGCTCCCCAAAACCTACATTTACTCCATACGTGACATTTAGATGCAAAATATATAAGAGGATAGCGATGAGCCAGGATGACATCTCGAGTCTCGTTGGAGGCAAACTGCTTTAGTTGGTTGGATGGCTTTGCTGTGAGTAGGAAGAGCAGAATAATGGGCCCTTATTTACCTAAAAGATAAAAATGTACTGCAGAGATAAATTAACCGTATGAGAGGATGAACTGCGTGGGGCCTTGAGCTGGGGAGACATGGGAATGAGAAAATGAGAAAAGACGCAAGCAGGGGAGGAGGAGGGAGTCCAATGGGGAGATAAGATTAAGAGTTCTTGTGGGAATGGAAGACCAGATGAAAGGAAAAGAAAAAGGAGTAATTAGTAAAGGCGCTAATCCTTGAGATGTGTTCAGGTTGCCAGGTTTGATACTATAGTGTTAGTGTGGCTGCAAAGAGCACGGCGCGGCTGCTTGTGCTTTTCCTTTATGTATATATTAAATGTATTATTTATTATTCTCTGTGTGAATCCCGCTCTCTTGTGATCTTTAACACTATGGGTCATACCAACTATCCAACTCTTCTTTTATTTTTCTTCGGTTTTCACAAACAGCTCTCTTTTTTGCTCTAAAATCTGTGCCCCGAGGACACAACCAGATTCCTAAAGGGCAATTGCAAAATGTTTTAAGGAATTTAATCACTATTGCTGGTCACAACAACAAAGTTGATTTTCACGTCAAGACGAAGGTAAAACCATATGACTACACCATACAAAAAGGTGAGACAGCAGATGGTTCAGCCCCGAGTGCCTATGCTGTGACATCAGGACCAGTCCTGGCTCTTAATTATACATGTGCTGGGTGGCACAGCCCCTCGTAAAGCCGCTCCATATGACCAGACAGGAGGGGGAAGGGGAAGGGAGAGTTGAACTAGTTCCTGGTTTCCACTCCAAACCCCATCCGGGATTGTGGCCGCTCCCTGACAAGCAACCGCGATTCTGTTGATTCTGCGATTCTCCGGCCTCTCCTCTGCAGGCTTCAGCACGGCTCTGCCAATCACAGAGACCCTTAAGAGCTGGGGATGAATGATCAATTTAACGGCTACGACGCGCCAGCATGAATATGGAGCAGCTCCGAATCCATGCCTCGCTAATGCACATGGGATGATCCTGACACTGCAGCAAGACCGGTGTTTCAGCGCGTTTGTGTGTAACAAGAGTGAGAACGTTGTACAGCTGCTGAAAACATGTGCCTGTGAATGTTTTGTAGTTGACCCTCACTGTTCTCTGTCTAAGTATGAAACAAACCATGTGTGTGAGTATGATGCTAAGCAGTCCACAATGATTTCTTTTTATAAGATTATTAAATTACCATCCTGAGTAACAGCTGAAGTATTGGACTTAGACAAGAGCTTATGAACTAAAACTTCAGATTTCTGAATAGGAAGCTTTACAGCGGCTCCCCTCACAGCAACAAGACCCCCTAGCCGGGGTCGTTCTGTGCTTGTGTCCTGTCCTCCTGACCTGAACAAAATGTATGGATGGCTCGAATATTACATTATTAAAGGAATATTTTTTCATTTTGGGGAAAGTTCAAGTGTCATAACTCAGTCTCTAGGATGGCACAACACCCTCAGAGAAACAGTTTCAGCAAGTAATTCCCAGTAAAAAGAGCAACTTGTCATTTCAGTTGTGGACAGTTCCCCTGTTTCCAGTCTTTATACTAAGCTAAACTAGTCAAATTCTGACACTAGTGCCATAGTAAAACTGGCAATATGTTTTTGAAGCACATGTTGATTGCATAAAGTAACGGCTTTAGAATAATGACACCATCATATAAATGCAGATATACATATATATACATATATATAAACATACTCTGGAATTCTGTCTCCCACTGGGCATGGCACTATTTCTATCTCCTTTAAAGACTAAATGAGTGACTGGAGTCATGTTTTGTCCTGTGTTGTTTGTGGCTACAACTCAAAGCAAAGACGTGAGAGAGCCACTGGTCTTCTTATCTAACTCTCGGCAAA
The DNA here is from genome assembly GCA_903131615.1 of Diplodus sargus. Lineage (NCBI taxonomy): Eukaryota > Metazoa > Chordata > Actinopteri > Spariformes > Sparidae > Diplodus > Diplodus sargus. The sequence continues at coordinate 2,906,867 of CAEMYA010000025.1, read as the reverse complement.
AAAGTGAATGAGAATATTTCCGAAAATTTTTTGAACTATTCCTTTCATACACCAGAGCATTTCAGAGTCCATCATTATAGATAATTTAACGTTTTGGTAAGCTCAAGGGTCAAACGCAAATTCTTTTTCCCTTTCATTTAATCTTATCAAAAAGCATTTTAAAATCCAGTCTTATAGCTTTTTTTTTTCTTTCTATCTTATCAAGGCACATTTGGACAACAAACACTGTTCAGACTGCCATTGTAAAACACACTTGGGTTGTTGTTTCTTTTACAACCTACCCGGGTTTTGAGCTGCAGCCTCAACCTATGCAACACAACTCTGTGTACACGAGTGTACATTTATATTCTTGACTTTACGGTAAATCCCTGTGAGGCAGCTAACGGAGGAACAAAGGTGATCATTTGGGACTCGGTTATCGAAAAATGATGAAATCAAAAAGAAAGGAGACGTGTCCTCGGGCTTATTTGACTTACTCATCAAAAATGACAAATTGCTGCGTTTTCATCACTTCGGTCTCTCTGAGGGCCATGATTGGCTGACACGAAGGGCAAGGTGACATCGATAGCTGCGAGCCTTGTTGTGAGCGGATAAATCAATCAGATTTAATTTGAACAGTCTCTATAAGTATGTTTAGGCGATGACCCACTCCACCTCTTTGATCTTCCTGCTGCCATCACTGGAGTCTAGGCAGAAGAGAGGAAAATAGAGCCAAAATGGAGGGGAGTGTGTGTGTGCATGTATTTGTGCGTGTGTGTGTGTAAGGGGGGCTTTCGAGGGAGGGTCCTTCAGGGTACAGTGGGAGTACTAAAACGGGAGTGCAGAAGCAGGAGGGGGTTTGGCAGGGTGGGAAATCACAGCCTTAGGGTGCTCTGCAGCTTATTCCTGCTTCTCTTTCATCTGAGCCGTTGGGGGGGGGCATCTTCCCCAGATTAACCGCTCCATCACTTATTAAGCACTTTGGAACAAAAGTGGTGATGGAGAGCTGAAAGGGAAGAGAAGGGAAGGAGCCAGGAGAAGGTTTCATTAGCATGTAGCTCGAGTCTGTTGTGGGTTGTTGGGTGTGGTTGAGATGAGGAGCGCGCGCGTGTGCGTGCGTGTACTCTCAGAGACGGAGAGTGGGTGGAAAAGCATTCAGGATTTGAAAAGATATGAATAGACTCAGCATTTTTAAGCCTTTGCATTTACTTAATGGTGAATCTGGCGACAAATCTGCAGTTTCTTCTTCTTTTTCAAAAAAAAAGGTCAAAATTCTTTGATTCCAACTTCTTAAATGTGAATGTATTCTGGTTTCTTTACTCCTGTATGACAACAAACTGAATATTGTAGGGTTCCGGACAGTTGAGGGCATCCTCTTGAGCTCTGGGAAACACTGCATCAAGCACCTTTCACCATTTTCAGACTAGAAGATAAACTGAAAAAATTATCTACAGATTGACTAAGAAAATAATCGGTATTTGCAGCCCTGAGGAACAGACAGATAAACTGAGCAAGAGGACACAGAGCCTAAAAAGAGGTTGGGAAGCAGGGTGATGCAAGAGCAAACGGTGAAGCAGTAACGCTGCAGGTTCTGCTTGACAAACCTCCATTCAAACAATGAGGTCACACTTTCTACACACGCTGTTCTCCACATTTTTCCACCTTATGATCGTTGTACTTCCAGATGTTTTGTTGTTATTGCTAATTGTTGTGTTAATTGGTCCCCTCTTGATTTATTTGAATTTCTACTGTCACTACTCCTCATTATGATTTGATTGTCATTAAAGTCACTCGGGGGTGTTCCAACAGAGAAGTGCAACACAGCCGACACCGACAGAATACAAATGTGTCGATCCTCGTCTCAGGGTGTGCTTGTTCACCAAACAACTGATCTTCTGAGGCAAACAACAGAACCTCCTTCGTGGGGATAATTACAGCTAAACAACACAGTGAACTCGCTTTAATTACAACTGATCCACCCAGCCCTGCCAAACATTACAGCGTTCAATCTGAGCCGAGCTAAAGCTCGAGTTTGCTTTAAATAAACCCATGACTCAAAATAAAGTATATGCTCCACAAGACAAATTTGCATTTCGGAAACCCCAAGTGGGTGTGCAAAATAACTTTTAGGATTTTTTTTTTAGCGTAGAGACTTCATTGCCTACGAAGCAGCATGGAAATGAGCGACCATATAATCCTGAGTGTCTGTATCCATTTTTTCCTTAGCTGCAAGGAAGAGAGGAGATGCTGATAAGGAATCTTTCCACAGCAGGTTTAACCATCATCTCTGTGTCCAGGTTTCTCCGAATAGAGCACTCGCATGATGCATTCATGATTTCCAGCTGCAACACAGATAGCATCAGTTTAATCGTTGTAAATAGGGCAAAGCTGAGAAGTAAGTCTATAAGGGGGATGACACATTGTTCTCTGTTTCAGCGACAGTTTGGGATGCAGACTGGAGCTGACTGTGATTTCTCCACGCAAGCCATCCTGGCCCTTAAGTGCAATGCGGATGTGAACCCATTACTCTGAAGTTGTGATCTTCGTGTTGTGCCCGCTGCCTGGCTGGGACAAGGCTGTGTAACATCCGAACAGCGTGACCCAGTTCCAGCGATGAAGGAGAGTGCAACCTCACAGGACGGGCGACGCTGCTGACCTGCTTGAATTATTCAGTCGGAGGTGTAAATCCACGGCTGACTGGACACAGCCACCTGGAAGATTACACGAACAGGGAGGAGGGTGGTCAGACTAACAGAGAAGAGGAGGTGGCGGGGTGATCGCGAGCGACACGAGGAGGTGTTATGCAACTGGAGGTTATAGTAAAAAAAGAGCTTAGGGTTGCACAATATTGACTGAATATTTACTGATAGTGGGATAATTTTCTTTTACGTGATAAATATTGCGATATAAAAAATATTATTATTCAGATATCATTAGATAGAAATTAAGTTAGCTTCGTCAAACCATAGAAAACAAAGCAAATATCAGATGGCAAATAACAGCACTGAGAAACAACACCCAGCCCTAGAAAGACCTGCCCAGACTTGCCAGTAAACACAACCTTAACACAGTTCAGTTCCAACCAAGTTCACAACCACAAAAACAACTTTTACTGTTTTCGTGCAGTGGTCCTTCATTTTAGAATTTCCTTCTCTAAATAGCAAACAAGTGTATTTACCAAATGTCGTACTAATCCTTTAACCGGCGCAATCATGAAAACAAAATAACCGGGGCTGCAGCTAACAATTATTTTCACGGTGACTAATCTGTTGTTTTCTTTCTCAAATATTCCATTAATTGTTTAGTCTATAACACGTCAAAATACGGTGAAAAATGTCCATCAGTGCTGCTTCCCAAAGCCCAAGATGGCGTCCTCAAATGTCTTGCTTTGTCCAAAGCCCAAGGATAATCAGTTTTATGTCATAGAGGAGTGAAGAAACCAGCATAATATTCACATTTAAGAAGCTGGAATCAGTGAAATTGGACTTAATCAAACGATGATTAAAATAGTTGCAGATTCATTTGATAAGTATGTCATTGTAGCTCCCTAAAATAATTCACGACCACGGCTCACAATTTCTTAAAATTATCATCAGCACAAAATGAGGACAAGGTGGTGTATTTCCCTTTACAACTTAATGATGCATGAAATCCCCATCATCATCAAATCTAGTTTTTTAGGTCATCTTTTCTGTTTGCTAATTCCCCGCTGCATCAGCACCCGTGCAGCCTCCCTTTTCTTTCACCAATAAAAAGCAACATTTTAAGACCATTAAAAGTGTCAGGTAAAAAAACTCATCAGCAGGTGAAGAAGTCATCAACTTCTAAGTGGAAAATCAATCATTCGGAGGAATGTGACTGCGCCTTGCTCCTAACAAGCACATCGATTACAGCTGCTCTTATGATGACAAATCTGTGTCACAGTGTCAGCGGGGCAGCACAGCAAATCACCTCAGGCAACCTCACAACTCTGTAAGTCTTTTCTTTTCTTTCTTCCTCTTTTACCCTTGATCTTTCTGCCCTTTTTCTTTCCAAATTACAGATAAAGAAGACGGATTAAACGACTCAACAAGTGTTTTACACACTTATGATCGATACCAAGCAGCCAGTGGCGAGATTAGTGAGGCTGTGTTCACTATGACTCCTCTCTAACCAGAGCTGATCGGCCTCCTTCACACTGGCTGAGGGAAACATCATCAGGTTGTACTGGAGGGACAGACGAAGACACATGTGGGCGGAGTTGCGATCAACCCAAACAACTCCTCTGCAGCTCCTGCAACGCACACATACAGTACACATATCTCTCCCAGCTATTATACAACACGCATTACATAATTAAAACTATTTGTGACTCTGTGAAATAGACTTTTGAGGCGCCCTCCCTCATGAACACCCACTCGGCTCTTTGAAAGCAGGACCGGCGGAGGGAACAGGTACACGCTCGAGCTGGCACCCCCGCCGGATCAACACATGTTATGACTCTGCCAGGGACTTTTAAAAAAGAAAATAAAATCTCTAAGATGAATTCAGCACGACACGCCGGTTATGCAACAGGCTGCTTCAAGCGAAGTGATGCTCAGACAGCACTCGTCATCTGAGAAACACTAAGAGCTGCACAGATCCCTGTTGTTCTCCAAGGTTGTTTAGAATGGTACATTTCAGTGGTCAAGTCATTGTGGAGTATTTAAAAGGCTACTTTATTCAAGTTTTATATAACAACATAAGCAAATACAAATAAGTGCATAAATTGCTTGATCGCTATGCCTCACTGGATGTTGTGTTTTTGTACAACAAAGCAACAAGTTTTAAAGCAACATTATATAACTATTGTTAACTTAAAATACAGCTTCAACAAAGCTGTAATGGTATGCTGATTTGTAATAGGGAGAGTGGTACCTTTGTCATACCCACTCCATGCCCCCCATCGCCTGTTCTGGCACTATGAAACTTTGGTTGAGCAGGAAGTGCATTCCACTTTACAGCACCACATCAAACAGTATGAACCATGGGTCTTCAGCTAGCTATAAGAAGAGGCTAGCTTGGTATTCCAAGTTTGGGCATCATGTTAGAGGTGAAGAAACTAAAGAGGAGGTTAAAGGAGGAAGGCAAAAAGAAAAAGAGGGAGAATGACCAAGCAAGAGGCCAGACAAGAGTAAACCTCGGACTGGCTTTTCTTCATTGGCAAGAGCTTTTTTGAACTAAAAGGCTGCAGATGCAATACTTTGTTGATGCTGGATGAGCTGTATGGAGCCTTTTTTTTGGTGAGTGTTTCATGTTTTTTAAGCCAAGTGCCCGGTCACTTCAGCTGTCAAGGAGAACGCCACAACACTGGCTTTTGATTTGAAGTTCCAGAACTGCTTTGTTGCCTACAGAACTTCACCTGACTTTCCAGCAGCATGGGGTTAAGTAGATAATGATTCGATTTTCCATTTTTGGTGAACTATTCCTTAAACGTGGGATAGAGGCAAAAAATCAAGTTGGAATATTATGAGCCATCAGAACTGGATTTGGTGAGGCCATTAACGCTCTAGAACAGCACTGGCAGTGACATCATCTTTTACACAGCTGACAAGTTCAAAACATCCTTGTGAGGACTCTGGAGGGACTTTGGAAACGTTTCCTCCTTGGAAAACAATTGCATCATCATCATTAGCTTAATTTGTCATGTCAAAGGGGCCCAACACTGAGGTCCAAAGTCAGAAATCTGAGAAGCCAATAAAAAAAAAAAAGCTTTGTTTTTATGGCTGGAAAAAGGTTAAGCAACACGTAGAAACCACCTTAGAGTCATTATTGGTATATGCTTACATTATTTTCACTCATTACAGTGTATGTATATCTGACAAGTGAGGAATGTTTTGTTTCATCAGTGAATACAAACACCTGTCAGGGTGTCCATCTGCCAGTCTGGGTGCATATTTGTAAAGCACAACTGCATTTCTGCAGGCATTAATACCACGAAACCTAATTTAATAAAATCTCAGTTCTGGACTCTCAAGAGCAGGAGGGGTTTCCGTCGTTTACTGATCAAAAATCAAAAAACACATTAGATAAGGGTCTTTGCCATTAGTCCACAAGCGAGCTCAGAGTTCACGTAGCCTGCACAGTCCGAACAGGAAATGGGCAGTTCTCCTCCCTCGCCCTGGGACAGGAAGTCATAAAGCAGGATCAAATGCCTGGCACCGCTCATGGTCCTGCCATGTGAACAGCATAATGTCATGGGAAGTCACAGACTCAACAACGTACTCGAAAGCCGTTGCAATAACCGGAGTTATGAAAACTTGATCCATTGAGAGTAGCTGGGAGTTTGCAGAGTGTAGATTCTGTACGTGAGTCGTGAGGTCATCTCAGTATTACTCGACCTAACTGCCCAGTTTCTTGTGCATTTACATTAAACATGGAGAGGCCTTGTAACACTCTGATAAGCGGAGTGGAAGGAATATGGAAAGGTCAGCAGGACTTGCTGAAATGTGAAGAGAGGGAAACACGACAGCACGTCTCTTTGAATCATGACCTGAAACTACTGACCTGAACACCTTATTAGAAAGGATTCATATGTGTGAGTGCTTTTTAACCTGTTGAGCCAGGTATTTAACCAATAATCAAAATGAATTGCTTTTAGCCAACCACTGAGCTAATACAAAATTAACACAACTAAATGATGAACATTAAATTAACTTGCATTTATATTGTGCCTTCAAGTCTACCTACCGATCGAAGACCTTAACAACACATACCACATTTACCAGTTCACACGCATATTCATACACTGATGGCAGAGGCTTCCATGCAAGGTGCTGCTGACCTGCTCATCAGGACTGATTCACATAAACTCATGGACCCGCCCCTGGGAGCAATTTGGGTTTCAGTATCTTGACCAAGGACACTTTGACATGCAGCTGGTGCCACCACCGCAACATAAACTAAAACCTCATAAATCTCACTGTTATTCGACAGTAGCTGTCATGCACTGACTGAATGTTGCTCTTTGTTTGCTTCTGGTCCACTTTACCACTATGTTTAGATATAAATCTGGATGCCATAAATCACATCTCCGCCACTGTACATCAGCTCATGCTTACACTGGACTCAAGATCACAGTCTAGATAAGGTTACAGGCTAAAAGGACTATTTAAATCTTCCTACAAGCCTGGGAACAATACTATTAATAAGCATTTCCCTCAGACAGCAGTTTTCATGTCCACTCAATTTTTTCTTCTTCTGTCTAGCAGGCAAATTCATCATGTGTGTTTGTGGCTGGGGGCTTTCTCTCTTGACTCACTCATGAACAAAGCTAGATCACCGAGCAGATGCCGCTGCAACGCTCTAACATGCAAAAACTGCATGCAGGAGACCAAAAATAACAGCTGCACTACCTCTAGCTACTGATTAACAATCAGCTACTGTTTCATCGGAGGCAACACAAGCTAAGCACGAGGTATCAACCAAGGACTTGCGAAATTAACTATCCTAATGAACTTTCATATTTGTCCAAATGTCTTTTTATTATGTCTTCCTTTACTGAGAAAAGTATACCTTCGTAAGTGTGAGAGCGACTGAGGCATTAGGGGCCAAGCAGAGCGTACAGTATAAAGACAGATCTGACAGCTTACTGAGGCATACACACAGATATGTAGGTACTTCAACAAAGGGCTCAAGGACAAGGAGCACACTTGGAATGAATACATGGTCGCACATACACACTCACAGTTCTTGGCAGACAACGGCGTGAGGCTCATCTTTCAAAAATCATAGGAATTTTCAACAGGGATGTCAATGAATAACAAAATGGAAACAGGACTGGAAAATACTGACAGATAATATCTAAACCTCATACGAGCATGATGGTCAAACCATTCACTGTTTTTCTTTTAGGGAAGGCCACCTCACTCTGTCTAAACATCATTAGACCTGAACCGCTTCTGCTGATACAAAATGTTCTCTTCCGATCACGGGTGCTTTACAAAGCTTATCCTGGTTTTCCGTTCTACAACCTCAGGAGGTCAGTTATCCTTCAGACACACTATACCACCAGATTCTTACGGGCGCTTCTGGAGGAAACCGTTTAGAGAGAAACACTACAAAGTAGACAGGATGTTGTAGGGAAGTGTGGAGAACACAGAGCTCACCCTGCCACACAAGTATCCATTTGTCCTTCTAAAGTATTTCACCAAAACACTGAATTCCTACAATGTTGTATTTCTACCAAGATCAACCATTAAAATTGTGTCTATTTGAGATACTACAACATATTTTGGATTAAAGGTCCAATTTGCAAGATTGTTGATTGTTGAGACACATTCCAAACTTTTCCAATACTAAAACTTTGGGTTGGTGGCCAACCCAAAGTGTCAGTATTAGATAAGTTTGGAATGAGACTCAACAATCAACTAGCTCATGAATGAGACATTTAAAGCCATAACTCAGCATAAAATAATACAGACAGTAATTATAATTCCATGTATTCCTGCTGACCACTGCTCCACCAATTCCTAGAAGAAACAAACCCTCATACAGAACCCACTGATGATCAACCGTCCTGCGTAATGAGGTGCAGAACCACAGTGGGCAAATCCTTGCTCAATCTCAGACCCCAGTTATGGCCATATGGAAAGCATTGAAGTTCCTGCACAATCATCTTGTCTAAACAAACAGCTGAAGGGAGATCATTTTGACAAAAGGGGCATTGAGTAAACCCTACAACTTCATACCCTATCACCAGCTTCCCAGGGATGGTGAGTTAAAAAAAATAAAATCTAGCCCCAAGCGAACGACAGCTACAGAAGGATATCCATCATATTTTACTGCTGTAAGAACAGCTCTGGTCCCCCGACTGGCCACTTGAAAGCCAGCGTGGTCTCTCCATGCTGGGACACAGTGTGTTGCTGAGGCCTATTTACTTTAATATGGGACGAAAGGCTGCCAACAACAACAAGAGGGATAGGGAGAGGGAGAAAGTATTCTGGTCTCACTGGGTTTGGGGGGATAAAAAAGACAGAGTCGCATCTGGTGGTCAGAGACTTGGTTCTGGCAGCAATGTGAAATCTGATTAAGAGAAAAAAGAAGGCAGAGCGACACTGAGTGGTGTCTCTGTAGAGCTTTTCCAGCAGCCAACCAAGGACGAAGGAAGAAAGTGTAGAGTAGAAAGGGAATGCTAATTTAAAGGAACAGTTTGACATTTATGGGAAATACACTTATTTTATTCAGAGTTTTAGATGAGAAAATAGATTCCATTTTCATAAAAGTCCATTAAATATAAGGTTGCAGCCAGCATCTAGCTAGTTAGCTTAGTTTATCATAGTGACAACAGGAAGTCATAATCCCTGCTAAAGAAATAGACACTTAACTGCCTCTAAAAAGAAAAATTCCAGGTTTCATATATTGTTTTTTGTACAAGTTAAAGATGGTGGTAAATGATGGAAGTCTGGTATTGCTAGCTTTGGGCAGAACCAAGTTATTTTGCTTTCTTTAGGCCAATCTTCTTGTATACCTCTCAGAAATAAAGTGAGCAAAGGAACTACTTCTACTCCATAACTGTGAAGGTTTGGTTCATTTTGAGCACAAAAACGAGCTGGTTAGTGCCATGGAAGATAGGAAACATTTCTCTTTGGGTTGAGTTAACACTTCATTTACTTAACGGGGATCTTCATTGTCAAGGTTACAATTAAAAGCACTTGTAAAAACACAAAAGTGTTACTAGGTAATTATCAATGGTAATAATAAGGTAAATACAATTAAACTATGGCCAAAATACTGGGCATTTACCTGGTAAATATTTGGTAAATTATAGTGAGTTATTGGGTAATTACTAAGAAGGTAAGTACAATGAAACTATGGCCAAAATGCCGGGTATTTTCCTGGTAACTATATGGTAAATTACAGTGTGTTATTGGGTAATAACTGCTGGCAATAAGCAGGTTGCTACAGTCCTAGCAATTTACCCAGTAAATATATGGTAACAAAAATGTGTTACTAGGTATTGTATTTACTTTCTTATTACCATTGGTAATTACCTAGTAACACTTTTGTGTTACCATATATTTACCAGGTAAATGCCTTGTAATTACAAGTACTAAGGGACTGTAAAAGAAAGGCTTACCGGTTGGAAACAGTTAACAAGCAGCAATCTCTTATGTTAAAGTTCAACATTCAACAATTGACGTCTCCCTCTGGCGACCTCAGCAGCTCTGTAAGAAGGTCATCTGACTTCCTCTCTTGCTCCCAACAGACATGAGTCAAAATTACTCAGCTGCTCAAGGGCTTCATCACTATAACAAAAGTTCAACAATGTTGTTTTGGGGGCATTTGGTGGCAAAAAAAATAATAGCCCTGGTTATCCCAATTTACATGATACAATACTCCTTTAGATTATGCATTCTATGAATTTCATATCAACAAGATTCAATTGCCAGCATGGAACAGAAAGTAAACCCTGGTAACAGAAACAAGGGTAACATCTTCAGGCAGGCTTTAACACAAGGACACTCCTCTGTTGACCACATGGGGCTTTCACAGACCCACAGCTGAGGTGAACCCCAGACAAACAATGGGTTGAGCCTCGCAGTGTGCTGGCAGGCAGAGCCAAGCATGAAATGAGCTTTGCCCCTCACCGAGTCAGACTGGGACCGTGATGAGAGGGATGAGGTGAATCTCTTCCTCCAATGTCATCTGTTGTCTATAAATCCACAGCTTGAGAGCAGCCAGGGAATGTGTGAATGTGGAGTTTAAATGCGATTTAGAATGACATATGACTGGCCTGGGCAAAGGAAAAAAAAAAAAAATCTAATTTAGAAAGGCCAAGGATAAAAAGAAAGAAAAAAAACTGTTGTTAATGACTGCAGTAACAACAGGGTTAATCATAGAAAAGAGTGATCTCTCTTTGATATTGAATTAAATATTTTTTTATTGGTGTAGTCTGCTAGCTGTAGTCCCCAACTGATATCTGGATAAGATGTTAATTGTTTTAAGCACAGCAGGGTGACGAAGACATTGAAATGTTGGGGTGTCAGCTTGTCATCATTAATGACCACTTCTTGCTTCTGTAACGGCAAAGCCTCTGAATTGTTCCCTCAGACACAGGCTCCAAAGCTACCGAGCAGCCGAAACAATAAGAGACATGCTGAGAATTGTTTGATAACAGCCAAGTTAACTGATCGTCATTGGTCAAAAATGTAAAACTCAAGCTCTTATGGCTGGACTGAGAGGCTCTCATCACCTCTCACGGTTTTTATCTGAACTTGAATTGATGCCCTCCGTGTTCAAATGTGACACTCTTTGTATTAGCTGATCCCTCTCCTTCAGACTGTTTCCAATTATTCCTGAACCCGGACTCTTCCACTAGACAAAAGGGCGGTAGTAAATGCGTTGAGAGATTCACGGCGTCTCTCTGGAGAGCATTTCATTTCTCGGGCTGTGATGAGCTCCTTTGTTCTCACTTTAACTCTCAGCATCACATAATTGGCCACCATCTGGGGCTCTCATTCCTATTGTCCTCCTCCATCTCCTTCTCCTCTGTGTCTCTCCAACTGGGCTCTCCACATGTGCTGCATATGCACGTTCATGGTAGGAAGTCGTACATCTGTTGTCAATCCTTAACACTTCCCTGAAACATTATGTAACGTTATAATGAGGACCAATTACAAAGCCATGCTGCCCTCAACATCTCCGAGGTCCGTTGGAGAAAAATGTGTTATTTTCTCTTGGAGAAAAATACATTGAGGGATAAATGGGAGGGCGAGGGAAAGAGAGACAGAGAGATGTGAAGGAGGTCACATACACAGTTCCTCTGGCCTTTAAATGGCCTTTTTATATTCCCACTTTATTCTTTCACCGGGTCCCCAGTCATCTAACAGCTACAGCAACGCTTTTCTGCTTTGCTCTTCCCACGCGGTTCACAGTTCACTCTTTCTCCTTTGCAGATTCAAAAGGCGGCCCAACGCCTCCGACTTGTAGCGAGTCCAGCAGCTTGGATTTTAACCAGTTCTGGCATTTATTTACTCAAATGGTTAGATTCTGAATTTAGTAGGATTCTGTTCATCATTTTTCAAAGCTACATTCATACCGTTGCATAAGCAGTTTGGATCTGGGGAAGGCAATGTGAGTCTTTTGGTCTGTTCAGGCTGAAATATTTCAACAAACATCGAATGGATGGCCACAAAGTTTAGTACAAAGGTCCTTGAAAGCCTATTCTCTTCCTGTGCCACCATGAGGTTGGTGGAATGAGGGGACAGTTTTGGATTTAGCAAATGCCTTAAAATCTACTTGATCTATTGTCATGAAATTTGCTTTAGACATTCATGGCTGCCTCAAGTTAAATTCTAACAACTGTGACATTTTTCAGTTTGTCCCATAATTTGCTCTGGGAGCACTGATGGAGCTAGAGGTCCAAGTCCAAGGGTCACAAACTCTTGCTACTATTAGATGCACCAATTGCAATTTTCTTGGCCCATTCCAATTTAAACATTTTTAAAAGTGTCACCTGCTGATTCCAATTTGTGTTGATTCTAATTGTCTTTCTTTCTTTCTTTCTTACAACTATAATTTACAGCAAACATTTTCGAAACCTTTCTTTAATGGAAAGTTCAAGTGTAGGTTCATAATATAACACTGACTCTCAAATAACTAATAAAAACAACACATTTTAAACACTTTTAATGGCCTGTTACTGCACTGTCTAGGTTAATTTTAGCTCCTTCTTATATGCATTTCCACACTTTATACTGGTATATCCGAGACTCTTACTGTGAAAGTAACACGAGCTCCTAAGAACAAGAGGAGGCTGTAATGCACTGCAAATGACATGTGAGCAGAATAAAAAGTTTCCTGCTCTGGTTCAGACAACAGATGTTCACCCTCAACGTAAATGTGCAATTCAAACCCCTTGGTTATAATGTTTTACTTTGCCCCAAAAAAACAGGTGCAACAGATGACAACACATCCTGTCATCAACTCAAGAAGCGCAGAGAAGGGCTTTTAGGAAGCACACCTGTAGATGATGTAATGACACCAAAATGCAGAAATAATCTCACACTAACTCGAAAATGAAGCGACTGCACATATTTCATGACATAAAATACTTTTTCTTTAGATCGGCTTGCATCCCATATGGGGGGTGGAAGACACATGTAAAAATGGCACCCAATCGGATATATCTGACACCGGTCATGCTGAACACTGGCAAAGATTGGTCCCTGGCCAGACAAATGTTGGTCAAATGTGTCTATTTTGACTTCACTCTTCGCATAAACTAGATTTGGCAGGTTGGGGGCTTTTCCTATTCCACTCACAAAGAGAAAAAATGCGGGTATCTACACGTTTGCATGATCTGAGAGTGCATGTAGTTATTTAGGGCATGCATATCCCAAGTGGCAGGGAGTGGATGTTTTAAGTGGGAACAAAGGCTGTCTAAGTGAGGGCTGTGACGGAGGAGCTTCTTTGTAGGAAGATGACAAGGAAAGACTAAAAATCCATCAAAACGGTGCTATCAGCTCCACTGATCAAGGATCGTCTGATGAGGAAGTCGGCTTAATTGGGACTCATCAATAAAAAAGCACCATATGCTCAAAAACAGGCAGGCTATGAAGGACGAGTCTCATTAAAAACCATAGAGAGAAAAAAACACAACTATAGGGTACATAAAGAATGAGTGAGTTTAGGGGGAAAAGAGCAATGAGGGCTTGGATGAACGACCCCCACCCCAGCTAAACACACACACACAAACAAACACCTCACCAGACAAAGGAGATGCAAGCTAATAAACACCAGGTAATGTAGCAGGCTAAAGTTATTGATATAATTTACAATGCATTGGCGCAGCACCCATTTGTGTGTATACAAGGTTTATCTCCAGGGGGGCTGAACACACACAGCAGGGTCTCATCTGTTAATGTGACAGCTCTGTGTGTGTGTGTGGCCGCAGGGGGTGTGTAGGGTGGAAACATGACAGATCACAGCCCTAAATGACAGCCGGCAGAAACAAAATAGATGGCACCATATATTAGACACTAATTCATATTAATACCTACACACTGAAGCATGAGCACACATATTCTCACACACACATACACACACACACGCACACACCCTCATTAAAATCGCCGAGCTCCATGTGCAAAACAAATACTACATGAAATACCACGGCGTTGCATGCCCCAGAGGCAAGACTTTCTTTAACAGAAATTACAGAGAAAAAAACAGTCTCTTGGGAATCTCACCATCGGTTTCCATGGAAAGCAAAGGAAAAAGGTTTTGCTCCCCATCAGTGTTAATTCTGTGCTCGACTGAAACAGTTTTATTTAAGATGACTATAAAATACAAGAATCCACAAAATGTTGTTGTCAACTTCCCCACCCCACTGGTTTTGAATTAACATTTCAATTAAACTTGCCTGATCATACATACTGTATATATTACTGACTGGACTCACCAGGCTGTATTTGATTCTCATGACCGCCTGATGTTGGCATGATGTTTGAGAGATTAGATCAGAGCTTGAGGTATGCACTTTTCCGCACTGGCTCACGAGCTTCACCACCAATTCTCCAGATGGCCGGCCTGCCATTAGCTCAAACAACGGCACTTTCACCAATAAAGCCTTCACGTAGCATATAAATGTCAAACTTTGCATCTAATGCTGAACGTAGTGGGAAGCGATTCGGCTCTTAAGTGGGAATGAGAGTGCAGATAGATGCTCGCCCTAAAACTTTACAACCCCTCTGCACCTGTAGTTTTATAGTAACGCCGGCTAATGCGTGCACCCCAGTCCAGCTCCTCTGCTAAGAGCTACCAGGAATTAACAGATCCATCGCCCCTTTCTCCATTTCGCGGCCAATGCCCAACTTTTCTGGCTCCCGTCATCTCCGGGAAGCCGTTCAAAACGATCAGATTACGGCTCATGGAGGGCTGCGCTCAACCTGGAATACAAACCAATAAAAACAACCCCCAGCGTTGTGCGGAGGGAGGTGTGCAAGTGTTGGGAAGAGAAAGGGGAAGAAAGGGTTGAGAGGTTGAGGTGGTGTCCCTTTGCTGGGGGCATTACTGGAGATGTTATGAGACTCATGACGCATAATAGGATCATCAGATGCGACAGAACAGGACACTGCAAAGAACATTTAGTCCCTCAGCGAGATAAGCAGCACCGTGGGGACAACAATCGGTGCAGCATGTGGTGTTGGCTGCGATATCACAAGTGAAGACTCTCAGACCAATCAGCTCATTGGTATCTATGTTTCTGAAGACGGGTTTTCAAACTCTGACATTGACTGACTCTTAGACAAAACTGAGACACCCCCCCCTAATCTTCCTTCAATATGGTCCATGATCATTCTATAAATCTTGAAACCACCGTTGCAGTAATTTGGGATACTTTGTTGGAGATGGGAGGATGTAGTCAGGAAGAATAATCTTATCATGGAATGAATTTGTTACCTGCGAGCTACACCTTGAGCACCTTTGGCACAGTTAAAAGTATGCTAAATTTACTTTTAGAAGATCCTGTTTGCAGTGTACCAATGGATGCACAAGCTACTATCACTGGGTCACTGATATACTGAAGAAAGCTAAAAAAAAACATTACTAATTCACGGCAACTTACGTAGTTTTAAGAAGGGCTTTTTTTCTCTACGGTTTCTAAGCAGATTTATGGACATTTCTTTAAGATGGACATAAGTGAAATGATCCTTGAGCAGTGTAAGTCACGCTGAATCGAAATGTGTCTGTATCATGTCTGTGTGAGCACGAATTTAGATGCAAATTGTTGCAATCAGGCACTAAGGGGTTCTGAAGTATCTTAATTGGCTCCATGAGCTGTGTGTCACAGCCTCTTCTGAAGCTCCAACGAGTAGATAAGATGGCCACACTCACAATAACTAACTTCCTGCTTTTCTTAGAACATCAGCATGCATCTGTCTCTCTCTCTCTGTTCACACTTTGATAACCTCTGCTCCAAGGAAACAACCTCAGTGTCAATCTAGAGCAATTAGTACTTAAAGTGAAATCCCACTTTCTCTTTCAAGTCAGTCTTCGACAGTGCAACAGACTAAACGACTGAAGGGGCTGGTGGGTGTATGAAAGACAACACACTCTGCCTCTGATAAGACGGGAAATAAAAATCGTGAGAGGTGAGCCCAGGGGAGGCTGGGATGGGTTACCACATGAAAGCGCTGCTGAAGCCGGGTGATATGATGTGTTCCTGCTACGCAGAGCACTGGGGCTGTTAACCTAAACAGTTACATAACTGGTCCTCTGAAGACAAGTACTGCAAGCTACAGCCGACACATAAGGGCCGCTAGGGAGAACTCATGAGGCAAACCAGGAGACTGTTTTCTCTTTCCATTTGTAAACAGCTCAGGACTCGGTGTCCCTTCATAGCAACTCTGAACACACCGCTGGCAACCAGAGACCTGTGAAGCATCACAACGGCAATTAGATGTTATCAGAAATCAACAACAACTGTAATTAAAAAACTTCCATCAAATGTAGTGTCAACATCTGACATCAAACACAGTAAAAAGTTTTAGATTGTAATGGAGGTCACACCATGTGTACAAAAGTTTGTTTTGCCAGAGGAATATAAGTGGTCACAGCAAAACACTATCAGTGACAACATGCCAAAGAAATCGCACACTGGAGGGTTCTCTTTAACTGGCAATCAATCAATTTTGCAAATTGCCTGCTTGAATCCATTTCTATCGTCAGTTTGAGAGACAGGGGGAGAGTAACCCCCGACATTGTTGCCATTTAATGGAGGATTAGAAACGTGACCTCAGAGATCAAAGGTTATCTGCTCAGGGGATGAAGGGCTGGAATTAAATGGTGGTATTTCCCCCCCGGTCGACAAACAACTCAATCATACTACCATGGGTGCGCCACTGACTGACATCACAAACAATATACCTCCTGCACATAAAGGCATATCTCAGAACAATGCACCAAATATCCTGCAGGTTTCCTTGGAGACTATCAAAATAAAATCTCTGGCCACAATCAAAACATCTTCTGATGACTGAGGCGATCAACTTTCTCATCAGTAACAAAGTGAAGTAACAGCAGTGGGTAAAAAAAGAAAACTTCCAGCACAATATGCCCATGTACGGTCAGTCAGTATTTCACGAGCTTGTTAAATAAATCAGAGGGTCTCCAGAGGGGAAAGCAAAACACTGAAGGCTCCTTCTAAACTCAGCCTCACCAAGAAAGCAAACAGCTTGGGTCCAAGTGAAAGTCTCTTTAGGTATGCACTCTGGATTGTGGAGCAGACTGATGTCCCTGTGGCTTATTCTTAATAATGTACAGCTACGCCAAATCCATAGAACATTAGATAACATCGTAGAACGGTGTGACATCAGTTCCATAATGTTTCAAAACATTGCAAGTTAAGGGAGGAAACACTGGAAACAGCATTAATTTAAAGTGTAGATAAAATTCAAAATATTGGTGTGGCATTAGCTTCGATCACTGACACTGTACTGGAGGGCTACAGCTAACCATTTTCTTTATTGAATCATCTGTCGCTCTTTTTCTTAATGTATCGATTAACTGTTTTACTTCTACAATGTCAGTAAATAGTGAAAAATGTCTTTTATGGTTTCCCACAACAATCTGTGTAGTTCCTTTAAATGTCTTGAACCACATTCCAATAATGTAAGACATTCAGTTAATAAACATTTAACACAACGAAAAGCATAGAAACCTATTCATTTAAAAATTAGGGAGGCAGCTAAAATTTGTGACAAAGTTTTTGCTTTAAAAATGATTTAATTATTAAAATAAGTGCCGATTTCAATAAATTGACAAATTCATTATTCAGCTCTAAGAAGTTGATACAGTAAAACAATAATCATCCACTTCTTTTCTCCACCAACTACACTCCCCTAATCCCAACAATCCTCTCTACAGTACACACACTCACCCACCATTCCCACCCTCTCAGACTCTGGGATAGAACATGCCATTCTCCCTCTCCATTTCTATCCCCGTATCTATTTTCCTCTTCTCACAGCGAGCCAGCGAACATGTGGTGTATTTATTTGTGTTTTTTTTGGGACTGTTGCTGGCTGGAAGTGGATGTTCCCAGCAACAGCAGCACGAGCAGCATTTGCCTCTCTGACTGGTAGCCATACCAGAGAGGGTGGGTTTTACCGTCATGTAAGATACAGTGCTGAACCACTGATGAACCGCTGCACGTTGGGATGGGATGGTCCTCTTTAACGAAGAAAGGGGAAGTAAATGGTGTTCATCTGTCTGGTTTAAACTCAGATTTTTCAAGCAGAACCAATGACATGCCTTTTTAAATAAAGGGCAATCTCACCAACATACTAATGGTTAACTGAAGAAGTAATTTGTTTCTGCATGCACACACCAACTTTGAAACAAATGTGCACGCATACATACATGCACGTGCAAAATTATGTTTTTAATCCTCTCCCAGGTCAGCTAATCTGACTCCTGACCCAATTAACCCAAAAACGCAGGCAACGGTAATGTTTAATTATTTTCAGAAATGAAAACGACCGGTGTATATCCATAGATTGATATCATCTCCATACAGGAAATGTTTCTATTCATTATTTTAGAAACATCCAAGGTCATAATAAAAGTAAATCCAGTGCCACATTAAGATGCATTGAGTATGCCTGCGTGCTGCACACTGACTCGTATTTCCATATTTTCTTCAGAGGAAGTCAAAGGCAACAATCAAGGGCACAAACCATCAAACTGAAAGAGGAAAGCATGGAAAGTGACAGCAACAAACGGAAATGCTGCAACAAACATGTCGTGGGAGTTTTCTTCCATTCATAGACTCTTTGAAAGATAGGCAACAGGAAGTTGGTTCTGCAGAGAAACAAGCAACTCACTCAAGATGAACATAAGATTCACAAGTCGTTTCTGAGATGCATCCTTTCCTTTAAAATGCTACGTTGCGTGACTGATTCATGTCTGCCCCACTTTCTCTCGATGTGAGACAGGGGATTTGTATTCCCAGTGCAACTTGTCACTGAAACTGCTTTTACCTGCGACTCCAAACGTCATTCTAGCAGCAACAAACAAATCTTTAACGATTGACACGATTTATATTTTCTGTGAAGTTTGGAGAGTTAAAAAGAAAGTGGTTCAAAAATAACCCGCTTCAAGCTCACCTCTTGCAATGTCATATGCATCACTTGAAGAAGACAAGAGGACATTAACTGTTGATGAGAGCTACCAAAACCCTCAGAGTTGACCTGAATTCATAAGGAGAAGCTCTATCGATTAAAGAGGCGGAAACTACAACGGCAGCACTTGGACTGAATTGCGGTGAAAATGACAGGAGTCAAGCTTCACTTGACTGAGCGGAGTTTCCAAAGAAGTTCTGGAAAACTGGAAATACGACTCCCCTCTCTGCAAAAAACCTAAACAAGGATGCAGAGTGGAGGACAGCTTTTTGTCTTGATACCAAGAAACCACAGATTCCACTGTGCAGGCAGGATCGAGTTAACAAGACCAAAAGAGATTTTTATGGGAATGTTTCTCACAACACGACAGGGGAAATCCCCCTTAAATAAACTCTGTCAGACGACTAATGCAACCAGCATCATTTAGAGGCCACCGCGACAAAACCGCTCCGCTGTGCATAGGGGCTAGACAGCCAATTAAAATGAGTCACATGTTGGGAAATGTCCCCAAGAGGACACACATGTCTCTCTTTGTGTATTCTCACTTTCTGCAACGGCCTGTCAGCAGTCGTCCTCTTACCTGGACTTGCCCTTTTCCCATGATCTTGTCCACAATCTCGTTGTCGTCCTTGTTGAGCATGCTTTTGTCGTAGCACTTCTCGTAGCACAGGATCCGAAGGTACTGGGAGCCCTCCAACTCTATCTCAAATTCCTGTTAAATGATGGAAAAAGGATGATTAAATATTTGAAATTTGCAGAGACAAAAAAGGAGAGATTGGTACTAAAGGAAAGATGTCTTGGTGACTGACTTCGTTCCACTGTGGCTCTGTAGTGTCCCTGAAGACGCGGGTCTTGGCCTTGCTGACAAAGTATCCATACGAGTCCACTTCAAGGGTGCAGTATAGATCTAGGAGGAAACACAGGACAGATCCATCAAGAAAACTGGAGCCCTGAAGAGCACTGAGTAAACAGTTAGCTTTCTTGTTAAATCGGTGGTGTATATTATGTAACCCTAAAGTTACACGTCTCTGCTAATAATCACATTTTTATAATAACAGGGCAGCCACTAAATAGTCATCGACTAAACTCATCATTCTTTGTAGTTTGTAAATAAAAAAACACTGCCACACTGCATATAATCCCCGTTTGTGGGACAATAAAGGAATACTGATTCTAATTCTGATTTACTATCTAGAGCAAGGATTTGCACTATTGGATGTTATATATGTGTATGTACCTTTACGTTGTTTTCCGTACTTTAGGAGAAGCCAAATACACATTTTCACTAAGGTGGACAATAAAGTTAATCTAATTTAATCTAATGCCCAAACTTCTTCCTGGAGGGCTAAAACTGAATCTTAATGGTGGGTCAAAGGCCAAAAGCAAACACATACACACAAACATATACACACACACACATATACACATACATACATACATACATATATATATATACATATACAAACATATATATACATATACAAACATATACATATATACACACACACATATATAAATACACATATGTATGTACACATTTGATACCAGATTATAATAAATGCGCACTTAAAAGATAAAAAAAAGGAAAGGTTCCATTAAAGTAAAACACTCCTTTAAACTGTCAGTATGCTTTAGTTCGTCAGCTGACAAGACATCAATCTTCTGCCTGTGTACACACTCAAGACCAGCCACCTCCTCAGATCTTTACATCCTCATACCACAGCCATCGCTCCCTTGGGATCAGCTAACACTCAGTTCCTACACAGAGCAATTAAGTCTGTTAATGTGTTTCTTTAAACGTTGCCATAGAAGTTCCTGCAGACCTTGCTACCGCCTGTCTGTAAAATGTCTATAGCATGTCACTGCAGCCTCAACCTAGTCCCTGGGGTTAACCTCCATCTGACAGTATGATGGATGGATTGTGCTGCTCGACCTTTCACCGAGAACGTCACCGAGATTGGGCAAGGGCGACAGAGACATGAGTCTTATATACATATGAGGCAGGCACACTTGCAGAATGACAGAGAAGATGTTTACATTGTAACATCAAACACACCAGTTCAACCTGGTATGTAGTCACATACATAGTTCACATATGTAGTCATATAACTACCACTAACAGGGCTATACAGTATACTGGAATGTCATTCCATCTGGTTTCATTCCTTCTTTGTTTGTTTTCTCAGCCTCCTGAATGGCCCGGGCATAATTACTCCAATGAGGAAGAGATTAGCGGCCGTAGTATGAGGGAAGTTCGGTGGAGGGGAATTCAGTGTGACCATCTGGAGGATATTTATGAAATGAAGCAGTTATCGTACACTTCCGCTACATACAGGAGGCATAACAGCTTATGTCCCCACCTCTGGTTCGACATCGGACTTCCCAAAAATACACAAACTACCTGTCAGAGTCCGCTTCTGTGAAGGGACGGACACTGATTCAGCTGGTGTAACTCGTGCACACAGCTGTTATTCACTTTCAAAAAGTAGTGAGGGCATTTGTTTGAGATTTTACTGTGATTTAAACTTCTTTTTCATCTAACCGCAGAGAAGAGCAGTGTTTTCATATTCCTGAGCAGCTCCCAGATTTTTTTTTTTTCTGGAATCTGATTTCCTCTCCATCTGAAATGGGTTTGTGTGCCCAGACCTAAAATTCAAACAAGGCCAGAGAGAGCTTATTTAGAGAGGTCTCTTTGTGTCTTCGCACTGGATCCAGAAGGAGCTATATGAGAAGTAGGACAGACTAAAAAAAGGCCTGGAACTCCATGAGTTTTTATTTTCCTGGCAGGTCACCATCAGGCTCCAACTATGAGGGGGATAAACTGGTCAGCATGGGGTCTCTGACCTCTAAATGCAGGGGTTAATGGATGCCATCCTTTTCCATCTCAATCAACTGGGGCCTGCAGCCCTTGTGGCGCGAGTGTGTTCTTATACAGGGGGATAATCTTTGCCCTAGGCTGTGTTGAATGCCGGGTCAAACGGCGGGTTCACAGAATTAGGAGACGAGTGATAATCAGTTAAACTAATCAGTGTCTCCACCGCTACAAGTCGTCGCAGACAGAATGGCTAACTGTCTATATGTTTAGCTGGAGGGCTTCAGGAGAAAAATATTCTGCTAAGAGAAGAAAATGAGGAGGGAACGGGGCATAATCAAATTGTTTTCATAGAATCCAGAAGGAGAAAACTAATAAAAGCATGGAGAGCGATGAATGGGAATGCATGCAGCCATGGCTGGATTAGATTACACGTAGAAAAAGCACAAGAGTCATGAGAACATGTGAACACTAACTGGAGGGTTTTTGTCTTTACTTTTTATGGGAACAGTGGCGGGTGATGAAAACTTTGGTTCTGATTTAAGCATAGGGCTGTAAGAGTTACAAAAATACATCTGTTACATAACTTTCCTTTGTCTTGAAGCCACTGTTCTTTTATACCATTATTAATACATTTACATCAAATACAAATCAAGTTGAAATCTATTCAAATGTTGCGGAAAAAGCTCAGATTACTGTGATTACTGTTGGGGCTTGTCAGCATCAAGTTGCAGCAGGTGTTTCACACATATGAGGGGAAGAATTCACTATACACTTGTTGGTATTGTTGTCAAGACATAAATTTTTTGATACTCAAAACGGTTTTGTGTGTCAACTGTGAGTTGACACACATTTTGAAATTTCTGATCTAAAGAGAAAAAATTCCCCCAAAAAAGTGCAATGGCTTATCTTTACAGTCAGTTTGCCATTTGCTGCTGCTAGCCAAGAAAAGAAACGTTTGACAATCTAAAATTTCACACCCTCAATGTTATGTCATTGTTTCCCCATGGCATCAAAAAAAGGTATTGAATAAGGATCTTTCAAGGTATTGTTTCTATTCCGATATTGCGACAAAACAACTTTTTGAGTCTCACATCCACGAAAATAAGCCGAGAACAAAGTGAACGTGTTGTGCACCTCTCTACTAGGTCATGTTTTCCAATCATTTTTTTTTCTCTGCAAGAGTTTTTGGGAAATGCTCGAGTCTCAGCTCCCTCCTCTGTGACCCAGTTTGACTACTTTGCCCTGGGC
This sequence comes from Diplodus sargus, assembly GCA_903131615.1. Classification (NCBI taxonomy): domain Eukaryota; kingdom Metazoa; phylum Chordata; class Actinopteri; order Spariformes; family Sparidae; genus Diplodus; species Diplodus sargus. The sequence continues at coordinate 2,883,680 of CAEMYA010000025.1, read as the reverse complement.
TGAATTTAAAGCCCTTTCCCACTGGGGGGGATCATTGTGACATAAATAACACAGCTCCAATAAGATATTCTAGTACATTTTCTGTGATTTTTCAATCAGAGACAGAGCAAAAAGAGGCGATGACTACACGTCTATTTACCAATCTGAATCACTGAATAATGGCCGTTATTGCCAGTTATTATATGATAATGTCCATGTGCATTAAAAGAAAGCACATACTATACACACACTATTATGCAAAAGTGCAAATAACTGTGTGAAAATCCTTGTACAGTACACATGGCCTGGCAAGTCAGTTAATTAAATGCAAAACAAATAACCTTTTCAAAATACAATGTTTAATCTTAATGTGAGCATTGAGGTCTGAAGTGAACTGAGTTCATTAAACCCCAAGTTGCAGGCCTTGAAGTGACTTATCACTGTATTAATTTGAGGTAATTGCATCAATAAACTTTTTACACTTCATATCAAATGTTTTATTGTCTATGAATAGCTGTAGTGGTTAATAAAACATTTCAGCATCACGGGCGCAGCCAGTGTACTCCCACACATAAACAATCAACCACCCACATACTGCAGTTTTCTAACCTACAAACACAGGTGTTCAGTGGCAGCGGTGGTGTTCTGTGGGTGCAGCTGGTGACTCTTTAGCACACAAAGTTCTGAACACAGCTTGATAAAAAAAAAATAAGCTCAACTGTTTACCTGTGTTGTGTAAACTGATTATTATCATTTCTGCACTAACGATCCAGTATCGTCTTCTTTCCATCGCGTTCGGATTTAGGGCTGCAACTTACCATTATCTTCATTGTCAAACATTCTGTTGATTATTTTCGTGATTATTAAGTTGATTGGTCTATAAAATGGCCGACAATGGTGGAAAATATCAACTGGTGTATCTAAAAAGCAATATAAGACGTCTTCAAATGTCTTATTTTGTTGACAAACAAAATATATTCAGTTTGCAGCCATAAAGGAGAAAATAAACCAGAAAACATTCACCTTTAAGTTGTTGAAATCAGAGAATTTACTCAAACCAATAATCAGTAAAATAGTTGTCAAGTAGCTTAATTTACATTTAGGCCATTTAATAGTTGACTTACTAACAAATAAAGCTTAGCAGCTCAAATGGGCTGATAATTAAACGCATGGTCTTGTCTTTCTGCTGGATCCAGTGAAGAGGAGGGTTTGTTTGTTTTCTTCACCTGGCACTAGTGGGTGGCACGGGCGATCCGTACTTACGAAAGAAAAAAGTGCAAAAACGGCTCTGAACCTTTACAAACTCAGTATAAACACCCCAAGGGATGTGTGTAAATGCTATTTCAGATTTTCAGACTTGAGTAAACAACATTTATAGTGTGTGCATTCACTCTCCACAACAAGCCTGATAATCACATTTAGCCAACTTCTGACCCCATTTAGAGGAACATTTATTTTTTCATTTTGACAAAATAATTACACCAGCTACAAAGCCTCTTTGTACATTAACCAATGTATGTAACAGTAATTCATTTGAGCGATAAATGCCACTGTAATGGCCATTATCATCACCAGCATAGTGACCCTGAACAACAACACAACATCTACCCCACACTACCTCCATTGCTTGAATGCCCCACCCTGACTCTATACGCTTCACTGGACACACTTACAGCAAACTGTATCAGTGAAACTGCCGAACTTCTCTCCCCACACACACACACACACACTCTTTTTTTAAACCCCTCAGCTCGCTGTACTCCACCGAGGATCAAACAGGCTTTCAGAGGAGAGAGCTTTCCAATCCATTACCCAGGAAATTCTAGCCAGCCAGCTTCCACGTTCTAAAGGCTGTCATGGTAACTGAGGAAATCACATTGCTTCATCTCTGTGTCTTTTCCAGATTTTTTGATATTTGAACTGGTGATTGTGCAATAGGGCACAAAGTGTACCGCGGCACCAGCTGTCCAGTACGGACACAGCCCTGCCAACATCACGCTCGAGTCGACTGATGATAAACACACACATAGCTGTATCTGCGCACATTATTATACAAAGGAACATTTGTGTACGGTAGGCAATAAATCCGAGACAACTGGCAGTAAGTTTGCCAGCACTTCACTCTCAAAATTGTCCCCGTCTGCTGTGCACAATCTTTCTCTCTCTTTTTTTTTTTTTTAAGCAAGTTCTATTGTGCCATATTTGATGTCTTCTAAATAAAAACAACCACAAAAACTCCACTGTGGCTTCCACTTCTCCTCTGAATCTATTTCTCCCTGTGCTGTCCTCTATGCTCTTATCCTCCATCAATCCATCTGGCCATCTCCGTATTGGGCCACGCCATGATGGAAACTGCATGTGCAGGCTGCAGTGATTGACTGGATCATGTGTTCTGCTGGCAGACGCCTCTATGCACAGCAACTGTGTGTGAGGGGATGCTGAGGCAGAGCGAAGAAAAATAACAGAAAAAAAAATGCTGTTTCTGTCCAACTTACTTGCTGACTCCTTGAATCCTTTGGCAGAGTGCACGATCACATGCAGAAAGCCGTACAGGCCAGGAGTCTCCTCATCTGGAAAACAAGCACACAGCGCAATTAGTCCCGTTCCAAGTGTAAATATGGTGACGTGTTGTATTTAAAAAAGCATTCAGAATGGTTTGTGTAAATAAAACAATGCGAAGACAAAAAGTCATTGTGAATTATGACTTGTGAGCCACTCCTGCACATTCTATCTCCATAACAACAATCATGAGGACACCATAAGAGATAGATTTACAGACAGAAACTGAAATAAATCCCCCTCTGACTACTACTGCATCAGATGAAGTTCTTTTAGTCAAATTTCTGCTGCAGAGCCCCTAAAACGTAGAAACATTCCTACACCTAGAAAATGTGTTATATGTCAACTAATTACTTTGAGACGTTGGACCTCATGCAGGAACAGATTTCTTCTGCACGTACGAGTGATTTAGGAACTTGTAGCAATTATTTTGGACTTTTTCTTTTCAGTTAAAACAGACTTCACAAGAAGTACGAGTCAAATACTGATGATGGACTATCTTCATTGGGAGTTTGACTTGTTTGATTAATATTCTGTTGGCCGCATCATTATCATCAGGGAACTTTTGTAAAAAAAAATCTTCTCACTCCAACAACAGCCTCTTGCTCTTTATGCAGGCCCTGGTCCAGTATCCTCCTCTGTAGCACCTGACAGTGTAACACCTCCAACTGTAGGCTACAACATTCTCTTGGATGATATCGCCATGACCGTCACATCCCTTTGGTTCTGAAGTGTGTTTTTCAGTTCCTATCTTCAAACCAAACCACTTCATTTTCATTTATAACACAGCTCCGCTTGGGACTGGTTATTGGCAGCTGTACTATTGATCTACAGTGTCAATAAACCTTCAACACAAAAACATCCACTTACTGCTACGATAGATTTTTTACAGTCTCAAATGCACTGTTGTCAACATGTGCGTATCATTATTCACTGTCGCTGCTGAGGCCAATATATATTCTGCGCCTCGTTCATAATGTGTCAGTGTAAATCCTGCATGCTGCATACATATATATATATATATATATATATATATATATATATATATATATATATATATATACATATATACATATATACACATACATATCATGGACATAATCCATCAACACCATGTATGCATATTTATCAAGTACTCATCTTTGCATTCAGTCTTATATGGTGTTGTGCACCAATACACTGCATACACAACTAATTTCTTTCCACATGCTAATGTACAGTACAGTTCTGACTGAGCTGAATCGTACTATTCTTTATCATTTTTAACCATTCTTTACCTTATTTGTTAAGTTGTTTATTTTTGTCCTCGTTCCTAGCTATGTATCTATATCTGTGTAATACAGTGAGATTGATGTAAATACCTTGTATATATGCACACATACTTGGCCAATGAAGCTGATTTGGACTCTGATTTTAATTGTTTTGTGTCCTCCGATGCGACTTGTGAAACTAAACTACACTCTGTGTAACTTAATTTTCCTGAATGTCTGGAGCCATTTAAAAAAATCTTTAAATGGGCTAATCAAAATTGCTCAGTGGGAGGAATGCGTGCTTTTCATCCATTTCAGGTTGGGTGGTCCAAACTGCGGATAAAACTCATTACTAAAATCCACTCCAATAAGTGTTCTCACCCACTGCAACATCCAGGCAAGTTATGTTTGAGAAAAGACACTTTTTCGCCAAAACTTGAACACAAATACACTGGAGATGTCTGAAGAAAATAATTTTCACTCAGTTTCCTACAATAAGTTAACTGTTATTACAACCTTTTGCCAGATAAGTATCAGACCTCACATCAACAAGCAGTCTTCTGCCATAACAACTGAGCAGGCGGCCGAGTGGAGGGTCGTGGGTGGACGTTTGTTGGGTGGCCTGATATACCCCCCATCCCGCCAACACACTCACACATAAAGGGGATACACTCTTGCTTAGGTTGAGGCCTGTGAAGCCTGGCTGTTTCCTGGAAAATAAACTACGATGGAGGGCTGCAGGGCTGTTTGGAGCTCCACTGTAGGCGGCTTAGAGGGGAGCAGTCTACCCCACGGGGGTTGAATGTGAGAGTGTGTGTTGTATATAAGTGAGAGTTTCACACAGAGAGGGTTCAAGGGTTCAGCTTCGAGGTGGCCTATGCGCTGCTTTTAGAACTAAAACTGAGGTCTGTTTTCTTAAATAATAATCTAACTCCTACAATAAACTGTGGAAATCCATTAACTTATGTTTGGTAATTGATAACTATCCTATCAAAAGGAGTCAAATGAAAGTGAGTATTTAAGGCTCCCTGCAATATCATCCATCCTCTTAGTTAAAAGACACATTCCATCACCAGCTGGTCTCCATTTAAACCTTACTGTGCCCCCTGCATCGCATGTCACCGAGGTGCGTCTGTGTATGTGTTGTGTGATTATGATGTGGGGCCCGAGTTCTGTTTTAACACACAGGGACATTACCTCTCTGGAAAAAAGATGACATTTCAAACAAACTTAAGCACAATGAAGGACGTGTTTCAGAGCACAAAGTTGAGGGTTTCATCACATCAGCCGAGTAATTTCACAGGTAAGTAAAAATCTCCGCCAAGGCTGTTATCATCCAAACTACTTCAATAAAGAGCTACAGTGAGTGAGTCAGTACATGGTGAGACTACACTATGCACATCAAATAAATTCTGCTATTATTAAAAATGGAAAAGGAAGTCAGATCAGATCTTATTTGGAGCAAATCAAAGGATAAAAAGGAATATCATATTGTTTTCACAGCTATAAACTCTAAATGCTCTGAACAGTGAATAAAAATTTGAAGGAGACACTGGCATGTACTTGATTATCACCATGCCATGATGACTTTCAAGCAAAAAAAAAGGGCTCTCAATCTAAGGGACTTACTAGATGGGAACTATAAATCTGGAGCATATTTAACATCTCAACTTCCAGAAAGAAATGTCATAAATACAGTATTTCATTCCTTGTCCTTGCACTTAAGAACACAAGCTTTTTAGCACCATTTGCTGCAAAAATGTAACATAATCTCAACCCGATTTGGGAGGGCGTTTGCAATATTTCACGTGTTTCCTAAACAAACTTTGTTCACATTGTCACGTTAGAAACACAGCTTTGGGGCAGCTAAGGCTCAGGAGGGAGATCGGGTCATCCACTAATCCGTAGGTCGGTGGTTGGATCCCCCTGGCTGCACTTTGAAGTATTCTTGGGCAAGATACATTACTAAACCCCCAAAAGCTCTTGATGGCTGTCTGTGTTTAGCCGTGCCACTTCTCTTAATACCTTTATCATGTCATAACGCATAATATTAAATGACTGAATCTGCCTTTCTTCACATTGCAATTCCTGCAATGTCGATACTGATAACGATATATATTGTCTCAGTCCTTACTTAGAAATCTACACATGTATAAACAAACTGGCAGTTGATATGGAAACATCCTGTCTTGTACCTGGACTTGATGTGTTTTATGTTTCTAGTTTGTTTTGGATAACTGAAGTAGGAACTGGATAATTAGCATGAGCACAAAAGGAAAAGAAGCACCCATCTCTGTAAAATAAAATAAAAAGTCACAGCAAATATACTTCACTGTTCAGCTGCTGGCAACTGACATCTGAAAAGGCTCTTAGCATAGAGCAACACTGACTTCTTGTATCCCTTGATGTACACCAGAATGCAAAATAAAAAGCAAGATATTCCGAGATCTCCACTTTAAACGTATTGAATGTCAAAATAATGGTTGACTTGCAGAGAGATGCCATTGTATAAGAACAAGACTTGTCTGTACGATGCCAAAAATGTTCTTAAAAAGAATGCCTTTCAGTGTCTCTGAAAGCTCTCTGTCAAATGCAGACAGCTTTTTTGGCATTTGGGGAGATCAGAACAGGTCGGCCAGATGGCTATAATGTCACCACCGGCCACTGAAAGCTGTGCAATGTAGAGATCTGGAGCAAAAACAAACATATAGGAGCTGGGAGCTCAGCACAGGCCACCGTCGACACACTGCTCGGCATTGACTGCTACAAGCTAGATGGAAAACATATTGTAACCTAGATACTCTCCTGCAAGGCCCCCTCTCTGATTATGTGGCTTTTTGTAACAGGGGCTTTTGTGTTTGAATTTTAAACTCAAAGCTGAGAGGAGAGGACGGAGTAATGGGAGACTGTATGTGTTTGTGATTGGTAAAAAAAAGGAGAAACACACAGGGCGTCCAAACATCAGAAAAAAAAGCATAAAGAAATGATTGTGTGTTAGTGTTCCTTACCGTCTTTGTTACTGGTGACAGGAATGTTGTGGACAGTTCGTAGTTTGAAACAGGAGCTGGTTAGGACCTGGAGCTCCACAGAACTTAGGACACATGCCTGGAGATCTGAAATACACACAGCAACCGCACAGACACACACTCTTACTTCTCTGCGGCACAGCGCGTATAATGTGGTTCTAAAAGAAAACAGAAACAGTCAATAGAGCAATTGTATTCAAAGCTGGTGTTACCTTTCTTTTGGAGTTTCTGGATGCTTTCCCTCCACTCTGACCTCTCGTAATCAGAGGAGAGGAGGAACAGGTAGCTCTGGATACAAACAGAGAAAGCACTGTTAAACACATCAAGGATATCACCTCTGCACTAAAATCATTATTGGAGGATCTAAAAGAAAATAACAAGAATAGTGCTGATTTTATACAGGAAGTAGAAAGAAAACCTACGATGTAAAATGATCTCATGCTGTCAAAAGCTTTAAGTTTGAAAATCCAAATCTAACCCAACTCTGAATGTGTTGGGACTCTTTAGACAGTTACATGTCTCCGTCTAGTGGTGAGACTAGAGCATTACAGCTACACAGATGCCGAAAGTGAGAGGGTGGGGACAAGCAGATCACCTTTCCATGTTTGTTGTGGATGCGGAAGGGGATGGTGGGGGAGTGCAGGAGCAGCCACGACTCCTGCTCGTTCATCTTCTTCCTCAGGCGCTCCACGCGACTCTGACCCTTCGGTGCTTTCTACACACGTACACAAAAAAAGAAACCAGATATTCAGAATCGCATTTAGGGCTGAAACTGATACTAAATGTATCAATAGAGTGATAGAGAGAAAAACCTATGGAGTAAAATGTTGATATTGATTTTGTGTCTATTTCATAATGACATCAAAATTAGAACTACTTTTTAAGACTTCTTTACAATTTCTGTTCTCAGTTCTAATCAGCATGGTACAGGCTTCCTGAAATCTTTATCTATTCTATTTTTTTTTTTCAGGGACAGGCTGCAGATAAGCCCCTGAAATTGAGCGTCCTGCTCTCAAGGATCTCAGCTTCATGTCGGCACTGAAGGAAAACAAATACACACACCCTCCCAGCCCTCACCAGGAAACCGTGAGTCAGAGCCTACATTCAGTCAGCTCCTACTCTTACCGCTCTGGCCTCCTCCGACTCTTAATACCAGCCGCGGTCACTAGCTGTGCCCCGGGTGGGCGTCTTTAACGTTACGAGAGGGAAATAACAGGAACTCTGAGCTCCTGACGCCTTGAGAGTGTCTCAGCCAGGGGCGTGGGGGTGTACAGACTTGTAATTGTTGGGGGCTTACAGCATCTTTTTGAATCAACCTCTGATACTAACTTGTGTCAGCTCTGTAAGGAGTAAACCAGAAAAGGCTGAGGCGATGGCAGAAGGGAGAACCTTTTTTTTGAAATATGAAAAAGGAAGGTTTTGTTTCAAGTTTCCTCACAAGGTGACCCTGTCTTAAATAAATTAAGGTGTAGGTGTCAGAGTTAAAATGAAGGTAGTTGTTCCTTTAAAGAGTCTTTCATGACAGCCTGTGTCTGTGTGAATGTTTAACTGAACCATTCAGTCCAAACTTCATTATATTCAGTAGAAGGGCCGTTAAAGAGACAGAAGCTAGAGTGGAGCGTTTCAGATAGATGGGGAATACAGTACTGCAGCACTGGACCGTATGGGAAAACTTCAAGGCAGGATTACCTTCTCTTTCTGTATTTCACTCTTTAAGACTGAGATCTTGATCTTCATCTCCTCAATCTCGTGCTCGGGCAGGACTTGGATGCTGTGGCTAGTGTCGGACTCGTCCAGGGTCTGGAAAGTCAAGTCTGCCAGAGGGATGTACCACTTGCACTCATATTGCTGATGGCGACTGCAGATGGAAATAAAAGGAAAATGATGCAGAAATGTAGGGATTTAGAGGGAGGGTTTTAAACACAATTGGGCAATCATACAAAACATCCTCGTCCTTTTGTAAAGTCAGCAGAGCGCACAGAAAGCTGTACAGAGCTACACAACAGAGGCTGCGAGAAAATATTTCATAACATCAGCGAATAATGGAAAAACTCCCAAACAAATTCAATCTGTCTAGATGACTGATTTTGAGAAAAATGCAAAAGAGGCATCAACATAGATGTCTTAATTTAAGGAATCAATATATCTCTGGTGTCATTTTGAGAAAGCATTCCTAGTAAGACCTTAAATTTGTCACTGTGGTGTAAAAGACATCACTACAATGGATGCACATCATAACAACTAAAACGCTGAACATTCACAGTTCCATAAAAAGAAAACGTGCAATATACTGTCAGCCCAAAAAATGACTCTAATTGGCTTACTGAAGGTCAGACTCACACATGTAATACTTTCCTATACAGCACGCTGGTTTGACCTCAGGACTAACTGATCTTAAACACATCAAAATAAGCAATCATGTTCGGCCTATTCACATAGTCACAAATCTATATGGATGAAAATGATGCTTGTTCAGCACAGTGCTACTTTCAGCACTGCTGAGAAGATTGATGCGCGCTGACACTAATGAGACTCATTAGTATTCCTGGGTGGTACATAGTTAACTCATTACCAGTGCGACACTTTCATCAGAGAGAAATGTGAGCAGCTGGATAATGAGAATCCATACTAGAAACAAAATTCTCATACATAATGTTACGTCTAAAATCTTAATTAAAGAACATGGAAAAAGTTTTGTTTAAAATAGATTCAAAATAGATTTCTGATGGCCATTACTAGAGGGGAGAAGGTGTATTTGGATTGTACCAATTAGGGGAACACGGATAAAAAACAACACAAAATTCCCTTGGTGTGTGTGCTTACTTTGGACTTCCATTCAAAGCTTATTCACAGCATCACAGGAGAGATGGGCTTCTCATTTCTTTATCATCCAGTGTGCATTTATCTCATCACAGCCCTCGAAGCCATTTGCCAGCCTCTGATCTCTCTGCCCTCCCCCCCTTCCTCCTCCATTATCAAACCCTTTGTGTCTCAATGCTCTTCTGTCTTTTGGGAAATCTCTTTGTTTTACAGATCATCCATTCATCCATAACACAATCTTCCAGATATCACACGCCCATAAATAAAAAGGGTGGCGCTCAGTGGGATACATTAGTGAGTAGATTCATAACATCCAATCTCCTAGCCCCTTAGTAACAACAGCAACGAAGGAATATAAATATGAATAATGATTCAAATATGTATTCAGAAGTGGTAACACGTGTAAATATGACTAATTCCAACATGATGGAGGCGAGATAATCAGAGGACACAATGGGATTATGGATCCTCAGTGATTTAACCCAAGGTGATTGAGTTTCAGGATGGCTGCTCAGCTCTATCTGTGTATGTAGGTGGCACGCTGCTATAACACTCCAGACCATAATAGACTGATTTACAGGTCTGGTCGCTATGGCAACGCCATGTGTTCCTCCAAGTGAGAGGTGGCTTCAAATGACACAGACAAACAGTGAATGTCAACCAAAATTAGATCCAATCAGGCTAACAGCGGGCGCCGTGCTGACGAAGCGAGCGACAGGCAATCCTGTAAGTGTGACACTCAATCTATGGACACGTGTCAGAGCCTTTAGATGTGGCATCACACACAGGTAGGCTCAAACAGATTTCTTATCTGGCACGCAGAAACTCTGCTTGTGCTGAAGAACACCCTCATCCTCACTCTCTATTCGCTGTGTGCATCTGTTCCTCTCCTCCACTTTTTAAAAAATCCAGAGGCAAAATGCCTGCTGGTCTTTCTCTTTGTTAGTGAGGCTTCAATAAGCTCTCCTGCTTTACAGAGGCGGGAACAGACAGGGCGACAGTCTCTTTTTGTAAAGTGCCAGTGTCATCCTTTTCTGTTTCGCGGTCGGGGGGTTTACGTGCTGATGTGGAAGGAAAAATGAATGACATACAGATGGAAGCAAAGAGGATAATCCTACAATAGCAGATATTTAAAGCTGCACATGCAAATGGCTCTGTGTTAAATAAACTATTTTGATACTCCGGATGGAGAATGAAAGGTACAGTGGACTCACCCGACAGCCGTCTTCTTCATCTTGGCACAGAGCAGCAGGTCGGTGAAGAGGAAGACGTGCCGAACCTTCCTGGAGCTTTCCGACACCTCCACAAGAAAGCCATCCTTCACCAGCTGACGGGCCTGAGAGGAAATAACACGACGCTGGTAAAGTCGAACCGTCTTAGGTCGAGTTGCATTGTCGGGGCCTGGTTTTGACATTGAAGACTAATGTGTGGAATGTGTTCTGCTGCATTGATTCGTGTAATACATTGTGAGTCCGACAATATTGGAGGAGTATACTGCAAAAATGGTGGAGTACTCTCAAGGATACACACACAGTGGCTTTTTTGTGAGAAACACTGAATGACAACATGACTTGGGTTTGTGAAAAGTACTTCTATTTGTATGAACCGTGTCATAGAAATAAGCCTGATTTTTAAATTTGATAGGTTTTTATATGGATTCCTTAATTGTACAACACTCAAAATATGTCCAGGAGTAGTACAGGAAAAGAAAAGACAGGACGTTACGATATGATACAATACACCTCAGTAAAATGATTCATAAAGACGATAAACACTCTCTGCCTTCCTACATATAGATTTTCTCTTCTCATCCACGGTCACTCTGTCCTTGCAATGACACAGTACCGAACTTCAAACTGAATTATCCGTGCATCACACCTTTGTTTTTGCTGTAACAAGACATGTTGTCAATTTCTTTAGCCTCCTGCAATTTCTGAGTGCAACGCCACTGTCATAAATACAAATCCCAGGTCTGCGATGACTCAAACTTATTAAGTCAAACTACAGACAAAACTCATAACGTTATAATTATGCATGTATGTAACGCTTTGATCCTATCCTCTCACTGAAGTTATAGTGTATAAACAAGTGATGGGGTGTGGAGTGGCCGAGACAGAGACACCATTCACCCTATTACAAGACACTATACCATCAGAATGATTTTGAAGCTAGATAATGTTTCCTTTATCTCATTAAAAAAGGAATTTGTTTAGTAATAATCACACACACCTCTCCCTTGGGTGTAGTGACAGCGGTCCTGCGAGGGTCGATCTCCTCGTTGATGGAGGAGAGGAAGTTCTGAGATATCCGCAGAGCGTCCTGCAGGAGGGGGAAGTCTGGGTGGTCCTTGGGAGTGTGTTTCAGCAAGTCCTACAACACGAGCACCAAACACACATAGTTACAAACCATCATCATTGTAATCGTACCTACAACTTTATATATGGTGAAACACGGAAATAGTTGTTGCCACGTATAATGATGTAAAAATGACATTTAATATCAAAGCACTTTTTTACCTTATGGTCAGAAATTCAACTTTGCCATTTAAACATAAAATCGTTTAAGCATGGGAAGAAGTGCTTAATAAATGTTGTCTTCTTATTTATAACGTAATTGCACTGCAGATACACAGCTTTCTTATTAAAGACTTAGCGCTCATACTTTATCTCTAAAAATCTAATTTCCTCATTTTTATTGAAGCTGCTCTCATCAGTGCAGCAGAGACATGATAAGGACAGCTGACAACACAGGCTTCAGTAGCCGCCTGTCTTTCAAAATCAACACCACAAATTTTCACTGCCTCCTGTTTTGCATGGATGACAGGTACATGACCTTTATACAAACAAGTACACAAGCCTTGGATGCACTGGGCATCTTGTTGTTTTGACAGCTTTATGCAAAACGTATTCATGCAGCACACTCCTGGAACATAACCAAACACATCCAGGCATCTTGGCTTGCACGATTGACACTTTCCACTTGATTATTACTCATCCAAAGAGGTAGACTTGTTTAGGCTGGGAGGACACTCAACAACAAAAAAGGCTGTGGATTTTGAGCACTTGGACTATTGTGAGGAGTAGCTAACCAAGAGTTTTACTTTACTGTCAAGGGTGGAACAAGCCCCACAAAAGTTTATTTGCAAAGGAGTCATAAGCAAAAAAGGTTGGGAATTATTGATCTAATCTTCACAATTTGTTGCATTTAAGAAGAATATAGTATGTTTTTTCAAATGCAAATCTTAACTATCAAAGTAACTTATTCCGTCAGGTAAATGAAGTGGGAGTAAAGAGTTTGACATTTAATGTGACATGAAGTGGACTAGAAGTATAAAGAAGCATTAGTAGCTGAAATTGTTTCTACCACTAGTTTCATATGTCTACTTTGTGAGATACATGTCACAAATATCTGTCTTCAAAAAGACAGCAGTGTCTCCTGGACGAGTGTCCTCTTTTTGTTGCCAATTGGGGAGAAATGATTCTTTAAATGTGTACAAACTGCAAGATGTGTACTCACATGAAGGACGAGGGTGCTTCTGGTAACACGATCAATCGGCTTGTAAAGGAGAGCTGTGGGGGAGAGAAGAGGAGAGCTCTGAGTCAGCGTCGCTTGCACACAAGTCTGTAAACGCAGTCACACACACACACATCCACACACAGGAGGTCACAGTTCCACTGATCGAACAAGGACAAACACTCCCACTCAGATCGCACAGAGTTAAACGCGGCACTTATAATCAAATGGATAATATGATTGACGACATTCAACTTGTGACAACAAGCATCAACACCGCTCGACTACGCGCAGCTGACCCTGACCTTTGACCTCCCTGTGACAGGGAGAGAGTGAGACAAACCGGTATAAACAGAAGATCATATCATTGTTATTTAGTGTGCTGCTCTGCAGATAGAAGGTGTGAAAAATGCAGCGGTTTGTTACTGCACAATGACTGAAAGGACACACACACACACAAGTCCGTAGGCAGGCTGCTTAACATGCTGTCCATCTCCGGACAGGGTTGATTCTGCAGCCTCCTATTGGCTCTGAAACAGTTTGCTTCCACTGCATATTTGAGCTGCTGCTAGGTAAAACTGCAGCCTTACAGAGCGTCCTTTGGATGTAAACACAAATGGCACAAATTAACGTGTCTATATGAAAATCATGTATATAAAAAGACAGACACGTGCACAGTCGTGCCCAATCTTGCCTCTGAATCATACTTTGAAGCCCGCATCACCGCACTTGGCTGGTTTCCTCGTGGGACGGCTTAGCTACTGAGGTGGTGTGAACAGCAGCCGGCCTGACATACATGACAGCTCTAGGTGAGAAACTCCCACAGATAGGACAGAGAGAAAGACAGAAATAAAAATAGGGAGAAAAAAAAAAAAAACATACAGGGGAGATGGGCGGCAGGAAAGATGGCAGATGTGAGAGCCCCTAGGGAGTGACGAATGAGAAGCAAACACACATATAGATTTATAAAAAGAGATGAGGAGGAGGAGGAAAGCTGAGGGAGAGGACTTTTATTCCAGCTTTTCTGGCAATGTAATGAAATGCCAAAAAAACGTCTCAAGGTCTCACAATAATAATGCCACCAGCCTCACGATGTATTATATAAAATAAAAAATCATAATAATGTCGCTCTGTACATGTGCCCAAAAAGTAAAAGCATAAGGGTACGCAATTAGAACAAAGCCATTCCACAAGGGCATAGAAATCTGGAAACCAGCTGACAATGTTCCACTTAGTGATCAAGCTAATGTTCATTTATTACAGTGACAGACTTACAGCACCTGACTTTTAAACTGAGGGGAAGAAAAGCTAGCCAAGTGAAACAGAGAGAGGTAATGTGCTTTTTTGTATGCAGGGCAGCTCATCACAGAGAGGCAGCACTCCGCTCCCACAGAGAGATAGAAAAACTGCTACACTTCCCCTCCAATGTTATACTTATCTGTTTAAACCACTGAACACTGCTCCCTCCGACAGTACAGTACTACAGACATGTTATCTCTCTCTCTGTCTCTCCATATCGCCCTCTCTGCTCTCAGTTGAACTGTTCATCTTCCTTTCTTCCCTCCTCTTCTTTCAATCTAAAGAAAATGAAAGAGTGAGGCAGAAACCTGCAGGGAACCATGCTCAGATCTACTGATAAGGCCTGTCATATTAAACTTTACACTATACTCTCTCATATGCAGCTCAAATATGCACACACACATACAATCAGCTACTGTATAAGACCAAAGAGAATCTTCTAGAGGGCCTTGCTGATGCTCTTTGAAGTTTCTCCACCCTCTGGTCATTAATACCGCCGCCTCCCTCAATGGTCCTGGTTCAATGAACCAATACTTTCAGCAAAACCTCCTGGAGGATCAACTAGAGGACCCTCACTGACTGCAAGGGTTGGGAAGACTTTAATTATGTGTATGTGCAGGTTTGTATTCACCTCAAGTACAGGTACTTCATAATGTTAAGGTGACTTCAGGTTACCTTGTTTACAATTCATGTACCAGATGATAGTACACTGCATTTAATTTACCACAACTACTCCTAGTTTTGAGCATGTTAGCTGGTTGTGTGAGTCAGCGTATCAGCTGATTGACTTTTTATGTCCTACTTTGTGCTGCATGTCTGAAGTAATACGACACTGCTCTTCTATTTGGAAAAAAGAGGCATGCTAGCTGCTGCCGGTGCTTCGAACTAAATGCTAACATCGGCCTGCTAAAACAATGCCGACACGCTAATGTTAAGCAGGTATAATAATGACCATGTTTATCAGTTTCACGAGTTAGCATACTAACATTTGCTAATAGCGATAATCACAAAGTTCAGTTAGGGATGATGTAATCTCGTTGGGTTTGCACGTGTTTGGTCAGAAATGCAAATGCACATGTGCTGTAGAGAAACAGAGACAGAGAAACAGAGAGGGAGATGCTCTGTTCTGATTGCGATGTAACCCCTTTGATTTAATGTGGGTCTACTTGAGCCGTTGTTTTGTACTAGGTGGTGGCCATTATGTCATTCTGAACCATGTTGGTTCTGATAGTTTGACAGGCTACACAATTACCCACGAGCTTCCTCCAAACACAGCTCACCTGCTATTGTGAAAATGGAGTCGGCGTGAAAAGATTTTTTTGCTAACTTTTTTTTTTTTTTTTTACACATACTACTGATTGTGTAAAAAACAACAAAGCTGACACGTCCTTGAAGAGAAACAGAAAGGCGAGGCAAGCAGGTGTGTGTGCATTAAGGAATGCAATTAAAGCGACAGAAACAAAACTTTTAGAAGGGTATTTCACTCTGAACAAGGTCACGTAACCTCGAGAACACCTTTTACACTTCAATATGCTCGCATGGCTCATCTTTAATGGTTTTGGACCTACTGAGAAAGCTCAGAGATCAGAAACCTTCCTTTATCTTACTCTTTTTCCTTTTCTCCACTATTTCATAAACACATAACGTTGTAAGAAGCTCTATGTTACAAGGAAACATCACATCCTGAATAAGATTTAAGATAAGACAGGGATCATAGCCAGGTTGTTAACCTACTCTGCAGAAGCTACATGTTTATGGCGTTACCCATTTGGACTCTGGACAGAGAAGCAAAGTTCAAAGTCTAGTCAAGAGTCAAGACAAGGGAGGATGAGAAGACCCAGAAAGAAGGAGGATCAAACGGGAGAGGCCGATTATTGGAAGTCGATGACCTGTCACAGCGAGGTGCCTCTGATTGGTCCTGTTCTCAAGGTCTCCTTGACATCTTGGCCGGCGGGCAGAGAGTTCGTCTTTGCTAATGAGGGGATGCACCATGTGGGCGAAGTTCTTTGAACAGGCGCAACACACAAACTGAACGGGTCTACAGCTAGGACACAGTGACTGCCAGCTTTCAGCCCTCAGTGTTTGGCACGACGTTCAGCTATCAATGCCAGGCAGGAGCCGTGACGAGGGCATGGAGGACAGAACGGGAGCGAAAAAAAATAAAGAAGACAGGATGACAGATAGGGAGACGGCATATGAGGATTGAGGGAGAACGAGAAAGCCGTAGCAGTGCGGAGCAAGAGTCCCCATTTACATGTAAAACAGGATGTCAGATGCTTGTTTGATTTAGCACTTGTGTGGCTATTTGCATCCATTCATAGAAAGCACTTGGCAGATGATACACAGGGCTTCACTACACTTAAACAAGCCTGATGAATTGACTCAACCCAATGACGGAAAAAACAAAAAAAGCACATGTCAGTCCATTTGGCAGGCGGCCAGATAAATCACATGGAACAGTACAGACTAGAGGGAAGAAAGGCAGGTGGGATGAAAGCGTGATGAAAGAAACAGAGGGACATTAAAAGATGAAGCGGTAGTTTGAGAGTTGAGCTCCAGAAATCCCTCGACTACCTCGCCAGGTAATTAAGGAACTGCAATACCAAACTGTAATCAAAGCGGCTGCCCTGGGTGCTGCTGACACACTGTTTTGTTGAGGGAATATGAAACATCATGCCACTTAACTACCACAGTAACCTATGGTACTATCAAGTATAGTAATAATAGTAAAGATGAGAAACAAATGTGGTGATAACAGCCTGCGTGTTGGGGTTCTTGTTCTCATTTACAATGCATAAATTAACATACACTTCACAGGTACACGCTGCTGAAAAGTGACATACACATGAACTCGCCCGCTCTCTCTCACAGCCAGACAAAGCAACACTCATCATGTTTGCTTATCACTGCATAATTGGACAGCCCACAACATTATAGTCTTTGCCCTGCAGCAAAAGGGCTACCCCCCTGGTTGAGTCGAGCCAAATGCTTAAAACAGCTTAAGTTTGGAAGACATCAGCAGGGTAAATGCTCTCAATACACATGCGCTCGCAAACAGATCAGATTTAATCGGATCTGCTGGTGATAAGCATTCTCGGTGAGAAGCAGTCTGGAGTCAGCCGTCCTTAAACAGTACATGTGCCTTGTGTTCAAACAAACACACACACACACGCCACACAAAAAGCTGCTGTCCTCCTGTATATTCTGTATGTTAAAAGACCAGAACAGCAGCAGTGTCAGTCCCAGTGAGCGGCATATTCCAGGGGACCGTCACACAGCAAGCAACTGCACAAAAAGCTTCGGAAGAAACTAATTTTATCACCTCACTGCGTGGGCTACAGCACCATAAATGTAAAGGAAGAAGTCCAGCTTGAAATCGTCAGCAGACATATACCAGAATGTGCTTAATGAGCTCCAAATAGATCTGCTTGTATTCTAAATCAACCCGACATCTTATTGATGAACTATCCCAACTTCGCAGCTAACGCGGTGTGCCACCAATCTACCGTAGAATAAACAACGCTGACATCCAGGAAAAAAGGAAAAAAGCATCACTCCACACTGGCTAATTCAAACGGCGGCGGCTCGCGTCATGCAGTCGTTACCGTATGTGCAGTTACAACACAGTCTGAGGACCAGCAGCACCTCCATATCCCTCATCTCCACTCCTCACTCTGTTCTCCTGCTCACTGCCTCCTTCCTCAGCCAGAGACAGACACAAGCAGAGGGAGAGAGAGAGAGAGCAAAAGAGAGAGAGAGCGCAAGAGTGTGTGTGTGTGTGTGTGTGTGTGTGTGCCTCCAGTTTGCCTCCCAAAGCCCGCCACTGCATACACAAGTAGAGGGGAGTCTTAAAGCAGCAAGCCAGCCCAGACATGCACACTCACTAACAGTCACACAAAGACAAAGACAAGGACACACAGACACACACACAGACACACAAAGACACACAAAGACACACAAAGACACAAACTCACCCTCCATTGAGACAGATGTGGTACAATCTTTGGAGTCTTTAGGTCCTTTCACTTTGAGGTTCTGAAAGAAACAGGGGAGGGGAATGATCAATTTGACTAATTATACACACACTACCACACTCTCGCTCACACACACACGCTTGCTCGCTCTCACAAACACACACACAGCTCTCTATTTGCTTGGTGGAGGCTGAAAGCATTAATGAAAAAGTATAGGGTCACTGCAGCAGACTGAAAACACTGAATGAGGCTGCATCGTGCAACCTTCACAATTTTATCTCACAGAAAGTTCTGTTTAAGACCACCAACACACCTCTACAGCATGATATTAATGTTATTTTTGGATTTGATATATGATATCAAGTAAGGTTTTGATCAAAAACCTATTAAAAAAAGGTACAGCGGTGTTCTCTGCTTTGCACAGTGTTACAACAAGGCGTTGTTTCTGACCACAATGACAGAGGAGATTCATGTTAGTTTTCATGCTGGCAGTCTGAAAGTTCTACAGTGCCGGTGTCACGTGAGGTGACAGCTTACAGGAAATGGAGGGGTTAATACTCCATAACCCTAACCCAAAACTAATGGTGATCATGCTCTAATGTGCAAATGCTCTGTAGACAAAGGTTTTAAGGCGATCAGGTATTCTGAGATCCTAATTAGATTCCCATTACTTGAATCATTCCAAACTAGATCCATATGGTTGTGATATGATTATAAACAGGTATCTAAGCCACTTCATGTATTGATTGTATGATTTTATTTACATGATCTATTTTTTCTACCACTTGCTCCTTTAAAAAGCACATTGGAAATTATCATAATTACAATAAAAAGACAGATTTACTTTAATTATCTTCGCTCACGCTTATTCGCCTTCAATAAACTGACAGGGTCACCTAGTTTAGAATAGAGTTATTAAAGTTAAATGAGACGCAGTGGCGCACATGTTTCATATGTGTTATGTTTCAGGAACCTACAGCTCGGTCACACACAATTGTTACAGGGGATCATGATGTTTTGTATTGTATTTTTGAATTATTGACTTGGACTGGATCGTAGCATAATCTTTCAAGAGTAAATCGCTCTGCATCAAAGAATCTTACCCCACTCTTATAAAAAAAAGACAAAGAAAGAGTAGGTTGGCATTATCAGGGTTATCGGGACTCACATCCACCACAGATGTTTTGTTAATTAACGCCTTCAAAGCAATCAGAAGGACTGTAAGAACCCTAGGACAACCCCTTCTCCACACCAGCTCTACATGCAAGATTTATCTTCTTTGCTCCAACTACAGTAAACGTACAGTAATCCAAAACCTGCTTATATGTCCAGAAACCAATAAGTCTAAATGTGCCAGGCCTATCATATTTTATCATCAATATATCTCTTAATGGTGTTTTAATTGTTCCTCAAAAAAAGAACACATCTCCCATAAACACAGTTTCTTCCTGTTAAAAAGAGGATGTTTCAGCTTGCCAAGCTTCCCCTCTGTGCTGTCGTTCCATTGGTATCTGTTTTCTCTTTTGCTTTGCTGAAGAAAATTAATCGTTTTAAGACACTTGAAAGGCTAAACAATGGATTGGTTCAATATTCTCAAGTGATCCACTTACTATTATCGTAGTAAACCTGAATCTAGAAGCTGATCTTTTTATATATATATATATATATATATATATATATATATATATCTTAAAGCTTTGCTGGTGCAGGAAAAAAAGTGTTCTGAACTGTAAAGCTGCAAGTATTTTTGTCATAAGCTCCTCAGCTACTGTTGTAATAATAATATAATAATAATTGCAGTCTTAAAAACCACTTTAACCTTGAGTTTCTGATTATCTTTGGAGGATGAACTTACCTCAGATATCTTCTGGAACTGGCCGTTTGCCTGGCTGCATTTCTCCGCCGTCTCTAGCGCCACCTTGTAGTTGTCCACGAAGGCCTTGTACACTCCCAACTGGCTTGCCTGGCACATGCGACAGGAGAAGACGAGACGTTAAGGTACAGGGGAACAAGTCTGTAACTGCAGTGAACCAAAATACAGCGGACTGAATACAACTTGCATACACCTTCAAATATCACTTCCAAACTTCTGCACGTCCCCCCAAGTAAATTAAAATTCCTATACAGCTCTGGCAGATGATTTAATTTCTATTCCCATTAGAATTTCGCCTGAGGTGAAGGGTTGAAAAGAGCGCTGCAGTTCCTTTTGCCCTATCAGCATGCATGAATTTATCCCCCACATACACACCGTCACACACAGAGTCAATGCACACAGGCTAATCATATTCCCATAATGCCACTCCAGTGGTGGCTTTGTGCAGTCCCCCAGATTATAACAAATTCACTTTCTCTTTCTCTTTCCTCGCCCCTTTCATTAACAGCCTCTCTCTGCTGCACTGTATGTGCATTGTAACACAAGCTGCAGACCAGCAGCGCATGAATATGCATCCTGCCACAGCAATGCCTGAATGAGTAGGCTGAAGAGCTGACTGCACCCTATTAAAGCAATGAGATTGGATTCAGCTGAATAGAGTGAATGAGCAAGACTTGTTACTTTTGTCCTTAAGCTCCCACTTCTCCTGTTTTCATTTCCTCTCCTTCCACTTCCCCTCAGAGTATGAAGTTGGGCTCAAGAGCAAATCATCCGGCCTTATATGGCACAGATTAATGGGAACAGATGATAAAGAAAAGAAACAAATAAATAGCCAATCACAGTCTTGACCCAACAATTAGCCAGACTTTGACGTGGCTGTATATCACCCCAGCATACTTGAAGTGAACTTTGTTACGCTGAATCAAAACTTTGGATTGAAGCGAGAAACCACCGCGTGTGATGACTGAATTTCCAAGGATAGATATTTTTGGCTTGGCTGCGGTACAAACCAAGCACAGTGACGCGATCGTGCCGTTTCGTCGGGTTGCTTGGACACGCTGCGACCCGTATGAAACATCTCCAGCTCTGCCCGTCGCTGTGATGCTGTGAGCAGCGCTCCGAACATAGAGCCTACACTTCTAAAAACCAGATCACGGGCCAAAGTGTGAGGTGGGAAAACAACAGCTTGTGTTTATAGAGTGGGCGTGGGAAGAAGATAGAAAGGGAGAGAAAAAAAGGAAAAGAGGTAACAGTACTCAAATGTGTAGAAACAGCCCCTTTCTCACTGAAAAAAAAATGCCTTTAGATATTTTAAATCCTCACTGACATGTTGCATAGCAGAACGCCGTAGTCAAAACCATGTTTGAAGATCAGAAGACGCCTTCCTGTTTGCGCACAAGTCATATGGTTATGATTAGTAAAACAAAGACAAACACAGCAATAAAACTTTTAGACTTCGGTGCTTCCAAACTAGTGATTTCCAACAATCCAAAAGAACCATTTAAGCTTCAGAACAGCCTGTTTCCAACATTACCAAAAATGCTGAATTAGTCTGACAATGCTATTACATATATTTCAAATCATATCTGATTAGAAACCTACAACACTTATCCAACTGCGAATGGGGCCAACCACTCAACACTATGAAAAGTACACAGTTTGAATCCAAATTTAAAACCATCTCTTTTATCAGTCAGCAAATGTTTCTGTATTCTTCCGGTTAAATCTCAAGTGTCCTGGCATTAATGATGAATATCTAGCTATTAGCAGTATCTGTATACAAATGGTTGACAACAACTAACCGACTTGCAGGAGATTTCCCAGGAGGCTATGCAAGCAATTGCACATTCAGATACTCTACGTGCCGCACTCCGTCGTCTGCAGTGGGCCACACTTCCTCTTGTTGCTGAAATACATTGTTCCCCTTCGTCTTGAACAGTCAAACTCCAGTCAGACACATGTGTCATGTGACTAATGACTGCAGAGTACAATCAAAGGGGGATTCCACCACAAATGGTCCGACAACTAGCACCACTTGTCAATAAATCTGCATCTTAAAGTGAGATAACTTTGAAGTAAATATCATGCCAGATTCTACCTTCCCCTCCACATTCTATCTGGAGTAAAACACAGTAATACAGTGATAAGACTAAAAAATGTCAGCACAGACTCTCATGGGAATCTATCCAGTGGTTGTTGAGATATTTCAGTCTGGTCCAAAGAGGTGGACTGAGCAGCTAGCGAGGCTAAAAATGTTACCATGGAGGAGCAGTAATCTGCTTAACACAATAACATAATACATGGATTAAAGATACAGTTGGTGTCTTCAAAAATTCATTTTAGACTTGTTTTTATTAGCCCAAATGCTCATCAGAACCAAGACCGTAGCCAGATTAAACCCTTCCCACTCAGTGCCTCCAGGGACTTTGATAATTTGGTCGGTCAAATTCAATCTTGGCAGTGATGCACTGCAGCTGAGCCCTTTTTTCTTTTTTGAAAAAAGGTGAGAAAAGTTGGAACTATGTTTTGCTTTTATTCCCTCCCTGCCTTTATTCTTTCACTCTGTCCCTCTGCGACGCTCCCGTGGCCTCCTTGCAGCTGACAAGGAGCAGGAGGGAGTAGACCGGCTAATTACACTGCCATCTGCACTCTCACGCCGCCATTCTGACTAAATGTTTAGTTGCCACATGACATGCTCATGTACGCACATATACGCAGCACAGATGGGAGCTGATGACTACACTAATAGGTGTCACTTGGTGGTGTGATGCCTGGGGTCCACAGAGAGGAGGGAGGACGACAGGAAGTAGTTTAGCTCCTAAAAGAATTACATCTCTGCATGAGAGCTCCGTTCATTTCCTCTGCTGCTTAACAGAAACATGTCCTATCAATCTTCCTGAGTTGCTAACACATTTGCCCCTTTGAATTTTAGAGAAAAATCTGTTATTAAATAAATGTCCTATTAAATAAATAATTTGGTGAATTGTTGCACACAAAGTTAACCCACAGGCTTTCAGGAGAAGTTTTGAAAGTCTCAACTCTTGTGAAAAAGTGGAAGACTCGAAAAGTTTATATAATTACAGTAACTGACTTTTAGTAGCCTTTTAATATCAAAATAATATCTTTTTTAACAAAAACTAACATGAAAAACAGGGCTAAAGGGAAGTCGGTTACATCAGTTTCTTGGCTCTAGACTTTCCCAACCCTTCAGACTTTTGATCCAACAATCTTCAAGTAGGTAAATCTGTCTTCTAACACAGTTCTGTATACTTAAAATAAGTTAAAAAGATATTTTTTATGGTCACAGATATTCAAATTGGGTTGGATTACTGCTAAAAATAATCCTAGTTGTGTTGGTGTCAAAATATACCTGAAACCTTTAAGAGCGGTTGAAAACCAAAAATGAAAGATGTCAACATGGCAGAGAGCTCGGTTTCATATCAGATAACTCAGACACATTCTTCAGGTTCCTCATAATGACGGCAGGAAGTTTTCAAGCAGAGATATTTATAGGTCTGTCCAACCAAAAAGCTGGTCAGAATTTGTATCCAAGTAACAGGGATGTAAATGTACAGAAGTATTGCGTTTAAGTTTGGATTTACATTTGAAAACTGTAAGTTGACGTGAAAATCAGCCCTACAGTCTACTGTATGCTGTTCCTATTTCATTAATTTGAAAAAAATCTAAGATCTGATTCATTGCACTTGATATGAGCCCTCTATTTTAAACACTTCCGGTTCTACAAACACTGAATCACAGGCTAGATACGGTAGAAAGAGCCAGAGATATGTTACGACTTCATATACTTCTCTTTATCAGAGACTAAAATAGATGCCAAAATCTTGTTTCTAAGGAGTTTATTTTTCTGAGCTGGCATGACACTCTAGTCAAAACAACAGTATGCTCATGACTGGGCAAAATGTCACAGGATCTTTCATAACGGGACATCTGATTAACTCACAGCTCATTAGTGAGATTAAATTTCATCTCATAAAATCCCAAAACAGGGCATGAGCTGAGTATTCAATCACTGTTCCATATCGCTTAATTATATTTATCTGTTTATTGTCATAAAATGTAAGGGGAGATGTCTGAAACTGTTGATACAAATCTATGCAGCTGTTTCTAAGCTTGTCGACACTAGCGTCTGACACTTTAGCTGTACCATGTGTTTTAAAAATAAAGATACTAAAACTGAAGTTTCATACTGTGAAGAAACATCAAATCCATGACAACACACATCTAAGATAGTGACAAGATAACTACTGCCGTGGAGGGATGCTAGAGAAAGTAATAAAGAATTTATTGCCTATTATCTTTTTAAATTTCATCACAAAATGAGGCTGAAAGTCATGGTATTACCACTCTGAACAACAGGGTGGCAAAAAAAAAGAATTTTAACACTATGCAAATGAACCTAATTATATAAGCGTAATTAAAATCATAGATAATTGAGTGATTTTTTTGTTCTCCTGCGGTATTGTGATACACCCAGCAAAACCCTACAGTTACTGTCAGGTAGAAGAGCTTCACTGCGATTCACTGCCACTCTAGCCTGTCCAGATTCCAGTCCAGGAAAATTGCAAACCATAAACTGTTATTGCCTGCTCACAGTGGGACATGCTCAGGGAGACACAGGACGCATTATCATAGCTACACTCCTGCTCTCAATACCAAATGACATTCAAATTGTTGCTACAAGTGGCCAAATTTCTTTTTTTACTGATGACTGCCTCTGGATTTTACACATTTCAATGGGCATTACCATGTCAATTACATTTGTACTCAGATTTATTTTTCCAACAAGAAGTCAATACATAGTAGAACGTCTCTATTACAGCATGTTTCATCAGCCTCTCCACAGCATGCCAAACAGATGTAATGAGTAGCTAAAATACATTAAGGCACATACACACTGTGTATGCACTCATGTTATGTGCTGAGGGGCCCTGTTCAAATTACATTATCAACTGCAAATTTGACAATGTAGTGATCTAACACAGAGGGAGTACTAACTCACTTTAAGACGAGCTGAGGCTGGTTTATACGATACACAGACACGCGCACACACACTACAACGATGTTGTAACATTATGTACCGAGAGCGCCTGTTTAAGCAAAATAATCCAGTCCAAAAAGGACAGATCGGAGGCTGGAACATCACAGCTAATGCACTCAGACCACAGACATGGGCGCTCACGCATACACTTACGAGCTGTATAATTTAGATGAGTGATTCACGAGTACAAATAGTGAGAGTCTGACAATTCTACTTTTAACACTCAATTACATGTTCCAAAACGATGGAGAGGGAAAATAAAATCCCACGTAGTGTAATTTCTGGGCCCACGTCAGACTCACCAGCTTTTGAAATAAATGTCCCACGGTGACCTTCTCGTCCCACTGCTGAATGTTGGGTAAGAGGGCGTCGTAGAACTCCTTGTGGATCTCAAAAATGTCCTGGATTTTGTAGAAGATGGTCTCCACCTGCTGGATGGTCAGGACTGGCTGCGAGGTTGTGGCAGTGGCTTTCAGAGGGCGCATGGGCTGGAGAATCAGGGACAGAGAGAGAGAGGACAGTGAACAACTTGAGTTTAAAAAGTAAACTACAGTCAATAAAGAAGATTAAGAGCTGGACAGCAAGGCTAAACTCAGTTAATGTTCAACAGTTACACAAACTATAAAGTTTGTTTTACACAAAATACTAATTAAATAGGTTGAGGCCATGTCTAACGAAAGACCATGTTTTGGTAGAGTGTGAATTTAGGTCAATTAATTGGCCAATCAGTGGCCTAATTTAGCCAGAGCTTGAAAAAAAGATATTTTTATCTTGCTACATGTCACAGAGTGATAACTGTGTAATCTTCGCCACTCTGGAATGCAATTGGGTGACTCTTCTTTACTGTGCAGCTCCTGACCTGCCAGATTGTACAGCAACTCGGTTAATCATAGATATGTGTGGACTGGACATGATTGGGGGGGGGGACAGAAAGGCTTTCACGTCATGGAGGCAAAAGTTCTCTCAGGCTGTTGATGAGTCAGCTTCCCACTGATTACAGGGGTTGATATGAACACTGATCAGACAAACTGGCTCATTCTTGAAAGCAGCGATGGTGGCTGCAGGCATACTCAACACCCCCAGAGAGGTCTATATATATGGTGGCACCGCATGAAACTGAAAGGTCCTCATCAGGTTTGACAGAAATGTTACACTGAATGAATGCATTTCTATCTATATATTTTCATGCTTCATAGTGACATTGCATGACGAGATCGGGCTGCACAAATACAAACATTGGTACCTACTCAGATGTTGCTTTATTTTTAGCTACATCACTAATTGGCTGTTTATAGATTAATTCTAAAGGTGTTATAATATCTAACAATTGTGTGAATGATCAATGTGCCACTTTCTTAGTTGAATTTCCGATTTAAAAAAAGACCCTAAACCACATTGTACAAAAAACCCCAACAATACAACCTCTGAACAACATGATAATACAAAAAGAAGGAGAAAAAATATATTAAAAAATATAAAAAATATATATAATACATATATACATACATAATTTCTTTTCCCTTCTTTTTGTATTATTATGAACTTTCATGTGTCATGATGTTCAGGGGTTGTATTGTTGGGGTTTTTTTACAATGTGGTTTTGGGTTTTTTTTTTAAATTGGAAATTCAACTTCATAAGAAAGTGGCACACAGATCATTCACGCGATTGTTAGATATTATAACACCTTAGAATTCATCTATAAACAGCCAATGTACTGATGTAGGTAAAAATAAAGCAATATCTGAATAGGTACCAATAAAAAGCTACCCTTATCTCTGTGTCTGCATGTTTAAGAAATGGTGACTTGTGTGTGTTTATGTTATAAATTAAAGCAGGAGCAGGACATATTTAATATATGTCCTCAAACCTTATAGCAGCTATTCATATCTGTCATCTAATCTGATGTGCCTCAATACATGTTAACGACCAGCTAAATACAATGAGCTGGTTTGTTGTCCTTGCCTTAAGTTACCTCCACAGATGCTTAAACCAGACTGCAGACCAAAGTATCCATGTATAAGTAACTTCTGGCTGTAAGATATCAAACTCAGTCTCTCTATATTTGGTCAAATTAACCATCGTAACACCAAAACATCGTCCAACACATGAGCTTCTTCTGACGTTGTTTACCAGTCCTGGCTTTCCATGAATTTGGTAGTTTAAACTAAAACCTGCCAAATATAGACTGCAATAAAACAAAAACATAAATATGATCTCACTGTGTATTTAAGACATTGTTGAATGACTGAAGAAGTGGGGGAGGGCAGGAAGAAACTTGTGTAGTCACTGAGGGTTGAAAGAGAAGGAAGAGAGAGCCAGACCAGATTTCAGCCGGCGTTACGGCAATCATCCGTTTACCTCACCTACTCCATCTTTTTGTGTTTTAGTTCAGGAAGTTTCACACCATAACTCTTGTGTGACAAAACAATATTACAGCGTAACTTAACGCTGCACTAGTCAGACATGTCGGTCAAAGTGCAGCCTGTGGCTAAGAGTGGCAGGATATGAGATGGTTAGCTTAGCATGGGGAAGCATGTTCAGTTTCAGGAAGCCACTATGCTGTGGTCCTTCTCTTAGTATAACCATTAACCACTAATAGTGCACTGACCCTTCCCACTGGCCTGCAACGACACACACTGCAACATGCATGCAGTTACTTGAGACTTTACATGCTGTTTTTCTCCTAAAACAAATGAATATGTCTATCAGGGTCAGAACATTTAAAAGAAAGTGAAATCATCTTCACCATTATTATCCACATATACTGTGTAGCTCAAAACACAGTTTCTTTCTGCAGCGCGCGCGTGTGTGTGTGTGTGCATGCGCGCGTGCATGCGTCTCACCAGTAGCAGGGCCTCCAGCTGGTTAATGTAGATTTCCTCACTCGCCAAGAAACCAGACAGCACCAGTTTCTTCATCTCCAGTCCCTTTTCCATGTCTCCCTGCAGAACAAAAACAGACCTGATTGTAATTATGTATTTCACATTCAGTTATACATTTCACACGCACCACGGATGCTTTGGCAAACTCCTAGCACTCAGGATACATTTTTGACCAATGCCACATTACAATACAATGACTCAAGCTCATTTCCTGCGAGTTGCCACTGTAGTTACAACATAAGGTAAACATGAGACTAAAACACACATCCCAAGTGCGCAGGACCGAGCGGCAGCAGCAGCAGCAGCCATTTATTGAGGATCTGCGCTCATCTAAAAACATCTAAATGGCTTGCTTCCGCTGTGGAAAGTCTTACTTCTCGGCTATGTTGTATTTTGACTTCAATATCAGGGGAATCACCACCCTAATCACGTATAAGAAACACAGAGCAAGAGCAAAACAAGACGCGTAAGTGCTTTTATCCCTGTACTGGGGAAAACACTGGTAACACGACTAACACTTAAAAAGGAGAAAAGGTGAATGCAATAGCTGCAACTGTATGCTAGAAAGGTAAAATTGAGGTGAAAAGTTTGCTGCTGATATTCTCTATCATCATGACACATATCTTTTATATATATTCATTCAGCTCCCTGCTCATCTCCATGGGAAAATGGTGAATATTATTCCATCATGCATTAGGCAGAGAGCAGTAAGGTGTTCAGTACTAGATGAAGGGATGAAACGGACAAGTCAATTCACACCTGTGAACATTTTATCCCCATCAGTCTATCTGACTTGCATGTCAATAATTAATCTTATTCAATGGTAAAATATAAATTATTTTGTAAGAGGTTGCAGCTTATGTTTCGTGTTGGAAATGTACCAGACAGATGATGAAATGAAAATCTATATTCTTTTTATATTTGATCACAACCTGTGTTGATAAGTCCCCGACACAAAGTGTGTGCTTTGCCGACCACATGCAGATTTATTGTTTTTTGTGTACAGATATATTACAGCGGTTTAGTAGCATCATTGTCCTGTGGTTTAGTCAGAAAGCCTTAGATTAAACATATGTCACCATGTCATGGTGTGAAGATGATGATTCCAGTTTTATTTCTAACAATTACAAATCAACGCCTGCTGCATGATTCACACAAAACTGTGAATGGTTAAAATCCATGCTGGTGTTAATATAATCTCACCAAGACGGGTCAGGTCACAACAATGCGTCGGCCAAAGCAATTAAAAAGCGTGAAAGCTAGTCAAGCACTCCTCATCTAAATATTCCTCCACAATAAAGCGGCATATATCTAACAGAAAATTAACAGTTTTCCCACAGAAAACACTTGTTTACTTTGTTGACTGAAGACACACATGTTCATACACAAACACAGACAACAACAGACAAGAGAACTGCAGTGAAAGTGAAGTTGAGGCAACACACATACTGCATGTACTCTGAGGGAGGCCAAAGGATAGCCATGAGAGCAGAAAGGAAAATTAATTATTAACACTACCAGCTCCTTACAATGATATCAGCACACCGGCGCTGCCTGATAAGACGAGCAATGACCTCATCCTTTAACCCAATCTCAACCAACATCCACCTTCTGACACGGATGCTATCTGTCAGAGCACGAGCTATGCTGTATAACCAGGTGTGGTACATACACTGTGTCCACAACGTGTACTTCCCTGTAGGATAATTAAGATTTAGTTCGCTGGAAAAAAGACCAAAAGAAACTAAAATATTTATATCTCAGATTTTTTAAGTGAAATCAGAAATATTTTTGTGTGAGTCACATATCGAAATTAGGTGATAATTCTAAAACGGACACGCATGTCCATCAAGATCCATGAGACTTCACACTTGATGACGGTGTTGATGCATCATATCCCTCTGACTGGTGGTGACAGCAACAGTGCAGCAACTCAGAACGAGAACCAGGACAGATTCTACAAATCATGTCTCTCTTAATTAAACCGTGAGAGGTTTGAGTGAGCTGAATTGATATCACTACCTCAGTAATTCAATAAAGGATTTCAAAAGAGCATCTATTCAGCGGGGTTTGAGCCTCTTCCTCTGTTTTAGTCTGCCGGTATTCCTTAAAAGAGACTGCAAGAACATTTTCCTCATAACTAAAGCTCACAACAAAAGCAGCTCAAGAAATGAGTCAGACTCTCAGATGTCTCTTTCATATGCAAGTGCTGCCGCAGCTCAGCATTTATTTTAAGCACCACAAACCATATGTGCGTCCACATCTCCAGACATTGTGTTTTTATTCAAATTACATCTCCAGGCTACTTCTTGCAAGCTTTCCCACCTCTTTTTATACTCTTTATACCAGGTCTGTGTAGTGCGGCACGGAGAAATGCGCTCCATTGTCAAAGTAAACATGTGTGCGCTGTTGACGTGTGGAGCTTACTGCCTCCGTGACAAGCATGTCACGGCAGGATGAAAAAAAAAATAGACAGGAAAGGAAAGGGGGGGGGAAACTATTTCTTACAACACTGGGAATATTTTCCCTCTGCTGTACAAAGAGCTACTGTGTGGCGAGAGAGGGCAAGATGAGAAATACATGAGCGGTGAAAGGATTTTTCCATGGCAACCTGCGCCTGGTGCATGCACTTTTTCAGCTACGCTTTTCAGACAGAAAAAACGCTGCATGTTTCTCTATTGTGCCCGCATCCTGTGCGATAAAGTCGCTGAAAACAAGAGTGACCAGTAAGGGGTAGGCTTCAGCTACCGGGAGGAGCGCACAAAAACACACGCAATCACACAGGCTTCTTAACAGGCAGAAGTTAGCACTACAAGCAAGAGACCACAAGCCTTTAAGAAGCAGCAGAGTAAGGAGACATGTGCTCCAGAGTAGCTGCCTCGTCAGGCCACGCTGACAGACCAAT
Source organism: Diplodus sargus (assembly GCA_903131615.1). NCBI lineage: Eukaryota > Metazoa > Chordata > Actinopteri > Spariformes > Sparidae > Diplodus > Diplodus sargus. The sequence goes on along the minus strand of CAEMYA010000025.1, from coordinate 2,852,540 downwards.
AGCTGTCACACATACACACACACACACACACTCTCTCTCTCTCTCTTCCAGCACAGATGGCTTATACTGTAGACACACGTAGCAGCACATAGTGACGCCACATCATGCCAAGACATCAACAATACTTTCCACTTTGCTTTAAATAGCCAAGCCTTCAAGCCTGGTCGGTGTGTTAGACCGGCACAAGTGTGTCTGTGTCTGTGTGTGTGCGTGTGTGTGTGTTCCCTGCATCCAGCTGTCTGGCCGCTGTCTCACCTTGAACTGTCTATGTGTCGGACTGATGGGATCCAGCTCCCCATCTCCATATTCAAACACCTCCTCCTCCTCCTCCAGCACCCTGTCCAAGTAACACAGCACCTCCTCCTCTTCCTCCTCCATGATTCTCTTTTCTTTCTTTTTCCCCCTCTTCTTCCCTTTGCCGCCTCCTCCTCTCCTCTTTCTGCCCGAGATCCCCTTCTTCAGGGCCTGCCTGGACACATCAGTGTTTTCCCTTCAGAGTAAGTCGTCTGGACGCCGAGAGAGAAAGAAGAGAGGACCCCGCCTACACAACCCCACCCCCTTCCTCTGCTGGGCTTCCTGGTGTGAGTGTGTGTACTCTGTGTGTGTGTGTGTGTGTGT